>VZZY01017987.1:63957-105992 GCA_013400335.1 Eurystomus gularis
GGGGAGGAAGCTGTCTTGAACTGATTTTCACCTAACTGGGAAATAATCTCCCTGAGTATTGGGTGTTTCACCACCTGAAATAGAAAAGCATTCTAGAAGTGTAAACAAAGGTATGAATGGAGTCTTGGATGCAATTGTTTTGTTAAGTTTAAACTGAAGTCTGTTGAAGTCCAGCTATTGCGTCTCTACACATACTCAGGGAGAGCATTTTCTTACAGGGTACAATTAGCTTGGTCTTCTGTGAGGAAGTAGCACTTGATAACTTGTCCTGCTTTTCAGACAGCCCACAGAAGCCCAGTGTTTGTTTAGCTTTACCTAAGGACTGTGAAACCAAGTAAAAAGGCATTTCCTGAAAAAAGTGTGTTAACCTGCTGGATTTGGTGCCTTTTGGAGACCATTGACTGGACTGCTGTTAGTGATGTGCACTAGACAGAAGTGATTCATATTGGGTGACTCATGTGAGTTGATCAGCTACTCATATGACACATCTTGGCATAAACAAAGAGAATATCTCAGTACTGTGGGGTTTTTGTATAAAAGGAAAGAGGTAAAAACGGCAGTCTCACTGATGAAGGTAGTAGTTTAAATGGTTTTGTTAGCCGAGACAAACGGGGTTGACCTGGATAAAGACTGTGGTGAGACAGGAAATTCCCACCTGATGCCTCATACATTGTTGCTTTTAACATTCCCGCTTGTGTATGACACAGGAGCATCAGGAACAAAGGAAATGAGAGTTAGTTATTGGAAAAGGCCTAAGAAAGCCTTCAGTATAGCCGATGAAAAACACAAGTCTTAGGGACTTTTTTGCTTAATATTTACAGTTAGGTATCTGGTTTAAGTCTGGATAGTGAAATTCTTTTCATCAAAAATTCAGGCTGTATTACTTTCTTCATTACTCATCTAGACCTGAAATTTGTGTGACAGGTTTTCTCTGACATACACAAATTTCATTATATAATTTATCAGAAATTTAAGCACCATACTTTAAAAATGGATTATCTCTGTGGTGTATGTGGAGCTGGGAGCCAACTGATATGGCATCCAAAATGACAGAGAGAGTATGGATTTCTTTCCTCTGCCATGCTGGAAAATTGCATGATGCAGGAGTTGTTGTGTGGGAAAGGCCCGGAGGACTGATCTGAGGTGACTGCGTGTAACAAGGCATTTGTTTAAAACGCGTACAGAGTGTTAAAGACAATTCAGCTTATGCTTTTCCCTGCTAGCTGCTGCTTTTCAGAGAACGATTTCCACCCTGAGCAATCGAGCACTTTTTCTGAGGGGCTGGTATCAGTAGTGCTTACCAGTTGAAACATAATTTTTTACGATCCGTAGCTGATGGCCTGCGGTGCCCTGAGGAGAGCAGTGGGGGCTGAAGCAGACTTTCAGCTGGGCTTGGTAGCTTTGGAACCCAGTGGTCACTGTGGAGCTGAGCCGAGGCCTGGGCTGTTGGGCTCTCAGTCTTCTGGCTTGTGTCTTGTTTTTATCCTGTCACATGCTATGTAAAACTCAAAGCTCTCTGCTTGGCAAGTGGGTCAGGCTGGTCAAGACCAGACTTACCTCTCTCCACTGAGAGACAGCTCAATTGCTTTTAATTTCATGTCCCAGTTAAGAGGGTCATGAAAGATAGGAATATGATTTTCCTTTTAAGTTCAAGTTTCTGGCATTGCAGCTTGACAGAAATTCAAGGCTACTTTTGCCACTTCTCTATTTCATTTGGTGCCTCATGGGAAACGTGTCCAGTGCAGACAGTCCCTGGAGACCTTGACAGCTGGGCTTAGTGTCTCTAGCAAGCACACACAGACTGTGCTGGGGAGGATGGTGATGAATTTGAGTGAGTGGTTTTTATTTATTTGCTTTTGGGTTTCCTTTCTAAGGGATTTCTTTTTAAACTTTGTTTAGTAACATGGATGTACAATGAGGAGCTGATTTACAATGAGAAATCGTTCAGGACAGGGGATAGTGGTTTTTGGTGTTTCCATGGGACAAGAGAAACACTGCACACATCTGTCATTGAGAACACATACGTGAAATTTAGCTCGTAAGAAGAGAGCCTACTGACTTGGATTTAGCGTTGAGTAATAGTAATATGTTGTTGTCACTAGCAAGGGGTTGGATATAAAATTGTGTTTTAATGTTCAGCTACAGTAAATGTGCAATTTAACAAATGAGATGAATACATTTAAGTGGAACCACTGTAAGTCAGATTTTTTGCCTTACGTATTAAGTGGATTCAGAGTTTCCTACATTGCTAACAAAATTAAAAACTAAGAAATGACGATTCAGAATTTGCACGAGAACAGGGTAAAAATACAAATGAAATGTTTAAATAGTATCCATTTATTCATCTAGTATATGCACTGGATGTGAAATACACCTCAGCTCTGTGCTAGTAATGAAGTTAATGCTGAGTATCCTCTAAATACTTGCCTACAAAGCAGCATAACTCTGTATTTATATTTAATCTGTATAATTACTGATTCAGAAGTGAAATACATAACAAAGCACCATTGCTGGAGGTGTCACGCTGCTGGTCAAACTTGAATGTGACTGTAATGTGTGAGTGTAATGCTATGGTGTTGTGCTGGTTCAGCCATCATAATTTCATGCTGCCATCAGCTGCTTGGTCACACAGGCCAACACTGAACTCAGCAACATCCCTTCAGAAGTCTTCTTTCAGACAGTCCTGCCATAGGTTCCTGTGGGCCCAGCTCTTCCACTGTCCACTGTGTCCTGCTGCACACAACAAACAGAGATGGCTCCCTCAGGGGCCCTTCACATGCAAGGACACCACTGAGAGAGCTCAGCAAGATGCAACCAGCCCCAACAGAAGCCGCACCCAACAGGAAGCTCCTCTGACAGATGGGCTTCTGGTTAAAGTAGCTCTGGTTACTCTAACCCACTCCACACCCACCACCCCAACCATGACCACCTGGGTGAGGGCAGAGACACAGACACAGGTGGGCCAGGTTCTGCCTCTGGAACATGAAGCCAACAGAAACAACAAAGCATTCTGCTGGGTTGTGACTCATTCACAGGTCACCTCCAACTCAGGGCCCACAGCTTGGGCCCCAGCACTTCATATGGTTATTCTTTGTTTCGGTTTTCTAACAGACGCTTCCTCACTGTGGGACTTGTGGCAGTATACTGGCTGATACTCCCAAAATTCAACTTTAAGCTGGTCTCTAAATGACAATGTTGGCATTTAACTTGAAATAGCTTCTTTTTTAAGTGGATTTTAATGAAACTTAGGTTTTTCGAAAGTATTCTGAAGGCTAGTTTTGCAAACAAGCATGGTGTTACGCTGTGGGATCTTTAAACGTGTTTAATTTTTCAGGTGGCAGAGATAAGCGTGGAGGTCCCATTCTAACTTTTCCAGCTCGGAGTAATCATGACAGAATACGGCAAGAAGACCTTAGAAGACTAATTTCATACCTAGCGTGTATTCCCAGGTAAGTGGTGATCACTTGATGATAAGCTCTGAAGCTATAAAACGAAATAAATGGACTGCGTTGCAGTACACCCACAAGCTGGGAGACTGAATGGGTTAAGAAAATGAGCAAATTCATACCAAGTTCTGTCAACTGCTGTTTTCAAACTGCTTTTTGGAAGAGGCCTGAATAGTTACTCTGCCTTCTGGAAGGAAGGCTCTTGGCAGAATGGCTGGTGTGCTTTAGCTGTAAGTAGTTTGTGTTTTGGAAATGGCACTGCCGTGCCATACTGCTGTCACCGTGTTGAAGATTGCAAATGCAACTCAAAGGCTTTCAGTACATCAGGAATTAGGAACTTACTGGTCATTACTGGCCATATGACTTGCGTGGAGTGAGGTCAGCACAACACTTCTGTTATTTGTGTTAGATAAGTTATAGTGTCCTGATATAGCACGGGAATAACCAGAAGTGAGATATTGCTTGTACAGGTCTCAGATAAACCTGTGGAGATATCTGTGGAAGTACTGATATCATTGTATTATCAACAATTTAAGCTATGAATTACAATGTGCTGTTTAAATAAATCAGCAGAAGTCAAATTCAGTGCTAGTGGGTGTTTATGTATACACACCCATATATATATATAAAGTTTTATATATATATTAAAAAAAGGTTATGTATTACAGATATGTAAAAAAGTTTGTTCACATAGAACTTTGTTCCCAGTAGTAACTGAACTGGGGACAAAAATGATTGTAAGACCCTGACTTCAGGTCCAGCTCAGAATCTGCCAACAGTTGGTGCAGACTGGAGCAGCGCTGACTGTACTTGAATATGTTTGCCTATGACCTCAAGGAGAGCTTGGCATTACAGTTGAAGATAATTCACATTTGAATGTTTAAGATGTATTCTAGCCCTCTCGAGCTTCAAGTTCCTAGAGAAGTTAATGGATAAATATGCATCAAAATATGCCCAAGAGTTTTCTAGAGATAATATGGCAAAATACAGTAGTCCTCTGGCAAAAGATGTATACTAGTTTATCATCACTAGATTTAAAATGAAAAGAAAGTTCATGCAGGTTTTATATCTCTGTAAGCATGGCTGAGCTTTGAGAATAAAGGGAGCTTTATTAATAAAGCAGGATTCATTTTCTTACAAGTCATGTTTTAGGGACTGATCATGCAACTCTGGCTAATTAAGAAGTCCCGATTGGTACCAACAGCCCTGAACGTTTGGTCTGTCAGTTACTGCAGTACTGTTAGGGAAGATTCAGAGGTGTCGGTTGTTTGGCAAGAGATCTAAACAATTCAGGCGATTCAGTCTCACAATTTTACTAATTTAACAATTTCTGGGATTTAAAAATATTGCTATACTTAATTCATCAGTGCTGACTGGACTAGGTGTTAGTGTAGTTCAGGTTTACCTAGAGCCGTTGACCTTGACTGACTAAAGCCTTCTAGAGCAATTTTTGTGATCCTTGGCTAAAAGGGATTCATCTTTTGTCAGATGATGGGGTCACGTGACAGGAAGACACATCTGCATTGTACTACATGGTGAGGGGCCACTTTGTGCACCCCAGTAGACGTATGCCGTGTGAATTGGTGGCAAGCGCTGCTCCTCACGCAGTGCTTCGTTTGTGTGGTGGGATAGGGATGGGCTGAGCAGCACTCGTATAATAGCGTGCAGCCTTTCAGTAACAGATGTGTCTTTAAGACAGTGGTTGTTTTTATCCTTTAATACTGTGAGGCTGTTAGAAAACATTTTCACCCGTCAGAAAACTGTATGTTGGAGCCTACACTTGTTCCAAGCTAGTCAATTTTAATGTATTTTCCTGCTACCACTGCCGGTTTTGACATTCCTATGGGCAGGGGTTTTTTTAAACTTTGAACTTTTAAACTTAAAAAAGTCCTTCTCTTCTAAGGAACTTGTATTATCACTTTTTTCAGAAGCTCCTCTGCTCTCGTGTATCAGTCATAACTCATGTGGCCAATGAGACTGTGTGAAGTATGAGCCAGCGAAGCTTCGCTACTTCTTGGACACTCTGAAAACCTCACCACACAATCTCCAGAGTTGCGTTTACATTAGTCATATCATTGAAAGTGACTCGTATACTCAAATAATAGACATTCGGTCCCTTTTGATAGTCCATTTGCTACGACACATTGGTTTTGAAATATTTTCTCTTTCCATGTTAACAAGGTGATGTAGCAAATTCTACTGGATCAAAGTGACAATTTCTGGTGTTGATGGTGATTGCAGCTTTTAATCAGTGGCAAGCAGTGGGTGTACAAAAGGTATTGATGAAAAAAAAATCTGCCAGTCTAAGAAGAGCTTCCAGAGAATTTGGGTGTAAGGTCTGCCAACATTTGGATAACAAAATTGAGCTCAAATTTTGTAGAAACAGGTTGATGCAGTTTTCTTCACAGCCATAAAATGCTTTCTTATTCATTAACTATCTACAAATTGATTCTGCTACAGAAGGAATTGTCAATAAAGACTTTTTTCCTTCCCCTCTACAGACTCTTTAACTCTCAGATAATATGGGACTAGTTTAAAAAAGCTGCAGAAGTGTTAAGAAGTGTGCCATCTTCTGTCTGTTAGAGGATCCCCAGAGTCATCAGAAAGGCATGGATTTTGTCATCAGTAGAGCATGTGTTCTGCAGAGTCAATTGTAAATGAGTTATATCTTGCCACTTTGGTAAATGGTGTGTTTAATGTGCGTATAAGGTGAAGGAGAAACAAGACTGGAAGATGAATCATCGTGAATATAAACAATGAAAATGAAAGAGGAGATAAAGGCAGATTATCAAATCAGCAACAGGTGTAAAGCTATCACATAGAATCATAGAATGTGTTGGGTTGGAAGGGACCTCTAAAGGCCATCTAGTCCAACCCCCCTACAATAAGCAGGGACATCTCTAACTAGGTCAGGTTGCTCAGAGCCCCATCAAACCTGACCTTGAATGAGGCCCCCCAGGGATGGGGCCTCCACCACCTCTCCGGGAAACCTGTTCCAGTGATCAGCCACCCTCATATTAAAGGAGGAGTTTGCCAAGGGGGTGAGAGAAGCTTACTGAGAGGTTTGTGAGATCCGCTGTATGTGTCAGCTAGTCAACGGTGAGACCCTAGGGTGTTACAGTCAGCACAGGAGACCATATTTATTGGGCAGTGTGGTGCAGTAGAATGCTGTGTTTGAAGTTGTAACACGTGCTTGACAACCTTTTTCTTCTTTCTTCTGCAGTGAGGAAGTATGTAAACGAGGATTCACTGTCATTGTAGATATGCGTGGGTCAAAATGGGACTCCATAAAGCCTCTGCTGAAGATTTTACAGGAATCCTTTCCATGTTGTATTCATGTTGCACTGATAATCAAGCCAGACAATTTCTGGCAGAAACAGAGGACTAACTTTGGCAGCTCTAAGTTTGAGTTTGAGGTAATTTCCCCTATGGTATACAAATCTACATTTATTTCATGGCTTTAAATGTGCTCGCTGCTGATCAGCATCTTGCAAACTCTCAGATAAATTATAGTCTAGGTGAGAGGAGGGGTACATTATACAGTGGTGCTAGAGGGAGAGTGGTTTTCTTCGTGTACTTAGGCTCAATAGTTGTTCATGTTGTCATTTATATTATTTTTCTGGGCATGAGAAAGATGGAATTAGGGTTTTAGCCTTAATGGTAAAAAGTTAGGGTTCATCTGTTTGTTGTCTTGTTCTGCATTGGTGCTACCAATCCTGACATCAGCAGCATCCAGAGGAGAGCAGACGACTGACCCTTGCTGTTACCCTCCTGCTGCTTTACAGTACGCAAAGGCAAAACTTAATCAAAACAGTCATCAGAAGAGAGTTGCTGTTTCCTCCTTAAGTGTAGCAAAGTAAGACAGAACTAAAATACTTCTTGCATTTGGGGAAATACCTGCAAGACAAGAGGCTGATCAGGATTGATATTTGAAAAAAAGTGTATGAGTAAAGTCAGGTGGACTTCATGAGCAAATTGATCAACTCTTACAAAAAGAAAACAAAAAAACTTGCAAAGAAGATTTCAGATTCATGTTACTAACAGCATTTTTTAAATTTTCATTTTCGTATTTTAGACAAATATGGTGTCTCTGGAAGGCCTTACCAAAGTAGTTGATCCTTCTCAGCTAACCCCAGAATTTGATGGCTGTTTGGAGTACAACCATGAGGAGTGGATAGAAATCAGAGTTGCCTTTGAGGACTACATTAGCAATGCAACCCATATGCTGTCCAGACTGGAGGAACTGCAAGATATATTGTCAAAAAAGGAAATGCCTCAGGACCTGGAAGGCGCTCGCAATATGATAGAAGAGCATTCGCAATTAAAAAAGAAGGTCATTAAGGCTCCTATCGAGGACCTTGATGTGGAAGGACAAAAGCTGCTCCAGCGGATACAGAGCAGTGATAGCTTTCCCAAAAAGAACTCTGGGTCAGGGAATGCAGACTTACAGAACCTTTTACCCAAAGTATCCACCATGCTGGACAGGCTGCACTCAACACGGCAGCATCTGCATCAGATGTGGCATGTGCGGAAATTGAAATTGGACCAATGTTTTCAGCTCAGGCTGTTTGAGCAGGATGCTGAAAAGGTAAGGGATTGGAGGAGGGGAGTAGAAATGGGCGCTGCTTGGTGGACTTAAAAGTACCACAGATAACGGCAAATAGTAATTTTTGTCTTTGGAGTTAATCACTAGCCTTACTGAGAAAGAAAGGATTTCTTCATTGAGAGCAACTCTTAGTTTCCTGCTGTAAAGGCAGTAATTCTAAGCTGTAAAGAGCACAGGTAGCTCTCACTGGAGAAAATTTTTAGTAGTAGTAACTTTACAGGTTTGCTTTTTAAAGTTTTTGTTCCAGACAGATGGTTTTGCATGCATCAGATGAAGATGAATGCTGCTGCATACTTTATACATACAGATGACTACGGACTACATCAGTCTCCTTTTGAGTGACCCTTGGGATTTGAGTGACAGGCAGCCAACAAAGTCTGAAGAGGCTGCCTGAGACTGCTTCATGGATGCAGGATTTAAAGTCTCAGGCTAAAAAATGATGTATCTCTTTTGACAGTGCATATGTCATTAACAGGGGACTGAGTGATCTCAGAATATTTCAGGCTAACCAGTCCCTTCAAATGAGAAAGCCCTTGATTGTCATGGAATTTGAAAAGGAAATATGGCTGGCAGTGCACTTTTAGATGAGCTCAAATAAGATCTATTTTTGCAATCACTTATTATTGACTTGTTACCATGGAATAAATAGCTTCAGGGAAGGGTGGGGAGTTTCTCTCCACGAGAAGTAGTAACTAGACTATGCAGTCAAGTGGTAAGTATGGTCTTTGTCAGATTTCTTTAAAATAAAATATTTTTGTAAGAATGCCCGAACTTACTAGCATGAGACCAAAGGTTTGTGTTGAACCAGTATCTTGCTCTCCTGCAGTGGTCATAAGCAGGTGCACAGGGAAGAGTAAAAACAGAGCAAACATTTATAATGCTTCTTCTTCCTTCTTCATCCTCCATTTTATTTCCCCTTTCTTTCCCTTACCTCATTATTTCTTCTCAGGGACTTTCTTTTGATGGGGCTCACGTGGTTTTGAAAGATACGTTCTTAATTTACTAATGTAAGTTGCAGACATAACTTGGGCTTTAAGAAAGTCTTTGTGAAATACTTGTCTGTGGTATGAGCTCTGTCCTGCCATGTGGTTGCATAAGCTCTTGTATTTTCGAGGTCCCCGATTCCAATAGTAAATCCATATTAAATTAACACATCTTTCTTTCAAAATAGAGGGAAATGTTGGGTACCTGAAAATGTGGTTGACAGCAGCTAGCATGCTTGGGACTTTATTCTTTCATCAACTGGTGCAAAAAGATTGAAAAGAATGTTTGTGTAGTATCTCAACTTACTTTTGGATTAAGGGCCTTGCCTTAATCTACTCGCAGCCCTTATTTCACTGCTTGTGTCAGATTAGATTTCATAGCTCAGGGCTTCTTTATCAGTGTATGTCTGTGAGGTTTATTTAGATGCGGGGAAGGGCTGTATCCTTGCTGGTAAAATAAAATGTCTTGGATGGGAAGAAATAAACATGTTCATTTTGAAGGACTTGCACAACTCTTTGCACAAGAAATCTGGGCTGGTTCAGGAGAAGAGAAGGCAGAAATGGGGTGAGGTGAGGGGGAATCTCTTTGGAATTGCCCTGCACGATTCTGAAGGCAGCAAAGTAAGACTACCTAGAGAACAGCGGTCACAAGCAGGACAAATGTCTATTTTGAATAATGTTTCAGCACATCTTCACTGTAGTCTAGGTAAAAAATTGAAAATGTTACAAGTATGTGATCAGCAGCCTCTGTTGTCTAAGCTCTTCGAACGTGGTTTACAGTCCTTACCATATTGTGATCTACTTACAAATTAATATGTTGTGTACCTGGGTGGAATAATGGATTTGATTATACTGCTCTTTTGGTCAGCATATTTTAAAAGATCTTTGAATTACTTACTACTCATTGCTACCTTTTTTTCTGAAGAATTGTTTTCAGTTTATCCAGAAGGTGGATCTTTTGATAGGTGGGTCTTCCGAGCTGAGATACAGCAAAGATTTCAAGACCATTGCAAGGAGCATTAAGGTGTTAAACTTAGCCTTCTGTGTTGCTTGGTCTTGGAAAACTTTGTCTTCCAGTGCCACTGTTAACATACCTACGTACCTCCACTGACGGTCGTTGTCAGACAAGGTCTTTCCTAAAATTTGTTTGAATATTAAAATACTTAAAAAAAAAAAGAAAAAAAAGAAAAAAAAGGGAAATCCACCGAACCTATTTAAAGATTATCCTTAAACTTGTCTGGAAGAAGGTAATATGTAACTGTGCTCAAGTATGGTTTTTTTTAATTTGTTTAGCAATAGAAAATTTGTTTTCAAATCTGCTTTAATATTTTTATATTAAACTTGCTGCTGAAGTACTTGATCAGCAAAAATGAATTTATATTTTATTTCCGTGAGTGGCCATTTTCATTCTGAATTACTAAGCTGCTGACATCATGACATGCTGACACTAGACGAAGTATAAGCTTGGTAACTCAAGGCTGTGCTCCAAGCCTGTTTGTTTACTATGACTTCTTTGTAGTAATGAAGTTTATGACTTTATGATTATGACTTTACTGTAGCTTGATGAGATTAAACACTTTTGTAGTAAAGCTTTAACAGCCTCAGGTGTTTGGTCCAAAAAGTCAGATTTCAGCAATGATTTGGTTAAAATGTGGGGTAACTTACAATGAAAGAGCATCGCTGTTAATTTTCACAGCCTGACACACTTTCTGTCTTCTGTGTTCACAGATTTCTCACATTATTTGTCTATAATTTCTACTATAACAAGTGATATTTTTTTCTGAATATTTTTTTTGTAGATGTTTGACTGGATCACACACAACAAAGGTCTGTTTCTAAACAGCTACACGGAGATCGGAACCAGTCACCCCCACGCAATGGAGCTTCAGACACAGCACAATCATTTTGCAATGAACTGTATGGTAAGAACAGGCCTCACAGGCGCTGACACGTCTGTTCACTCTATGTTAAGTTAGAATTTGTAAATCATACACATAAATCATTCCTGTTTTAACGAGCAGTGCAAATTTGCATTACAGCAGTGAAATTATAAAACACAAAGGGTAGCTAAGTACAGAGGTGCTATGATCAAGCAACACAATTATTTTGACAAATGACAGTATTCAGCACAGCCTCAGCACTTCCCAGATATAAGCACCCAAGCTTCCAGAACCTGAGATGTGTATTTGAGTGCTGCTTTGAATCTTGTAGGAAATTCCAGAGAATCGTGTAATAGGGAATTTAGTGCTCCATACAGAAAGAAAGAACTCTATCTTCTGAATAGATTGTAACTCAGACAAAAAGTTCTGAGAAGTAGCGATCAACAGCTGGGCCTAGTGTAATAACTTTCCATATTTTTAATAAGACACACTTCTCATTTATGGCACAGTAGAATGGAGCTAAAACAAACTATTTTTTGCCAAGTATCATCTTAGGATGAGCTATCAGTAGGCTGCAATTAAAAATTTGGATTTTAACTGGCAGTGAGTGAAAGCTGCTTATTTGCAGTTTCATTGATTCCTGTTTGAACATGGAGACTAAATTCTCAAGTACATTTCAGGTCCTTTTCAGTGGGAGGATTGAAGGTGTTTAAGTAACTTTGGGAATCTGGGCCTAAATCCAGTCCCTGGCTGTCAGCTCAATAAAGGAAGAACACAACCAGTCTTCTTACAAATTAACATCCTTGGCAGTCCAAGGATGGGAATTGAATTAAAGTATGGTCAAAACAATCAGCTCTCACAAGAGGGTGTTTTTGTAGGACAGGACTACTAATTGTGGAAAGAGAAAGTGGCAAAGTAATTTACCTGGGTTATGCATCTTGCTGAAATAATGGAAGGACCAGGAAGGCAGCTCTTGTGTATTGCATAGCTGGAGTTAAGGCAGTAGAAGACAAAAGTAGAGAAGATACGTTTTCTTCTTTTGCAATGTAGCTATGTTTGCAAAAGCTTAAAAAAAATAAAGATCAGTATGAATTTATTCAAAGGAATAAGGTAAATGCTGGGGGACATTGTAATTTAGTTACATAACATTGTATATGGATGTAGCTTAGACCGTGAGGTTTGGAAGGTGTAGTTTTACTCCACAGGCATGGGGAATTGCTCCTTTAGAGAGCACCCTGTTGTTGCTTATTGCTTTGCATATGAGGTAGAGTAGAAAGAAACTCACGGAAGGACAGTAGGTGTCATTGAGACGAGATGACTTTTGGAACTTAGTGATTTTGCATGGTCTTCCCGGCAGTTTCCTGGGCTTGTACTCTAAAGGTTAAGTTCTTCTGTCAGCCTGTCCTGATACTAGTCACTGTTGTCATCTTTTCTTCAAATTAGATTACTTTTTTCCTAATTCCATAGTGTTCAGATGCTATCAGCTGTACAAAGCACTTGAGCAATGTAGCGTCTCTTCTGCTCTGTTTTTGCTTTTAGTCTTCTGCTGTTAATCTCTGTTTTGCCTATAGTAGTCAAATGTATTAATTACAGAGAACTTTTTCTCAGCCCGTACAATGATTCCTTGAAGCGTACATGAAGCAGCTTAAATGTGGGGCAAATTCAACAGTCCAAATGTTCCAAAAGGGAAAAACAAACTGCAGCTTTTCCATGTGTTTCTGTAGCATAGCCTCCCCAAAAAGTAATTCTTTGGCACAGAATAGAAAAATACAAATTCAAAGTGCTCCGTTTCTGATTTCTATTTAAGAAGCATTCATATTTTCTAGGATTTTCTTGGTTAAATGGCAAAAACCTTACATGTAGATTAGGGGGAAATATTAAGCTGCATGTGACATATAAAAATGATGTGAACTGATTTGAATTTTGGCAGGTCTTATTTTTCATTAGCTTTTAACTGGAAAAATGTCAGGGAATCTTATCCCTGACCACTATTCACAAACTCTGTGCTTAACAAGCTACTGTTTGTTCATTGTTCCTGTCAGTGTAACTCTTCAGTCGTCAGACTTGATTTAATTTCTTATGTGAGTGCTTTATCACTAGAGCTGGAATTGAACTTTTAACTGATCTACAACCATGAAAATTTATTTGATTTGGTGGTGTGGATGAAGGAAGAGTGGCAACTGTGTATAAGGTTTATTTTATGCAGGAGATTTTGAAGGCTTTTCATTGTGGCTGTAATTGGACCCTAACAGATCTTGCTTTCCAGGCAGTTTCCTTAGGGAAGGGCTGTGCACAGGGTAGATGCTGCCCAAGCAGCTGAATGCAACCTCTTGCACTTGTTCACAGCTTAACCTCGATAACTGATGTTGCAGCTGCTTTTCCCAACTCATGGTGGTTGCAGCAGGGCGTATGCCCGCTTCACGGTGGGTGCTACCCTCTGCCAGTGCCTGGCTCTCCCATCTCCCCTTCCTTCCCAAGCAGCAGCTTGGCTTTCCAAGAGGTGCAGGAGGGCAACTTCTGCAGCTGCTTATGCCAAACTTGGGTGAGAAAGAGTGATGGCCTTTGGGTGAGACACTAACATTTTTATCTGGTCTTCCAGTCTGAATGGAGCTGTCTGGATGTGAATCAATGTGAAAGCTACTTAGTTCCTGCCATAAACAGGAGTTGGTTACATCGAGAGGAAAGAGGATTTGCTGAATATTCCTTTTTTTCACTTGTAATGGCTTTCTGCCATTTATAGAATCTGATTTTCAGTATTACAGCGCAAAGTAGTTGGAACTTTAAGCCAAATGTTGTGAAACAAAAAGGTAAAAAGTACATTGGGGTAGGAGATGTAACTGTACTTTCAGCAGTGTCATTAGCAAGCAATGATCTTGTGTATTCAGTATGTTATAGGCTCCTGTGATTGCACTTCAAGGTAACAGAAGTAAGTTCATGAAAGCCTTAAGCTTAATACACAAAGTGGTTCTCATTGCAGTGAAACTGCCCCAGAGAAGAGCTGGGTAGATGCAGTGATGTGCATTGAGGGTGAATATACGTTTGGTTACCATTGCTTAACACACAGATTGACGTGGTTAAAAAGGCCGCTCTCTGAAATATAGTCCACATGTGCAGCTGTGGGTCTGTGACCTCCTGTTGCTGAGTTCAAGGGGCTGTGCACTGATAAATGTCAAGACTGTGTCTTTATAGGACGAATAGATCCCACGTCCTTAACTGTGGGGAAAAATTAAACTCACGATGAATCTTCTTGCTAAAAATGAGGATGGATTTCGGTACAATTTAAAAGGCCTGCTTTCAGCAACAGTAAGTGCTGTTAAGTCCTGAAATTTGAGTTAAGCAGTAGTTTCAGCTTGAAGTTCCTCTTTGGGTGACTAAACCAGTGCTTCACTTCTCAAAACAAGTTTTTAGTACCTTTTAAGGGAGAAACTTGCAAATTAGGCGTAGTAGGAGTTGCAAATACAAAAATTATTTGTGTAGCTTTTGAATGGCAAAAACGAAGTACCCGTGATTATATGATTAGTCAGTCTTGCATGCAGGAGTGGGAGAGACTGATTTCTGTGCCTGTCCACTCTTTTTCCTGCCATTTTCATGTGCCTCCAGGGACACAAGGGAAACAAATAGTCATGTGAAATATGGATGATGATGAGGAGGAGGAGGATGTTATCTACTTGAATATTTTCTTCTGCTCTTCTTGCTAGACCAAGTGGCCTTGCTTTCATTACAACTTAACTCTGCCTCTCACTGACTGGTGAGGGTCAAAATGTTTGGAAGGTTATGTGACTACTATTAAAGGGCATGCTATGACTACTACTTGTCTCGGGGCTGACAGGACCAACAGTAGAAGCTGTGTTTATTAACCATAATCCAAAATGTCCTCTGTCAGTTGTAAGCGTATTCCTAAATTGATTAATGTTCTTAGAACTGTTTGTTTGCATATACTAAACCACTTTACCAAGGTAGTAATCAAATAATTAGTGTCATCAAAAAGGGAATGCCAGAGATGAGCACTGGTGAGAGTTTTGGGAGGATAAAATAAAAGTATCAATGCTTGAATATCTCTAGGTTTATAGAGTTAAAAGTTACAAAGATGACTTTCCTGGCTTGCTCAAATCCAGCCACAGGGACTGGTACAAATGAAACATCAAGAAGGTCAGGTGAGGTAAAATTATCTTAGCTGACAGCTAATGTGGCTTCTGCAACTTCTTTTTTCCTACTTTAATATGTATTAATACATATTTCAGTCCACATTCTTTTCATTTTAAGTATGTATTTTTGTAACTATACAGAGTTTTGAGATAAAGCACCATGTGAATGCTAGACTGCCCTGGGTCCTCTGAGACTTCAGCAAATGAGAGCATGACCACAGGTTATGAATAATTTCTTCTTTCTCAGATTGTTTTGAAATGCAGATTTTTCATAGAAGACTTTGTGCAGAATGGTGAACAGTAGTAAGCTAGGTCTTCTGTCTTGGAGGTGGCATGTCTGTTTGGTGGGGGTTTTTTTGTGGGTTTTGTGTTGGGTTTTTTGTTTGTTTTAAACTAATGTATAACTCAGGCAGGGCTTTCAATAAAAATAAATAAGTAAAAGTTAAATGGTAAAACCCATCAATGTCCAACCAATCTAACATCCCTAATAGACAAGGTAAATACTCTAAATAAGTATGAGGCAGTACAGTAGGTAAAATGTATTCAGTCAAGATTTTGGAAGTTCTGAATAACCATAGTTTCAGCTAACCATGGATTTGTGATGTTCTTGAAGTTCAGGGAATGCCCTTCTGTGGATTCTGGTCAGACTGAGAGGACATTTTTTGAGTGCACATCCATAAGGGAGTCTTTCTGGTGCTAGAACAGTTAATGCTTAGGTGCAATGTCTGGACCCAAATTGCAAAGGGACTGAAAAGGCAAAATGAGTTCAGGCTATTTCCAGCTTCAGAGGAGCACTCCAAAGTCACAAGATGAAATAGAATAACCTACATGTGCAACTCTTTAAGAAGGAAGAAGCAAATACACAGATTTTAAAAAGCAGTCAGCTGCTGAGGTTTTAGTATAGCAACAGATCCATTCATATCAATGGATCATGAACTGAAGGAATAAACAGTGGTGTTACTGCAAAGAACCAAATCTTGTTTCACTCTTGATACTTTTTGGAGATGCTGAACTTAAGATTTTTAAGGAAATTGCTCTGATTCACTTGGTCCTACTAGAGAACTAGGTCCAGTTTAGAGCCTCATATTTAATTTTGTAATGGGGAGCATCCAGACGTAGCTCTAAGGAGAGGTTGAATGCATGGGCATTTACTATGAGAGAGTGAACGTAAGTGAAAAGAAGGAAAGGAAAGAAGGTGGTCTTGGACTATATAGTCTTGCAGTAAGATTCTTCATCTTTCGGATTTCCTACCATTAAAAATGTAGGAAAGAGAGATGATGGATTTGAAGAAAGTTAGAGTGGAATTGTTTCATTCATTCTAGTGCTGGTAGTAATGGTTAAAAGAGTTGCCTGAGAATATTTTGAGGATCCTTGTAGTGGAAGATGAAGTTAAACACTTTCCTTCATTGTAGTCTAGATGTTGCTGAGTTTATTTTCAAGGGAAGAGATCAGGTTATACCTTAGTTGTTCTGCAGCCCTCGTCTTTGAACTTTGGAATCCCAAACTGAGAGTTTTACTGTTGCTGAAAGGGTGAGAATAGAAGATTTGTTAGAAAACATTTAAATCATTAAAGCAGGTGTTATTTCATACATTAATCCTACGCCTTGTCCTGGTGGCCATTTGAGTATGAAGTGTCAGGTGATTTGGAAATTCCATTGCTAAAATATTTCCTTCAAAGACATACAGGTCAACCTAACTGTGATCTATATAGAGGTGCCAGGTATGATGCTTATGGACCATGTCACTGAGGTGGTTGTTTTAACACTGAATGCTTAATAGTCTCTGCGCCAAAAAACTACTGTTTGAAATCTTAGAGCTTAACAAATATTTTCTAAATGGGCCTGGGAAAATTGGGAAATAAAATAGAGCCTTCAGGGCATGTGCCAGCTTTATTTTGTGTTGAGTGTGACTGGAGTTCAGCTAAGCTGGCAGGCTGTCACCTGTGCTTTCCCCTGTGTGCTTGCCTTTCAGGCACACACCAAAGAGTGACACAGCGCACTGCAGCTTGTGGTAGGCTACTAATCTGTGCTGCCTTGCTGAGCAATACTTTTCTGTATGTACGTTCCCTTTAGGGAATAATTCTGCAGTAAGGAGCTTTCCAGATATTGTGAGGTGTCTTTTCAGCTTCTGGCTGAAGGGCATTGTGAGAACGCACTGTAACGCAGTACATTGAATTGTTCCCTCCTTAGTTTTGTTATAATAGTCAAGTGCAACACAAGGAAAGAAATGCAGTATCACTTCAGCCTTTCACTTTTTAGACAGTTGATACACATTTAGAAGCTGCAGATGTTTCATGTGGATTGACATGATGTAAATGAGATGGCTGAATAAGTCTGTAACAGTTATTGCCTGATAGCTGTTGCTTCTTTAACTAAAACCAGGATGTAAATCCATGCAATGAGTAAGACGTCAGTCGCTGGGGAATGAGGATCAGCTTACTTGGAACAGTGCTTCTCAAGCAGTGCACCAAATATGTGTTTGTCATATAATGATGACAGAGGACCTGCCGGTCCTTTCGACAACTGGCAAAATTTGTTCATCTTCAAGAATCCGTTAAAGACAGTCCAGTTGTAATGTGTGGCTATTTGAGATTCTTTTCCTCCTTGACTAAGTCTTTCTCTTTTGGGTCATTGCATTCTAAAATATTGAAGCTTAAACCTTTAGTAGATGTATCAGGTAGTGAGAGATATGATAGTGGAGGGGAGGGAAAGGTGGAGATTGTTATAAGTTTGTTTTTTTTTTTTGAGGAAAGGACTGTGGTATACATAGCTTGGAAAGTGTTCAACTGTCAGCATGTGAATTCATATTCATACTGCTACAGGGGGTATTCTTCAACACTTGTGAAGCCAGATTGCCATGAGAAAATGAATACATTTTAAGCACAGCTCAGTTTTGATTTGCCTAACTTGACATTTATGGTACCCTGTCCTTCATATCTAACTGATGTTCCAGAATTTCCAAAATTCCTTTATTATTATTATACACAAATGGTTCAAATGGCTGCATAATATAGCCTTTATTCTTTTCTCTCTTGACACTTTTTTTTTTCCACACCACTGTAAAGACCATGTAATGGCTTTCTTGATTCATTTAGCAATTTCTTATTTATGCTACGTACACTTCTATAGGCCTAAATGCTCTCCAGTCTTTTAAAATCTGTTGGAAATAGCAGGTTGTTCTCTTCCAGTTGTTCAGCTGTGCTTGAGAGGGGAGTATAGATCTATGGGATAAGCTGAAAAATGAAGAGGTAGTATTGTGCAGGAAGGAAAAGCAGCCAGCATGACAGTACTGTTCCGTTTCTGAAGTGGACCAGCTGAGGCATAGACTATGTCAGGTATACTCCTGCTTGCATATGTGCACACAGTTACACTTAACAGAGACCTGTGCCAGCTAGCACGCAGATGAGGCAGCACAGTGAAGCCTGGAGGAACTGCAACACTTGCTCCAGCCAGTGTCAGCCTCTGGGCAGTGGCATGATGTCACCTCAGATGCTCAGTGTCTACGCAGCATTGGGTGTCCACGTGCCAGTATTCTCCCCCACCTCTCTTACTGACAGGGATATGGTCAGATTTTGGCACAGGCTGCCCATCACATCTCTCAATAGCAATACAACCATACAGTTTTCCAGCAATTTCAGGTTTTATTTTTCTGTCACCTGTTGATATGTGGCCTTTACTGAGTCTTGTTGCAGTCAGTTCTGTTCCCCCTGGCTCACTGGACTAGGTTCCTCAACCCTTGACTGGGGAAGGTTGTGATGCTGCTGACAGGTAGCTAACTGCTTCATGACATTCCCTGTGTGCTGCCATTCGGGAAAGCACAGCGCGGACAAGGGGAAAAAATATTTCACTGCAGAATGGTGAGATTTTAATGGTGTTTGTTGTTTTCTTCTCAGCCATTCCATGTGATAGTGTTTGGCCCCATGTGTGAATTTTTAGGGTATAGGCAAGAATGAATGTAGCTGACAGGTAGCCAACAGGCACAGCAGTTTGGGCCACTGTTCATGCAGAAAGGGCCAGCAACTCTGCTCAGAACAGCATCCATGACCTTGGGCAACTATAGTGGTACACCCAAGGGCACTGTCCCCAGCTACTGGTGGATCCTTGTAACTAACATCAGAGGCCTCAGCCTAACTCCAGGAGGATGCAGCTCTGCAGGGAATGACTGTGGCCTCTTGCCAAGGCTGGAGCAGCAGGAGATAGTTTCATTGCCCACAGGAGGTGTGCAGTTACTAAGGATCTGTGTCACCAAGTAAAGGAGCTGCAGGAGGACGTCAGCAGTCTGCACAGCATCAGAAATAATACGAAAGAGATTGACCAGATCTTTTCCAACACTCTGCAGCTTCAGGAGCCCAAACTACCAACTGTACTGAAGGGAGAAGGGTCAGGCAGAATCTGTACCTGTCTGTCTGGGAAGCGGAGGCTCCCTTGATGATAAAGGTTGGAAGATAAGGGCTTCTGGCACTAGGAGCTGTCAAATAAAGCATCTGTGCCGTCTGAGCCACGCTGGAGCACCAAAGGGAAGAGGCAGGTGATAATAACGGGAGACTCCCTTCTACAGGCGTCAGAGACTCCCATCTGCCAACTTGACTCATTCTGTGTGGAAGTTTACTGCTTGCTGGGCTTGGACTTGGGATGTTGTAGAAAGTCTGCCAAAGGTTGTCCAGTCCTCAGACTATTGTCCCCTGCCACTCTGCCATGGGAGCACCAGTGATACTGCCAGGGGTGACCTGGAAAGATTCAAGTGTGGCTACATGGCCCTAGAGGCAATGGTCAAGGGCATGGGAGCCCAGGTGGTTTTCTTCTCAGTCTCACTGGTGAGAGGGTAGATGGATCCTGTAGGTCAACAACTGTTTATACAGCTGATGTTGGCAACAGGATTTTTGTTTCTACAACCATGGGACCGTCTCTCTGAGGATCAAGGATTGCTATTTGAGTAAGTGGGGCAGAAGTGTTTTTGCTAGCAGGCTGGACACCCTGCTAAGAAGAACTTTAGAATAAGAACAATGGGAGAGGGACAAGACCACCAACAATCAAGTGAGAAGTGGTGGACTGGGTTGGCAAGCAAAGGGTCTGCTGTGATATGAACAAAAGGGACACTGTAATTAAAACAGGGCTGAACTAGAGATGCTCCAAGTGTACACACACAAATTAGGATATGCCTACAGGACAGCATTATGTGGAAAGTTCTCATTCCCTTTCTGGGAAGTCACCATGACCTCTGAAGTACCTGTAGAGCATGCTTGTGCTGTATAAGGAGAGGCTGAAAGAGCTGGGATTGGTTACCCTGGATAAAGGAATGATAAGGAGGGATCTTACATATATCAGAACATAAATATCTAATGGGAGGGAGTAAACAAGACAGAATCAGACTTTTCTCTGTGGTATCCAGTAACAGAGCAAGAGGTAACAGGCACAAGTTGAAACACAGAAATCAGATTTAAACACAAGAAACACTGGAACAGGTTGCCCAGAGAGATTGTGGTCTCTCCATCCTTAGAGATTCTCAAAACCTTACTGGACATGACCCTGAGCAGCCTGCTCTGACTGAACCTGCTTTGAGCAGGCAGGGTTAGACTAGGTCATCTTGAGTGTCAACAATCCTGTGGTTCTAAGAACTTGACTTCATTCTAGATGTATAAGAGTCAGCCCAAATGAAAGAAGTGTCCACTCAGCATTATATACACGTAGCTCTGGAAGAGCTACTCGGAAACCTTTTGGTGTTGAAGTTGTTCTTGTTTCCGGCTTTGCAGGAATCAGAAACTCTTGATTGAAAATTAGTGTGACTAAGAGCCATCAGTGAGTAATGCCAGTACGATAGAGAATCTTTCTGGTTTTTGGCCTTTATTTGTCTAGTTTTCAGGCTCTGAGGCGATATAGTGGCAGGAAAATAAAATCTAAGTCTGTTGAACTCCACAGAACTCAGTGCTGTGTATTTTGTTACTTAAAAAGTAGAAATACTTTCAGAAGTTGATGTAAAGATTTGTGGAGTGCTGTTACACAGATGCGTACTGTGGATAGATCAAGTACTTGCTAATTGCACTTGGATTCTCCTGTAATGTGTGTGTCTGAATGTCTTACTGACTTGAACAGCTGTAAAGATTTTTAATGAGGCTGTTGCAAAATATGGTTAGCTCTTCCTTTTCATTGTCATGTTGCATCTTCATATAATATGACTTTGTCTAAGCTGATTGTTAATGTTAGCTTGAGACTCTCTGGCATTTCAAGTTGTTCTTCTCCCTTGTCAATAATGTCTGTTACATTATACACCTAGATTCTAAAGTTAGGCATGCGCAAACTTGGCAAATAAAATCAGTCTGTGAAGCAATACTGTAATACAGAAGAATTTTATAGAAGTATACCTCTGTATATAAGTGGTCTGCTAACTTTCACTGTTTTTTTCCCTCCTTCTTCTCCACAGAATGTGTATGTAAACATAAACCGCATCATGTCAGTAGCAAATCGCCTGGTCGAGTCTGGCCATTATGCTTCACAGCAAATAAAACAGATTGCTAGTCAGTTGGAGCAAGAATGGAAGGCATTTGCTGCAGCCCTGGATGAACGTAGCACGTTACTGGATATGTCCTCCATCTTCCATCAGAAAGCTGAACAGGTTAGTGAATGGGGAGAGTGCCAGCAGTTTCCGTGCTGGAATGGTGAGTTGTACTCTTTGCTTCTGATTAAGAAAGAAGTAGAAGAGAGTGATTGAAAACATCCACAAGAAAGCCAGAGTATTCACTTCTGCCAATTTCAGCTGATACTCAGATAATCTTGTTCTCCTCAGGACAGCCCACTGACCTTATAGTCTCCACAAAATGCCTCACACGTATCAATGCAAGATAAAACTTAGCCAGATTAGCTTTATGAATCAAAATGAAGTGGATATAAATGCTTAACTATATGAAGCTTCTAGGTTGAAACAAGGAAAAAAAAAACAGTCGGTATTGATATAACGTGTTTCCGATATCTAGAAATTGCTTGTTCTGTTGTCCTCAGCACTGCACCCCAGTCAGTCCTTGAGTGTCAAGATTTAACTCATAATAATTGCTTATAGAAAACTAAGTTGAACTGACCTGAAAGTTGTGAAGTTAATTAACTGTTTTCTGACTCTGAAATTGTGGTGGGAGATGTTTACTTAGTATCCCATAAGAGATTCCTCCTATATTAAACAAAAATTTTAGCTGTAGGCCTATACCAATTATTTTAATTAAGTCATTAACCGTGTATAACTGCCAGAGAAGAGGTATGTGTAGGGGAAGTAGGAATAAATATCCTCAAGTTAGTAGTCTTGATGGTGAAAGCATGTTTTCCCCTCAAGGGAGTTCAGTTCTGAAGGAGTTGCTGTGTGCGCGCTGTTGAGTCAGACATCGATGCTATAGACTGTCTGCTCCGTACATCTCTGGTGAATTTGGAGAGCAGAGGTTCTTGGATGGTTCTGGCTGACTGCCGCTCTGGTGTGCTGTACAGCTGCTGTAGATATTTTCCTTCCATTTGCCTTGCTAAACTGGATGAAGAAAAAGTCTCATGTCTGATGTAGCTTTAATTTGGAATAAATGAAGGAGCTACTTTAGAGTTGATAACTGCAGAACCAGAGGCAGCACACTTTATTTTAAGAAGCTTTTTTGCTGATCTGTACTACACAGATATTCAGCTTTGTAAATGTCCCAAAATAGAAATGTGAATGCACTAAGATGTAAATACACGATGCTTTTCATTATGTTAGTGGTGACATTGGTTTAATTGTCCTTAGACAGACTCAGGTAAAGTATATAAACTGATGCCACTATAATAAGTATTTTTAGGAGATTTTACAGAAAAGCTGCATAAAAAGGAGATGAAGGAATTGTTTTCTCGTGTGAAATTCACCAACCAGCTTGAAGCGTTTGATAGACACAGTGTGGTGTCTTATCAGTATTGATGCTTTTCTAATTGCTTGAGTTATTCAGGTTTATATTTAAGCACTGTCTGCCATACACATAGGAGAGAGATGGTGAACCATGAACAGATAAGTACACCCTGACTCAAATGCTGGTTTTTTAATAAGAAAATGTTGTTTGTCAGGGGAGTAAATTTTGCGTGCATGTACCGGGCAACTGTGGTGAGGGTCGATATTACCTTCATCAGAGTGGGCTCAAGGAAAGAGGGTTTGGAATGAGAGGAACAGCACCTTTAGAGACTGGTGATGCTTGACCTGCATTAAAAGGTGATTTAAAAGTAAGCAGCCAAAAAACCCCACACCTTTCTTGAATGCATGTGTCCCTTGCAAGTGACAGGTGAGTGTCTGCCTACTGCCAGACACAGCGAGGGCTGCACCCAGCTACCGTCAGCACCTGCTGACTGGTGCAAGAGGTGTAGCTCTGTGGTCCCACATGGAACTTCTTTTGACGTTCAGTGCTTAACGTTAGAGATTGTTAAAGTTGTCCCGTGGTGAACTGAGACGTATAAATAAGTATCTTAGAGTTAAGTACTCGTATCACCCTTCCTCCCAGCTTTCAAACCATAATGGAGTTCCAGAGATCGTCTGCAAGTTACTTTTGTCTCAAAAGACTACATGTGCTCTGGGAATTAAGAAACATATGATGAAATAAATAGCTTGGTCTGTTACAACTTTTGAGACTTGAACTTGACATGAACAGAGGACAAATTTAGTTTACAGATACCACATGTGCTTGGCTGTACTAAGTTTAGCAGCTATGAAAACTCCTAGAAAAACAGATTCTTTTTTCCCCTTTCCTAGTGTAACGATGGTATAAAACTCATGCCCGCTAAGTGTCAAAAGTAAGTCGACAGAACTTCTGCTGTGCATACGGCTATGACGGCAGTTTCTTGTCTATCAAGACAGCTTAAGCTTCAGAGATAAGTTGTCTGCAGAGGGATTCTGTTGCAGTATCCTCGATTTCTCCTGAAAGGCTTGACTTCAGCAGCTATGCCAACATAGCCCATGTACTCAAAGTTCAGTGTTAGTCCTAAGAGACCCCGACTTAAGTTGTAAATCCTTTACATGCTTGCTGCTGTAGTAGCTTGCCAAATGGATTTAGTGCTTCTCTGCGTGTGGAAGTTAGTGCTTTGGGGACTGAGGTGTGAATTTGCTGTGCTCTAACACTGCTTTGCCTCCTTGATGATCCTTTTCCAGCAGAAGACAACTAGGGAGTGTTTCAGTGAACAGTTCACCATTAATTCTTTGTGTGTATGTGTGCACCCGTGCAAAGTAACTTGATTTTCTCTGAAGATTTAAAAAAGGTGACATGGTACCTCTGGATACTATGAGTTTCTGCACAGGGAGTTGATGGGTAAGAGCTGAGGGTCTGGACTTGAAAGCTGTAGCATGTTTTACCTCTTTGTGTAGGCAGAACCTTAATTGGCTTTCATGCATCTGAAATGGTAGGTGCAGAGTGAATTAAACTTTGTCTCACCTGCAGAGTCAAGAAAAGGAGCAAGAGTAAACTTGCAGCATCAGTATTGCCAACGGTTTAATTGGTTCTGAAGGCTGCCAACATACAAGTGAGGCTGCCTGTGAGCAGCGCAAAGCGTTCCGTGTAACTGATAGCACAGTATAGTTAGACTTGAGTATTTCTTTCCATTCTGATATAAGCTTCATTTTAGTCACTTCAGAGAGAAACACGTTAAATGTTTTGCCCTTTAAAAAAGTCTTTTCAGTGGCTGCACACAGATGCCAGTCCTTTTGTGTATCACCAACATGTGTGTACTTATTGATAGAACCCAAAATCAAGCAGAATATTTTTTCCTCTGTTGCAGTACATGAGTAATGTGGACTCATGGTGTAAAGCCTGTGGTGAGGTGGAGCTTCCCTCAGAACTGCAAGATTTAGAAGATGCCATCCATCATCATCAAGGGATATATGAGCATATTACTTTGGCCTACTCTGAGGTAAGTGTTTTTGTTTGTTTCCTTAGGTTGCTGACTTGATAAAATAGTATAATGTGAAGTTTGGATCATGAACTGGCATTCTTGTTGCATAGTGGATTAGTTGGAAACTCAAGTGCCAGGCTTCTTTTTAAATTTAGTTTACTAGACTTTACTACCATTGTTCAAAAGTTAAGTGTTACATATTCCCCTTAATCTTCTGAAGAAAAATCAAAAGGCAAGATGGAACCATGTGTGGTACAAACAACCTGTTCAGTGTACGAAGTATGTTTTAATTTATATTTGCATATTGCTACCTTTTAATAGCGGTATGGTACTATTGTTTAAACACTTACTTGAAGGGAAGCAACTGAGTATTCTTTGGGAAAGTATTCTGTTGCCGTGGATTGCTTTAAATGTGTTTTGAAAATCCATCTCTGAAACTGCCTCACAAAAAAGCCTTACCCATCAGAGGACGTCACTAGACGAGCTGGAAGGTAAAATATGCTACTGCTAACCTCAGAGACACCGAAATGAGCCACTGTGCCTGTGGAGTCGGCATTTCTACGAGCAGCTTATACTGTGCTGCTGCTCTAATCTTGGATTCTGCACAAAATAAAGTAATATTTCTCAGTATTTCTAATAATTGTATTTACAACTTAAGATAAAATGCTTATTCTGAAGGTGGCCTAGAAAGCAATGACTAAAGTGTCTGTTGTTTTTCTCCACATTTTGAGTTCTCTCACGTGCTTTATTTAATTGAAGTGGGAAATCAAATGGGTATTGACTTCGCTTTTAGCTAGCAGTTATTTTCTGTATTTCCTGTTGAGCTTTTCTTGCTTTCTTTTTCCAGGGTTGTTCTCATCACAGGGTAAAACTATTTTTGCTGTGAAACCGCTGTTATTCTAGATTAAATTCAGCAATTCCCTTTCTCATGAAAGTTGCATAAAATTATGCATTTGATTAAATCACTGTAAAAAATGATCAGTGGACACAGGATCGCTTAGGCTGCAGCTTGCACCTTCTTTTGGAAGGACATCATGTGAGATTGAATGAATGGTTGTGATTTATACATTACATTAAAGATAAAACTACTTTCTGATGAACCAGCTCTATTATCAGCACCTGCATTGTCAGTCTAGGCACATTTCATTTAGCAGTAAAGGAGGGTGCGGGTAGGGCAGATGATCAATCCTATTCGTAGTATATAAAAATGTTGTGGGTTTTTATTTTTTTTGATACCTGTAATCTTAGGGCCTACATAGACTTTATTACCGTGAGTCAGACTTCCAGAGTTCATATGAGTTGTTCTTTTGTGTAAAATACAAATACTTTTGTGTAAAATACTGATATCCCTCTCCCTGATATACACCACCTTGCTATGTCAGCTAATCTAGTGACGTTCTGAAGCACAACTTTAATGATAAAACTTGTGATCTTACTACACATACCTGTTTTAAGTCATTCTTGAAAGCCGTTTTCTAGGAAGGTTTCTCTTCTTCATTATAATGTGTCTTCATTGGGGGGATCCCTTTGTAAAACAAGGGACAGGGACGTAGCATATTTGTGAAGAGTCACAATCTGGGGTTCGTGCTCCGGAGAGTGCAGCGAGAAAGCCAGAATAATAATTATAAAGCATTGAAGTTAAAATAGTGGGGTTTTTGTTTTGTTTTGTTTGCTTCGGATTTGGTTTTTTGTGGGTTTTTTTTTCATCAGAGATGTGACTGGATTAGAGCCTGCTGTTAAGTGTCAATAAGTACTGTGGGTTACCGTGTTGAATACTGTTTGCTTCCTGGTGATGCATAATGGAAATAGACTAGATGGGTAGATTATAGGATTGCTCTGGCAAATACATTGAAAATTTATTTAGGGTTTCAAAGCTGTAGTTTTTGACTTTGGGAAAGCTTGAAGATTTCAACAAAATCTTCACTGGTACTGCTCAGCCCCTCATCCCTCACAACAGTAGATGCCTTTCTTCTGACTTCAGGTCATTACTTTTCCCATGGCTTTGTCTTTAGCAACCAGAGTTGGTGCAGAAATGAGTTGTATGTGTATATACAAGTCGTGTTCCGACTCTAGACGGAAGGTTTTATTTTGCCTTATTTAAACATGCATTCCTGTTTGAAGATTGATGGAGTTGTCTTTCTGTGTAAAGGTATTACAGAACTATTGCTTATCATTATTAGATGTATGACTTCATTTCTGTTACGGCACGGAGCTCCTTTCACTTTGTGATGAATGAACAGCGTGGGGAGGGAGAGAGGAGCACTGGAAATTGCCACACTTTGTCATTCATTTGAGATTACAATGTCTTGACAACATGACTTAGTTACAAAGTGGAAGACAGTAATTTTAAGAGAGTAAATGCTTTTAAGACTAGACAGTCTGATTTTACTGAGGATAATTACTGTATATTACCTGAAGAGTAACTGACTAACCTACTAGCTTACAAGCTTGGATAACTAGTGTGCTTGAGAATCCAATAGCTGTGCCTTAAATGAAGTTAAAGACATAAATGAAGTTATGTATCTTACTGAAATCTGAAGGTGGTCATGCACTGGGAAGGAAGAAAACTTTACTATGTTAACTCCAAAGAGGAAACGTGCACGAGCATTTGTTTGTACAGCTACAAAACTAATTAGACCAAGGGGCTGTCACAATTAATGATTTTTTTTCTTCCTAAATTTCATGGACTCTGGATAGATAATTGAAGTCCTTTTTCTTGAAATATTTGAAAGAGTTGTACTAGATAACTGCTTTGGATACAGAAAAGAAAAAAAAGCCCCATTATAATGACTCCTGTGGACTATACTCTTTTCCTGCCTGACTTGACTTTATAGGAGCTACTTTTCCAAGCGAGCTTCATTCTCAGTCTTAATATTTATTACAAAAATGAAAAAACTTAAATTGGAGCTGAGAAATAAACTCACTTGTAAAGTAATGATTAGAAAAGCATTTTCATTCAGTTTGACTTGTGAACAGCAAATTTAGAATATGCCTCGATTTAGTGAAAATTGTTGAAAGTAGCCACTGGGGAAAGGCCTTGACAAATTTTCTGTTTCTGACATGGTGTTGATTTGATGGATTCAGACTATTGTTTACACTCCAGTCTTGAGGTTTGGGATGAAGTTTTCCTGCCTGTTAGCTGTTTCTAGCTATTAGAAAAGTTCTTTACAGATAACTGAATGACACTGAATTGTAACAGTTCTCAGTTTCACATTAGAAGTGACAGAAAAGTTGAAAACTCCAATGAAAAGTGCTTTCAACAGCCTTGGCAAGTGCTAAATGTTAATAGTGACCAGATAAGATAGAATTACTGCTTCTTAAATAGCATGCAGTGCAAATCTGAGTACTTTTGCTGTGGTTTGAATCAGAGAAGACAACAGTTAGAAAGTATTTATGTTTCTTGTCAGCATCACTAGTTAAAGACACGTTGGAAAATGCATCTCTCTTGCATGGAAAGTTTTTAAGTGATTTAATCAGGGTAAGTTTGCTATAACAAGAGTTTGCCTTTGACTTACTAGTAATAGCAATAATTTAGAAGTTATAAATCATGTCAGATCAAATAATGTTCTAAGTTTATATCTGTTGGTCTAAATGTATTTATCAAACTAATGTTAACATATAGAAAGTAATCTTCCTGATCACTTTTACAGCAAAGGCAAAGAGAGCTGCTCCCAGAAGGATAATTCTGGACAAATGCTTAATTTTAGGTGCTTTGTTGAGTAGAGAAAGAGTTGAAGAATATTTACTGTAAATAATTTTGGACCTGACCTGTCAAAACAATTATTTTAAAGGAAAAGCACTTTGAAGATAACAAAAATTGAAAGACAGCTGTTATTTAGAAGAGTGCTACCTGTTAAAATTACCTTACATAGAGGAAGAATATACATTTATATATGGTTGGTTTTTTTCCTATAACAGCTGTATGTAATCATACCTGGAATAAAAAAGTCTTAATCACTGCTCACTCAGTTCTTAAAGACGTCTAAAATGGGGAGAGGGGATGGGGAGCAAAATAATAGTCTAATGAGCAAGACAAGTAATTCTTTGTCCTTTCTGATGGTTAGGTGAGCCAAGATGGTAAGTCACTGCTTGACAAACTTCAGAGACCTTTGACTCCTGGGAGTTCTGATTCTCTCACCGCTTCTGCCAACTACTCAAAAGCAGTTCATCATGTTCTGGATGTCATCCATGAAGTACTGCACCACCAGCGCCAATTGGAAAATATTTGGCAGCATCGAAAGGTCCGCTTGCACCAGCGGCTTCAGCTCTGTGTTTTTCAACAGGATGTTCAACAGGTAGGTTTTTTTCATGTTGTCTAAATGCCATTGTACTCTGACAGCCTGTGATTTGAAGGTGATTGCATTGACAGGTGGATTTTGATTGCTAAACCTTTCACTGGGAGTCTTTCTGTCTTTCATTGAACAGTTCAATACTTGCATTCCATGTTCTTTGTGTTATCAGAGGATATTGGCTGTTACAGGCAGAAATTATAAGTTAGCTCTACTTAATTTTTTTCTTTTAAAAAACTAATTTCTTTATTTTGTCAGCGTGAAAAGAGATTTTTATTACAGATGGCTATTCTGAGCTTGTGCCGGAAGCTGTCATTCATGTTCTAGGTAAAATTCTGGACTCAAAAAGTCAGAAGGACTTGTTAGGAGTAACACACTAAAAATTAACAGTGTTATTCTGTAACACAATTTTTAAGTTTCAAGTCCTCAGTGATACTTAATTGACTTAATCAAGTTTATTTAAAACCTGAGAGTAGTATACTAAAAAGGTATGAAAATTACAGATAAAATTACTTTCTGACAATGATGCTGCTCTTGAATTAATGGTTATTAGCTGCCATATTTTTATTATTATGATGACATCCATAGAAGTTAATAGTTAAGTACAGGCATTAATATCTCTGACATGGCTTTAGCCTAAAAAGGCAAAGCTGTATGGAATTCCTTTGTTGATAGATTTTTAATAAACAGAAAATGTTTGCCTTAGGCTGCAATTGACAGAGACATTAGTAATTTATCCGTTAATAGCAAATCCTTATAAAAAAGTAAAGATGGCCGGTATTTGCTGATCATGTTCTTTAATTTCAGTGTAAAGTTGTTCACAAATTAGAAACTTCCAAGTGGGGTTTTAGATAGCCGGTTATATGTTCTGGTTAAACTACTCTTGTTTCTTCCAAATGAGTTGCACTTTAAGCCATATTTTTTGTATTTACCTGTTTCAAGAAGATGCTGGATGTGAGCAGTTGGGAGCGAAATAACCTGGTTTCCATCATTTACAGTCGTTTAAAGAGATACTTAATTCGGGTGGATGGTGGGGAGAGTGAGCAATTTTGTTAGCTCAGCTTTATTCTATAATGCAGTGCCTAGCTCTTCCTGTAAGTTAAAGAAAACAAATTAAAAATACTTAAGCAGTAAATTAAGTGTAAAATTATTAAAACCTTATTACTTAATTTTTGGCACAAAAAGAGGCATCTATTGAAAGGCAGGCAGCTACTCAACTTCTCAACACTAGGACGTGATGAAGGGTGCAGCAAAGCATGAAAAATGTTAGCTGACAAAAAAAGTAAAAGAAAGCAGGGTCAATGTTATGAATGGTCAGGAAGGGCATAGAGAACCAAACTGAAAACACTGTTAGGCCATTGTTGATTACTACATAAATAGTGGCTAGTCAGGAGAGTCCAGTGCTGGTACTTGCCTGAGTAGGAAGGACACTTGTGAAAACTGATGAGGCACAGTCCACAAATGAACTACCCCTTAAACTTAAAGGGCTTCATAATAAAGGAATGTTGAGAAACTGAAATTAACACAGTGGCTTGATTCTTACAGGGCAAGATGTAGGTCTTTGCAGTGGTAGCCTAGTGCCAACATGATCCTGGAACTTTGTCCTCTAGTTTGAATTCAAGTAGGACCTATTTAGGCAACCTAGGTCAAGTGATCTCCTGAAGTTATTTGCAGATACATAATTAAAGTTTCAGGCCTGTAGACAACGATGCAGGCAAGTTATTTCCTGGTGGAAGGTGTTCATTTAATGCTACAGAGAGTCTTACTGTGCTGTTCCTACTCTTTACCTTTATTATCTTGGGAGTCATAAAATGTTTGTAGGAAATTCTTATTTTCTGACTCCTGCCTAAGTTATGGCTCTTGGAGTGGAGGCGTTAGCTCTGAGACTGCTTGGTTCTGTGAAGTTGGCAAATAACCCTTCATTAGACTCAAGTCATTGTAGAGTCACCATCAGGTTCTTCAGCAAGAAGAGGTCTCTTTGTTGAGACCTGTGAGCCCTTGGAACTGGTGCATTTAACATCAAATAGTCACAGGTTTAAAAACAATCAATTAGCTTCACTTTTTTTGTAACTTCCAGTGTGAAGAACGTGTTATCCAAATCATGCATGTGGATTGTGAGTATACCAGAAGTTTTCAGTATGAACCAGCTGGCTCAAAAGGGTTAATCCATCAGGCTCATTATTCGGTACATGCCTTACCTACTGGTTGGAGAAACTTACTTCTTCCTATTTATGCCTCTGGTTTCTCTATATGATTTGCAAGGCAGGTCTTGGATTCAGATAGCAAGATATCCTCTTGACAGTTTGAAGCTGTGGCCTTTGGTGCTAATGCACATCTTTAGCAACCACATAAGATTTCAAACTTGCTCTTATGTACAGAGATGCAACCCCAGCTTGCCACATTCGTAAGCCCTTCCCTTAATGTCCAGTAGTAATCAGTGCCAGAGACTGGATTATCTTTTGTTTTATCCCTGTAATGGCCACTAACATCCACACTGGGGGCTTCTGCAATGTGCCGTGTGGAAATATAGCTCTTAGTTATGTTACTTTAAGTTAACTTTCAGATACTGGTGTTTTTTGGGCACTGCCTGATGAATCATAATGTGAATTGTGGTTAATGTTGTCTTTTGTGATACAACTTTTCATACTTAAGTTTCAATGCAGATCATGCTGTAAGACAATGATAATTCAACATCCATACCAGATAAATTAATCTAATAGCCAGGAGCGGATGCCTTAAAGATAATGGCAAGCTCATAATGGTATTTCCTTGGAATAGCCTTGCTTTGGCAGGTTGTACCTCCCTCAGATTTGAAAATCCATCAGGGAAAAAAAAAGGGCTTGAATAGTAAGGATTCTTCTTTCTTGCAAAACAAAACCAAAACAACCTTATCAGATCATCTAATATATCTGAGAAATGTTAGCTCTTCAATTGCATAATTATTGACAGCATTCAGTGCATGAAATCACTCAGGATTGAGGTACTGATGAAATTTATATGCAAGACAATTCTGGGATGGTTTATGTAGAGCTCCAAAGCGACTTTCAAAAGTACTTCAATTTTTATTTGCACATTCTCTCAGGCTTCTTAGTCTTTGTTCAAAGTTTAAAAAAAATTCAATTAAGATTATCTAGCATGATTTAGAAACTAGCGTGAAAACCTTTTAAAAGTATTGTCAGTAAAGTTAAATGTGGGGGGTTTTTTTAAATGTCAAAATAAACAAGTGCAGCTCTCTTCCACTGTTTATAGTTAAATTGCACATAATGGCAAGCTACCAAGCCCATTGTAAGTAAATCTATAACTGTCCTTCAGCAGGAGTCTGTAATTTCCTCCTCTTCCCTCTGCTGCTGTAGTTTTCTGCTGGATTAATGAAATAAATCACTTCATGGAAATGTTAAGTGAGTGACAGAGCTGAGCTGGAGAAGGGAATTGGCTGTGATGAGCTGGTACTTCGTTTGTATGACTTCCACCTTAGAAAACTGCTTGGTTATTTTTTTTCTTCTGTCTTGTATGTTCAGTATTTGAGAAAGCATTTCTAGTGGAGCTTTCCAAATCCACAAAAGCACTGTGGTGCCAGCAGTGTACACCAAGAGTCATCTGCTGATTTCTTGGAGCAAGTAGTAAGGGAAGTAGCACATGAAATATTAAAAATAGTAGATAAGATGTGAATTACAGCAAGTGTGAAATGTGAAAACCTATAACAGTCTTAAACTGAATGGAATTCTGACATCAGATAGCAGAAACATGCCAGGAGATCTAGTTCCTGGTTAGTTCATATATTAACACAGAAAAGAGTTTATTTATTTTAAGTTTAAAAAAAGTAATCAAATAATGGGCTGTTGTATTCAATTGTTGAAAATAGCCCTTCTAATATAAAATGTTCTAATAAAAGTATAATTTTATGCTTACGAGTTAATGAGCTTACCAAGTGGATAATACACGCCAGCCTTTCACGGAAGGAGAGGAGCTGGCTCTGTCGATTCTGATGTGAAGTGGAAGCTTTATAGCAGACTTGCAATAGCATGGTGGGGTTTTGTGCTGCTAGGCCCCGAAAGGTCAAAATGGAGTATAAAGGTGGTGCCTCTGGTCAAGTGATGATACTGCTGACACTCATGCAGTGACAGTTTGGGGGCCTGACAAACGCTCCTGATGGTTTGCAAGCCAGAGATTAGTAGTGGGGTTTTTTTTCAAAACATACATTTATTAGGTCTTACTGATCTTGGTTGTCTTCTCTATCCATTCTTGATCAACATGCTGCTTCTCCTTCCTTCATCTGCCTGCTTCAAAGACTCAGTCCAAGTTATTGTTGTAACAGTCCCTTGTTTCAGTCTTGCCTAATGAAGGGTGGGCCAATCACTGAGTGATTCCTTTGTGGCTTTTGGAGGCATTTTGGGTGTAAAACAGTTCTTTTTGGGAGAGAGTATTTCCACATTTTAACTGTCTGAAGATTACAAATGCAGGGATTTCCATTTTCCCCTTCTGGATGTCATGTCAGCACCAAGTAAGTGGTGGATCAGGAAAGGGAGTGTGCAGAAGTAGGTAAGGGGTGGGAGCTAAGGATGGGAATAATAATGTGGGGAAGACTGGTGAAAATGAGGACATTGAATCTGCAAAAGATCAGGTTATTTCTGCAAGCAGCATGTACAAAACACCTGTTTTACAGCCATGAGCAATGAATTTGTCAAAATGAAACTATCTTTCCCTAGTAGTTTCTTCTATCATATATTCAGTATTGATGCTAGACAAAGGAACATTTTTCTGGATCCTGTGTGAGCATAAGGATCGTTCTGCTGAGACTGCAGTTAAAGCTTAACTGCATCATTAAAGCAACTTGCTATAGTGGAGGATAATACTATTCACCCTTTCACTAGAAAGTAGTGAGTAACTTAAATTTTCCTATGTTGCTGAACTACCACAGTGAATTCCACTTGCTTTCAGTATTAGCAGAAGAGCTCTTAGTGGGCTGATATGATCATTTCTGTAACTCTTACCTCCAGGAAGAGGAAAAAAATGCATCAGTATTGCTAAATGGTTAATAACAGTGCCAGCTAATGGTATTGTACTTTGGTCAAAGTGGTATGTGGAAGCTCTCACTGATGGGCAGGAGCATACCTTCACTTTGACTCTGCCTTGACATGCTGTGAAATTCCCAAATAAAGAGTGCTTCCTCAGCTTTAAGAATCAAGGTAAGAAGGCTGAGCACTAATAAGACTTGTATTCATACTGATTTCACTTTGAGGCAGCAATATTTCTTTAGCTGACTGGTTTATGTCATCTATGTACTGGATTTCTGTGACAATTTCCTCTCTTGAGAAGTTACTGAGCATTATTTGCAGCAAAAATCCTTCTCCCTGGGCTGCTTTCTGCTATTCATCCCATGCTCTCTGGGACAGATACTGCTTGTTGATTCCATTTGTTAGCTTATAACCGTTAGTGGTCTCCAGAGTCCAATCTAATTTTCTCATCCAAACATGTCTCTTGTTAGCTCTTTTTATAATGAGAAAAGGAGAGCGGTCTCCTGAAACTAGTCAAAAGCATTGGTAATACAAACTTTACCGATAACTGAGGCCATCTTTGGCTCTCCACTCTACTTTCTCTGATCTATACTTTCCCTAGAAAGAACCAAATGAAAACTTAAACTGACCTAAACCACAGTAATATTCTTTTGGCAATACTTAACTAGGAAAAACAAACATTGCCTCAGTTGAAGTACAGAGATTTAGTGAAGTGTTGGTGACTTGAGATGGCTGTATTATACAGCATTATGGGATTGTTTGTTGTTTTGAAGATGTCCAGTAGGAGTTTGCAAACCAAAAAAGATTCTTATGGTCAAGACAAGTGAGAAGATGACACCAGATGGTTTCCTTTTCCTGCTAAAGAAAGGAAAGCATGGATGTTTTGTGTGGGAATAGTGTGTGGGATTACATGTGTATTGAATGCAGCCGTGAGGGATGTTTCAGGATTGGTTCTCAAGTTTGTTCGGAAGCAAAAAAAAAAAAAAGTCTTTAGTTACCATAAGTGTGAAATGCTTTCAGTACAGAGAAGGGGGAGAAAAACCTCAGAAAGGACACTAGCAGATAAGGAGAGATAAGGTGCAGGTTTCTGGCAGATATATTCAAAACAAAACTAAGTATTCAGGTTTTAAAGAAAAAAGAATGCTGGAGATAAATGTTAGCTTGTGTTGCACGCCACTACATAAATACTGTATAAAAATGGTTAGCTGACCTAAGAAATATGCAGTTGTCTTTGATTCTGAACAGCATTCTTGAACCTCTGAGTATCTTCCAAAGGATTAAATACTGTATGTATTGTAGCTAATGAATGAATTAAGATATGGCTCAGATGTATTCGTTTGGAGAGAAAGCAGATGTTTTTGTTCGTTCACTCATCAGAAACTTGTTTTGTGTGCAGTATCCTTTGTGTTAACTGGCAGGAACTAATTACATGTACGGTTTTTACTATTTATAAAGCTGTCAGCCCGGTCATTGTGGTAGAAGCTTTAATGTCCTTAAAATGTCTTTCATTCCTCACTTTTTCAACTATAAAATTTACGGTGCTCAATTATGTCTATCTGACGTTTTGAGGAGATGCTTCTTCAGAAGTGGGGCAAGATCCTTCATATGCTCTGAATGCAGACACTGTCATTCATCTCATGATGATTTAAACTCATTTTCTTGTTAGTTATAAATTCTACTACTGAATCTTTCTTCTAGACATAATAATATGTAGTAGGAGAAGCGACTTCTCAAATAAAACCTCACTCTGTTATTCACGAGCATTGTTGGGGAATGTATGAACTCCATTAGTGTTACATTACAGAAAATTGTCAGATGAAGGCATAAGTGGATTACAGAGACACCCTCACAAGGGGTCTAGCCACTTGGATCAGATTACTGTCAAATTGATTAATGTGTCGAAATGAGGTTGTCCTTGGTAGGCTTCAAAATAAACATATAATTTTTAAATCACACAGTTTAGCTAGCTTGAGATAGTTATTGCCTCAAGGAAAGTTTATGAGATGTAATTAATGTCCTTCAATGGCAATACTGAGTTTTAATCTAACTGTACAGCTCCCTATAAGCAGTCCATATATATCTTCTCAGTTTCTTAAATAGTTGTCTTTTTGTTGCGACTTTCAGGATGTCCACTGAGAGTTTTTGTGTGTCTCTTCTGTACCGCAGGTGTTGGATTGGATTGAAAACCATGGAGAAGCTTTTCTTAGCAAACATACTGGAGTGGGAAAATCCCTGCATCGGGCTAGAGCCTTGCAGAAGCGTCATGAAGACTTTGAGGAGGTTGCACAGGTAAAAACAATATGTGAAGGACTGCACACTTGCCATGGAAATGTATCAAGAATTCCTGCTGTGGCACTAGAGGGCTGGGCAGAGGGAGCTCCACTACAAAAAACTCGGTTCCAGGCATGGACTATTTAGTTGCTGTTGCAAGCTTTTATTTAAATTCTTCTTTGTGTTCCAGCTTCAGTAGGAAAAAGACAAACTTCCACAGTCCTACAGAAAGTGGGAGTCTTGAAGCTCAGGAGAGCTGCTGCTATTCTTTATTCTTATGATTTTCAAAAGTATGCTTTCAAATGTTGTGTCATAGAAGAATGAAAACTTTCCTTTTAAAGTAACTTAATTGCATGGGATTCTAGGATTTAAGCTTTTGTGCAGCTTGTAAGAAAGGATGGAGATGAATTCAAAGCCCTGCTTCCTGATTTTAAGCTTGGGGGGCTCCCAAATCCCCACCACAGTCTGATGGGGAGCAGAGGACAGAACTCCTAAGAAACCAGGTGAGCCAGCGAACTGGCCAACCTGGCTTTGGTTTTTTTCTTTAAATACAATTCAGTTTTTAGATGCCCTCCTGTTCTGAATCACTGATACCAACACTTTTTCCGTAGGAAGACTCTAGTTTTAGCATTAAGTAGAACTGATGGTACAACTTCAAAACACTTCTGTGAAAAAGAGTCAGACTGAAAGAGAGAGAAAAAGAACACAGGGAGCATGGCAAGAAGTTTGTCTGGTGGCAGCCTCGAAAAGGTGGCGTGAGGTGAATAAAACCCATGAGAAGCTGAAGGTTGGAGTCCTCCCCATTAGTAGCATGCGCTGTCTGTCCAGCCTTAATAATTGGTAAGAGTAAGAGTAAACATCTCTCTTTCATCAAGAAAAATCTCATTAAGGTCAGGTAGATACAGTGGTCCTTCACTAAAAACAGAAGACACATTATTAGAAAATTCTGCGCAGGAGCCCAGCAGTGACACCTACTCTAGTGGATGCATCAGAAGTGTGCTTACAGATTGCCTCCTTAATGGATGATGAAGCTCCTAATAAAATTGTGTTGTAAATACAGTCTTAGAGCACTTGAGGACTTGAAATAGTATCAGCTTCCTCAATACTGATTTCCTATAAAATTATCCAAAATAATTAGTTTTGTATATAAACATGCTGAATTTTCCATACGCATGCCTAATACTTAATTTTTTAGTCAAATCTGTAATATCTTCCATGTGGAAATACTTATTTTTCTGGGCCAGACAAGCAAGAATCTACTTCTGTAAGACACTTAACAAAACCTGAATGTTCTCATACTTAATACTGTATTATTTGAGCAAAGAAAAATAAATGTTTGAGTAACCAGAAGGGATGAAGTCTGTAGAACTGCTAGTAGGATGCAGACTGTTAAAAAAGTATCTTGTTAATTAATGTGATACTTTAAAGTAGAAAGTTGTAAAGCAAATACTTAGCAAAAACTTTCTGAAACCGAGTGTTACTAGAGTTTAAGATTATGTCTTTAGAGGATGGGTGGAATTTCTATTTTTGGAGATACTGAAAACTTAGACTAGTCGAAGAACTTAAATATACTACAGGGGGCTATCTTCCACTGACAGAAGTATGGACAAAATGATCTAATAAGTTGGGGTTTTTTTCATCTCTTAACTCTTGAATTTGTAGTGACTGCCAAGAGAGGCACACCCTCTGAGTTATTCCTCTTACTTGCTCTAAAACTGAGTGTAAGCAGGCCCCAAAAGGCATTCCTTGTTGTTGTATTATGGGGGAGATTATGTTCAAGACAGGAATCCGCAGTCCTTGTTAAAGCATGAATAACTTTTGGCTGATTTATTCTCCACCTGCATTTCTGGTCGGTCCAGGTCTTTGTTGTGTTTTGGTTTTGGGGTGGGTTTTCTTGTTGTTTTTTTTGTTGTGTTGTGTTTTGTTCTGTTGCTTTGTTTTTTTAATAGAACCCGAGGCATAATCAGAGGTTTTCAGTCAGCTCTAGTCAGAAGCTGGGAGGTAGTAGTGTCAAGTGAACTGTCAGTGGCATGGCAATGCTTTATCAAATACAGGGAGCCAACAGCCGTGTTGAAATGATCCTGATGGGCAGCTAACTCCTGATTTTGACGGGAGGGAAAGTTGTTGTTTCTTTTTTCTTCCTTTCTGCTTCCTCCCCCGTTCTTTTTAATGGGAATGAGGTGCCAGTTCCTCAGCAGCATTCAGAGAGATGTTAAAATAAGCTGTGTGTCAAATAGAAAAGATGTTCCAGAGTCAACGGGCTGTAGGCTCACAAATTATTTATTTTAAAATTTCTGTGAAATGAAGGCTTGTTTCTCTTTCTTTGGCACTTTTTGTTACCACTACAGAAACACTAGATAGTCAAAACTCAGCCAACTAATAATCCTCCCTGAATTCACATGTGCTGACATTTGTGCTACACCTACACACTTTGACTTGCACCCAATATGTAACATTGTGTTGCTCTTATCTTGGGAAGCCCGTCCAGTTCACTCTCTACTTACCCTTCTTTTTCTTTTTTTTCTCCTCTCTCCAAGATCATGTTTGTATCCATGAGACCATTTAGTCAGTGTCAGGACTCCAAATTATGACATAATTGATTGATTTACAGGCGCTTGTTTTCAGCTTAGAAGCACTGGGTGCAGATCAATAGTATGGTTGCACTTCCCCATGCATTTCTGTATGAAATTCTAAGTCAGCTTCTCCAGTTTCAACTAGGATTGATGTCTACTTTATGACAGTAGTCTGTGCTCAAAAAACATAAAGGATGTATGGTGAAAATCAATTACTGGGATCTTTTTCCACAGGGTAGTTCTTTTCTCCATGTGTAGACTGCATCTGATTAAAGAGCTTTACCCATGAATGGCTCTAATAGATCAAACTAAAGGTCTGTGCCGTACAGTATCTTGTGGCTATCAGCAGATGCATAAAGAAAAGAGACTCTACGCTTAAAAAGTTGCCTTTACCTTCCCAGTTGTCTGGGCCTATTTGATGTCTGGAACTGAAGGATGCATTAGAACCAGTGTTTTAATAGGCACTGATGGACTTTTCTTCTCTTGATTAGGCAACCTACTTTTTGAACCCATTTATGCTCTTGGAATGTGTACCAGATCCTGTGGCAACGAGTTATGCAATTTAATTGCTCCTTTGATGAAAAATACTTTTGCTTTTTCATTTTAAGTGTGTTGTCTGATGCTTAAACGTGATAGCATCCACTGTATTTAATGAGTAATCTATCTTAATTTTCTCTCCCTTTAATGATTTGTATGCCTCTGTTCATCTCTCTCCATCCATGTGTGTCTCTCTCTTCCCTCTCCATGGAGCAGTAGACTCCAGTTTATGTGAAATTCGGACCAAACCTCCACTCACTTCTGTTGCTGTATTTATGGTCTGTAGTACTCATTTCTGCACTAGTCTTTGGCTTTTCTGTGATTTTTCGTTTCATATGCTTTCTAAAAATGTGGTGTTTGTTTTTTCTGAAGAATACGTAGAGAAGGTTTCTCAACAGGAAGACCAGGAAAGCAATGGGATATGTTGCTGGGAAAAGTGGTAAAGTCTCCGTTGTGGAGAATCTTTCAGCATTTGGAAAAGAATGCTCATTAAAGACTCAAGTATAGTTGATCATGCCTTGGGGCACAGAGGAATGGACTAGAGGACTTCTTAAAGCTCTTACCATGCTGATTCTTTTCCTCTGGGATCTGGGGAGCATGTGCTAGTGAGGAAGTGTTAATGTGTTTCAAAACTATGTTGAATTTGTCACCATGAAGGGTCCTTTGTCAGTTTAGGATACTTGCATAAGCAGCTTCAAGGGAGAACTCCTGTTCTTTCTGCCTAACCTTCTGTTTTCTAACTGATGGCTACCCTTTAGGACCAACATTTTCAAAATCATCTATTTTTCCTCCAAGCATTGTTTAGAAGTAAGCAGAGAGTTGGGAAAGGCAGTAGTTAGTACAGCACGCCTGTTTGCTGTGACTTCTATCCCAAAGGGCTATTATTATGTACCAAGATAAATATTTACCTTATATTTCATCTCTACTTGGAAGAGAAATTTTAGTGATACGGCATGTGTCTGCTGTTAAAGTTTGAGAATTGCAACCCCTTGTGAAGCAGCATCTAGGTTGTGATCATTTCTGAGTGCAGGCAGTTCACCGTCCCGTTTACAGAAAGAGAAGTCTGATGTGCCTGGGCCTGTGTTACCCGGAAGATACTCCTGGAATTCATAAACAATGCTTCGCATGTGAGATAGAGTTTTCATTAAAATGGGAAACTTCTTTCAGCCATCTGCAGCTGGGTGTGGCTCTCTGAGTTGATGAAGTTGTTGTTGTTTGAGGAGTGCTTTAAGGCTCTTCAGCCTTGCCTTCTGAACACGTGTGAGCTGTGACCATGGAAGTCAAAACACCAAAGCACAGCTCAGAGTATGTTCTGGGCCAGCATGGCCTGAGCCAGTGATCTGAGCATGGAATAGTGCACTCCCTGCTGGGAAGGGTTGGCTTCTGCCAGTCTCTGCAGGCTTTCCCAGGGAAGGGGGAGAAGTTCTCTACCTCTCCGTGCAATTGCAAATCTGAAGGTTAAGGAAGGGCTAAGATGCACATGGTCAAAATAATGGAGCGGCATGGATTTAGTTCATTGCATAAATAGATCATAATAAATGAAGGGGAACCCCCCCAAATATAGCAGAGCTACACTGAGTCATGTAATCTGTCCTGGGCTTGCCAGATAATTTGCTTGAGACCCTGGAGGAGAGCTCTTATTTCCTGCCCCTTAGTTGAGTTTTAGGGCTGGACTTGGATTTAACTTTAGTGGATATTATACTGTTAATTAGAGGTGTGATACTATATCCTATGTGTGCAAAGAAAAGCACATTTGCATCAGTTTAATTTGTCTTGGCAGGCAATGTTTTTACCTGGTGTAATTGAGGTTGGGAGAAGATGGAAGGGCAGAAGGGAACAGGGAAAGGTGTAGTTTATATTGCCAAGAACTTTTTTTTTTTTTTAATAGTCTGTAGTGCAAACTTACCAGAAGACCTGATGTGGTGACATAAGGCTTATTTAGTGTCTCAGCTTCAACCTAGTTGCTCCAGAGATTAACCTTTTCTAAGCTTTCTTGATGAGTCCATTGTGAGAACCATTCTAAGGCATGTAAACCCAAGGTTGGGCTCAAAAAGAACACCCAAATTATAGCAAAAGTTTGGAATGAGTCCTGTTTTGAATTAATGAGAAAGGTATAGATGCAGGTTGCAGGTTCTAAGCTTTAAGAGCCTTTAAACATCTCTCTCTCTTCTCTGGACCATAGTGTACTCAGCACATCAGGTACCAGACTTCTTCTGACAGCTGTGGCTGAGTGTCAGGACTGCTGATCTGCGTTTGTTCCTGTGACGTGTTGGGACAAGATTGCACTCTGACACTCAGCCATAGCTGTCTTCAAAATCTTCCTCTTGCTACTGTTCCACAAATGATGATCCACTTGGCATGTGAATTTTGGATACCTGACTTCAGTAAGGATGGAGAGGAGTTAATCCAGGAAGTGGTAGTTAA
>VZZY01017988.1:0-26128 GCA_013400335.1 Eurystomus gularis
AAAAAGTAGAGGGGAAAAAAGAACACTATTGAAAGCAACAAGTACAGTTCCAAACCTGTATAAACAAGAAAAACTGAAAACCAAGATGATAGTGCTCTTATCCATGCAGAATAGCAGTGAGCACTCATTCCCACCAGAATTCAAGAGTAGCCATCTACTTTGCAAGTGGTCCCAACATGTCCACAAATGTCAGGGCACCCTTCTATGACTGGCAAGGGAGGCTACAGAACTTGCAAGGCAGGTACAGTCTAAGGCATACATTAACTCAAACTATACAATAGGTCTCAAGAAACATCACAGTAGTTTTGAGAAAATTGAAGCACAAATAACTTATAGATTACTGCAAATTACTCTGACAAAAATAAGTCCAAGCATGTCTGACAGTAAAATTACGCTCTCCTCTACAACAGTATCCCTTAGGTAATCCCCCTTCTCTCCCCATCCCAAATGTTAAATTGTCTCTTAGCCTTCTAACAAATCAAAGTTAAAAGCTGCATACTGGCAGTAAAGCACTTCTTTTCATCTTTCATAAATTTTATTTCTTCTCAATAGCATCAAGTGTGGTGTATTTTATGAAAATTATGAAAAACATCACAAAGAAACAAAACGTAAATGATAAATTCAAAGCATCTGAAGGGCACCATTTCTGCTATCTGCAAGAACATGCACAATTTCTTCTTGTATTGCAGGTTGAGTTTATGCTTTTCAAAGAACAACAATGCCTGTTAGATATTAGAGATTGTACTTAATTTTTTTTCCTCGAGGAAGCAAAAGGGTTAATATATTTTAGACCCTTACAAATATTATGAACTCAGCTAAAAATAATGTTAAGTCATACATAAAATATTGAAGATCAGCACCTAGAACAAGATCCAAGTTCTTTGACAAAGGTCTTGTCTAAAGTATTGTCTTTATTTTCCTATGGACTGAATCCATTCCTATGGACTGAATCTATGGACTGATCCCATACAAGTATTGTCTCTTCTTTTTTCTGTTTATTCCCCTCCAATGTATGATCTTATCCAGCAATGAAGGGAGCTCATTTTATTTATTTAGCTGCAGAATAAACTTGACACATAGTAATCTTACACACAGAAATCACAGAAATGTGAATGGGGACAGTATGCGGTGAGGTAGAAGGTGGAAGAACTGCTGTCAGAGGATATTTGCGACTTCTTTAACATACACTTCAAAAAGCAGTTTATATGTCCAAATACCTTAATTCTGATGTTTTCCACTGTGGACAATTCCGTATCATGTTACAGGTTCTTTAAACTTTTCTCCTCCTTATAGCCAGCTATAATCTTAATCCAAATGCTGCTTTTCATATTTTTGCTTTATCCTTTTAAAAAGTTCCTCCCTTGTATTTGTAACTGCACTTCCCCTCTTTTCTCCATGTACCCTCAAACATTCTTAAGCCCTCTTTCCAGAAATACAAGGTAGGAACCAAGCATAGATACGTAAGGCCTGGTACCTCAGAAAATGTTCATGACAGATTCCTCTAGCTGGATGTCCCTTATCAATCATTATGTACACTTCTCCTCATAGCTGCTTTCTAGCTTATCTCTACATAAAGACCGACTGTGCTGGGGAGATTGTTTAGCAGCCCCCTCTCTGATGCGATAGCTGAAATTTCACCAAGTGAAAATCTTCTGTTTTTTTCCCAGGTTCATTTTAGTCTCTACCAATCTCTGGGTAATTTCCCTACCTCCACAAGTGACCAGGATTCCTCCAGTTTCGTATCTTACAAACAGGTAGCGTGCTGCTTCTTTCCACAAAGTGTACAGGCAGCCTTCTCAAAATCCCCCAGACCTATTGAAAATCTGGACTAATCCCATTCATTTACAACTGTGAAAAAGCAATAAAGATATCTTTGATATTGGTATTTGGTAGTAGGATAGTAAAACACTCATAACGGGAAGTATATAACAAATTAGTTTTGGTTGATCTGAACAATACAAAAGTGAACCCACAAAACACTTCAGGAACTCAGAGATCAAGTGTTTTGTCCTAATGACAAAAAAAACTGGTTTTATGAGAAGTGTTTTCCATTCGCTATTCAGCATTTTCCTTCTTAAGTCATGAGCTTCCCACTAATCTACAGAGATGTTGAAACTACAAATGCACACTGTTAAGAAATGCACTTGTTATTTAGGAAGTGCCAAATTAAGACTATCCTGTGCAAACTTGAATGCAGTCTCCTAGTGTATGTTCAATATACTGCAATAACACAATCACATTTGCTTCTGACATTACTCAGTTCTCTAAATAATACTCTGCAAACTAAGAAGATGGAATGAGAGGACAGCCAGGTAGATGAAGGACCAGGGTACTAGGGGACAATGGGGACCAGCTGAGCAAAGAGGACATCCAAAAAAGTAAGGATGGGGTAACATAAAGATCCCCAGGACAACTAACCCTGGGACCTGGCAGGTCCCAACACAAGTGCAAGAAAAGTTGGATATGTAAGGGAAACAATGAAAGAGACCTCACATCTAACCACCAAAATGTCTGGGCAAAAATGAAAGCCAGATGAGAAGTCTGAAAATATGACAGAGAAGATTTGGATGCCTATTCTTCCCAAAGGTTTTACTCCCAACTGCTCCATAAAATCTAAGACAATATGCAGGGAATACAACCACATTTTCAGATGGACTGCCTGTCAGATTTCCTAATCACATCCAGAAAAAGGCCAGAGGTTTGAGTGGCATGTGATAACAAAACAGATGTGGCCCAGAAAATAAAATGAAATTAAAACGGAGATCAAAACTGATCAGTGGTATGATGTTACCTTGTTCAGTACTGTTTCCCATGAACCTCCTGGTGGCCATCATCAACAGTGAAAAATCACATAACACTAGGGTTCTACCTGCTCCATCTAGTTTAATAACTAATTAAAATATAAGTAACAGTACGTTTCTAAGGGCAAGATAAAAAACAAGAGTACTACATCTAGTTTGGATTAGTTGAAGATAAAGGTATTCTTAATTACCATCATTTTCTTGATGATATATAGACATAAAATAACATCCATAAAAGTAATCCCACTATCACGCTCTAAACTTTGGTGCTACTTTTCCATAATTCCATATTTGCCTTGCCTAAGCACAATGTTTGGCAGGACTGCCATAACAGCCTCCAGCAATTGACAAGAGAAGATGAAAAAGATGCAGAATAATGTCAGCTTAAATCACTATCTGTTCATATAAACATATTTCTAACAATAAATATTAAAATGACATAAATATTTTAATTGATTGCCATGCCACATTCTTGGATGAGAAACTCAGTAACTTCTTTTTGTGTATTCTTTGGAAACAAACAAACAGAATTTCCGATGTGTTAAACAAAATTTCCAATGTGATTAACTCAAGTTAATCTTTAAAAAGTATATTTAGATCCAAATTTTACAGCACTTACAATTTATGTAGCACTTTACAAGTAATTTGAGAAGTCCCAGCAATACTTCTCTCATAAAAATTATACTAGTCTTTCCTGCAGTAGAGACTCAAAAGAAATAGGACAATCTTGAAATATACTTGAAATACTTACTACACTGTGATGTCTTTAAAAAAAAAATTCTTAGATAATGCTGTGCTTGCTAGTAGCATTCAGAGAAACTTTGTTTTCATCCAGTTTTATTGCACAATCCTAGTTAAAAAAAATGTCACCACATGAATCTAGACTGACACATATAAATATTTCACACTGGCTAATAAAAGATTGACATATAAAGAATAAATATTGCGTGTGCTAGAACAAGCCTCTACTGTAGACACACCTCAGTTCACATCTTTTAAATAGGACATGTCAGCACTGTGTAACATGACGAAATCAGGCAGACTACACACCTGTCACGGACTTAACTGGGCAAGAGACATGACTGGTGCTCAGAACTTCAGCCAGAAATTCAATTATCTGGCAGTAAGAAAATTACGCTCAAAGAATGAAGTTTAGCAGAGACATTTTGCCATTGTTAGTCTGTCTCTTATAAAGAGGGCATTTTATGAGTTTGAAGTGATAAAGCAAGTTAGATATATTAAAGAAAACAACTTGACTACCAGAAAGTAATTTCTTCTGGTATCATTTCATACTTTCAAATATTTTTAATTAATCCAGTGCGGATAGCAAATAATTTTCATCACTGCAATAAATTAAGGATGGCATAGTATATTATAAGATTTTACAATTTTAGTGCTACTGCTGCACTGTGTGAAAAGTTATATTGCACAGCTTTACTCTATGATCATTTCTAGGGTATGACACCTAAACCTTGACAACTACATCCATAAAATTGTGTTTTACTGTTTCCTCAAAAAAATTGTGTAGCAGAGCACTAGAGCAAACAAATGCTTTAAGTGCGAAGGGATTCCCATCTCAGTCTGTAACAGACTCAAATTCTGACTAAACATTTCTTAGCAATTAATTTCAAATCAACCCAACTATTTATCCCAGCTAAAATTCTCAGAGGAGGAAGATTAACTCATCTAATTTGCTCCCATCATCGTATGTAGCGTTCAATCTCATACGTCATAATGAGTTAAGAAAATTAACTCCCTTGCTCTGGTTGTGACAACACTTACTTGCTCTTGACTCTCATTCATTCAGTCCCAACAGTTGAGAAACTCTTTGGGGCTCCTTAAACTAAAATAGATACAAACGGACATAGAAACAAAAGAGAACATGGGGCCAAGGTAGAAATCAAAAGAAAAGATTGGGGGAGGGTGAGATGGCTCTTGAGACTTCTGGCAAGACCTAAAAAAACCCACCACAAACAAACAAAAAAAAAAACAGCAAAAAACAACAACAACAAGAAAAACCCAAAGCAAGAATACTGGCATGAGAAGGAGAAGATGAGGCATAAACAACTCAACTCTTGGTACAAGAGGAAACAAAGGTCTAGAGAACTCCCAGAGAGCTAAGGAAGAAAAAAAAGAAGGAAAAAGATTAAAGGCAGAAGATCTCCTGGCACAAAGAAAAGATGGTTCAACAGGTTTGAAAAATGAGTAAACTGTCAGGTGTGGACAGAAATATGCATAGAGCTGCCTGTATAATGAGCTTGGCCTACTGTGAAACCACCACAGCCCTAAGCACATAAACACACAACAGACAACTCATCCCTAGAGTAATGCCTTGGTGTTTTATTTTGTTAGGGTTTTCTTTTAAAACCTGTCAAAAATTACATTACATATCCTCTTGCAGTATTTTCTTTTTGCAGCATAAACACAAGAACACAAAAAAACCTCATTAGTAACCTTTTCCAGTAGTGAGAGAGAGCAGAAGGAAGACACTAGCAAGAGATTTTCTGCTAATTGTGAGTTCGTTGAGTCCATTAGTATGTTTTTGTATTTGCTTTTTAACTTCTGGGTATGATTTGTACAACATTAAGCCTTCAGAGCCAACATCAGGACCTCAAACTGCTAAGAGAAAAGCACACAAACAGTGGGAGAAAAAGGGAGCAAATTTCTAATGTGAAGATCTGGACTCCTAACTGATAGCCTTGATTCTACAAGCACACCCATGAGTTCAGACTCCTTCCTTCTTTCACAGGGAAACAACAGCAGGATCAAAGCCAAAGACTACTAAAGACAGAAGCTCTTTCTTTGTATTCAGATTCCAAACAGAACAGCCAACATCAGAGAAGACAGAAAGAAAACATCTCAAATAAACAAGGCAGGGCTGGGCTACTCCCTCAAACTCCTGTGGGTTTAGGCATATAACTTGCCAAAGAATGTTTTGAAAACACAAACAGATAGTTTCTCTTAATTCCCAAATAGTAATCAAGACAAACTAAGTCTTAAATGTTCAAGCATTTACAACATCAGTAAGACTTATGATGGAATCCCCTCAACCTCAACTGGCTAAGGTACATATAAAAGGGAGAACACTGTTCCACACAAATGTAATACTAGCTTGTTTTGAATGACTAAACCACAATTTCTGTAACAATTCCATTTTGCTCTGATTTTACCTCATGATCTTTAGCTTGATAGACTGTGTCTTATTTGCATTACAAACTTTTTTAGCAAGTGACTACTGCTTAGAATGAATCTTGACACAACAGGCATACAGGAGTCTGTGCTCACACTCTGCTAAGCTGCCTTTTCTGGGGCAAAGATTATACCCAACAGCAACTCCTCAGCGGAGTCAGTTCAGCCGCAGCATCCTAGAAGAACTTGCAGGAGAGCTCACCTTACTTCAACACAAACCAGGCAGCCTAAGCCACTATATTCAAACAGAAGAATTGATAGGGTATATAGCCACTGTCCTGCCCAGCCAAAAGCAGCTCTCAAAAACACATGAAATGGACAGTAGGAAGCCAATGATCTCTTAAAAGAGACTGTTCCATTATGTATTTCTGCTATTAAAGAAACCAAACAGAAAAACAAGGCACCATTAAAGGGAAAGGTATGTTTTAACTTGACAGTGCCATAGGGTTTTATGTCAGACTTGCAGTCCAAGTTCTGTGTACACTACTCAGTTGCTTTTGCTAAATATCATATATTGGAAAAGTACGTTTAAGCTGAAAAGGCATTCCTTACTTCTCCAACTGTAGAATGTAATTTGTAAGATGTACTCATAAATTTAGAATGCTTTCTTAAGATGTAATCTGGAAGTAAAAGCTAGCATTGTGTACAGTAACCATTTAAATACTATCCGCTCAAAGGTGACTTGTCAGAGACCAGTAAATAAGGCTAAAGGTAAAAACCTGCTCCTTTTGGGATGCATCCTGTTGTTAAAATGTCATTGCTTGTATAATAAAGTAGTCCATGTCTTTAACCTTTGGTGTAAATATTGAAAATGGTATTTCTTTTTATGATAATTAAACTTAGTGTGCAAAGGATTGACAACTACTTCTAAAATCTCATTTACACTTACCATCCATACTGCTTTTAGAATGAATGATACTTTTAACTATCTTCAGCTGAGAAATACCGCTTATAATATAAAACAGTTTTATACCGGGACACTTTAATGAATCACTGAAATCACTACTTGTTAGACTACTTACAGAAATAATCCCACTGAAGCCCAGGAGATCTGCTTTAACAAGTACACAGCAATGTGAGTATAGGCTGCATAATTAGGTCCTCTGTGATCCTTCCTAGTATTACCTAGAGGCTAAAGCACAACATTTCGCCATTGGGATCTCCATGGTTACTTCTTCAGGCATTAAACAAGTTAGGTCCAGATCTATTTGCAGGAGCTGTCTATGCTAAGCTTGTTCATGACCTGTAGCCAGTCATCTTACAATCAGCTACAGATTTGTCATTGTGTAACTCTAATTTATTCTCTGGCACACTCTTAACTTTTTGCCTTTGTCCATCTGCCACCTCTTTGGTAGGACTCTGACTCTTTACCCTCAGACATATGCCTAGCTGATGCAATTACCATTTAGAAGAGCAAGTATTGAATATTTATCTTGACTACTACTCCATAATGTTTATATTTCAAATGAATTTTGCCACATACATGTCATACAGCACACAATAAGCTCGTTATATGATCTGCAATACTCTTTACATGCCAACGCTTAGTTTATTACAAAAGGTTTGCTGTAACTGGAATGGGAAACCAGCCTTAAGACAAGCACATGAAATGTACTGCCATACAATGACTTTTCTCAGAATTCTATTAGAAAGTGCCATGACAATTTCATTTTGTAATGTCCCATTTTTAAGCATCATCTCATACAAGTCTTAAAATGTGCTAATTGGAAATCCCCACTATGTACAGAACACTGCTTTCAAAATGACAACTGTTCCTCTTTTATCAGAGTACTCAATAGCAGGGGAAAAATAATTTCCAAAATTCAAAGCATTTTGATCTGGTTCTGTCAAAACACTATGTATTCTTTAGTCAAAATATTTTTTCAGGGCAGTGGCTTTCTGAATATGATCATCTCCAAAAGTTGGGAAAATAGAAACACTGAAAAAAAAAAAGAAAAGAAAAAAAATTACTGTTGCTACTTTGCCATATTACCTGCCTTAATGTGAGCCTGTGCAAACATTTCCTTTTACATTTAGAACACTAAAAAAATATCTAGTCCCAAAGAGACAGAGTATGGTTTATTTCATTCAATACGTATCCCTTATACACTAGGATTTTTTAGGTAGAAGAAAGGATTATCAGTAATTAGTAATTAGCAATTCATTTGTTGCTAATAAAGAGCTGCTGTTTATCAGCTTCTCTCTTCAAAAAAATACTAGTATTTCCCAGACTTCTTCCACAACAGATAGCTATGTCATATAAAGAGTATTTTCGACACATTTCCCCATCATAAATCACAGAATAATCAAGGTTGTAAGGGACCTCTGGAGATCACCTAGTACAAATACCACACAAAGTGGGGCCAAAAACAATGTTAAATAAGGTTTCTGACACCTCCCGCCAGTGCCTACAATATTAATTAAAAAGATATGTTAATTTGTGGAATTATTCAGCCATTATTAGGTATTCTTGTTGCTTCTATTCTGTGGCTTCTATTTCTGCTTAGTACAACATTGGTGCCTATTAGTAAAGGCAAGCAGGTTGGCAGCTCCTCCTCATTCCTAACTGTTATGACAGACATCTAGACTCCTTTTTGCAGTGAAAGCACTAGACATCTGTAGAAGCAGTAGGCAGCAAAGTGATAGAGCCAGGATCGTGCAAGTTGCCAGATGCATAGGGACGACAAGTTGTCTGCAGCCTGAAGTGTGAGAATCAGCACTATAAGAATAATGCTCACTTTAATCAAGGAAAATATTAGAAGAAAGACCTAAAGCTAAAAGTAGCTAACAATTTTGCTCATAACAAAACGGCATATTGCTGACACAACAGAGTCTCTCATAAGTATGCTGAATTGTCTCAAATGGAGCAGAAGATTGGCTAGTGGGTTGATGTATTCAAGACTCCACATAAGAGGTGGTACTCTGTACACCTAAATGTGCCAGGATGTTTTGCCCTGATGACAAGCCAAAGCCACTACTGAGCTACTGCTGCTAGGCCAGGCTAGACATTATGTGAAGAAAGTGTATAAAACCCTGGCCAACACACTGGTCCTCCCCACTCTCAGTAGCATACAGTCCTTAAAGTTGCAGTGAAATCATTCACGGCAGCAGATATCCCAGCTTTAATAACTGCTATCAAGTACGAAACCATGCAACAATATGAAAGCTGTGATTCTTACTTTACTGACCTTAGGTACTGCAGAGGAACTCAAACATTTGCAGTCATTTCAGGGTGCTGCAATTGCCACCACAAACATCAAATTTCTTTCTCTCACTCTTGCCAAAGTAGTAACTCTCAGCAATACATAGACTGAAGTTTGGCACTGTGTGTGCTTAAACCCTTCATTCCCTATCTGTCACCTTGTATCCCAAAGTAGGTGCCAAAAGGGGCAAGAATTATTCTTCCTTTCCATATGTGCACAAATGTGACCTACCATCATAAATTTAAATATAAAGGTACACATTTTCACTGTTGTAAATAATAGAAGGCTTTCAGAGGGATCGAGTAAATCTATTAAGAAAATTGTCTAGTCTTAAATACAAACTCTTGCAATGCAATGTGGTTTCAGAGGTCTTCACAAGGGATACGTTAGACATCACAGTTTAAAAGAACAGCTCTCTAAGAGTCTCCAGCATCTCTACAACAAGCGCCAGCAATCCCTTGCTACTACTATGCAAGGAATGATGAAACTGAATGATCAATGTGCTGTTGCATAACTTAAATGACGTGGAAAAACTATGAAAGGATTAGCTTTTAAGATACCATTTCTCCCTTTCCCACTCAGTTGCTCAATGCCTTGCCACAGGTTAGTCTTCTCCGTTGCAACAATACAAGTTTTTTTGTGAAATCTAAACTAGATCTAAAACTGGATCAGTAAAATAATCTGGGCTAAAAAAAAAAGACATACGTATATATATTGAGAGAAGATTTTTTTTAGAGTACAGATCATAAAAAAACCATAGCTGTAATAAGGACAGAAGATAGGATCAGACACCTTAACTTGGCTTCATCACGGATAAATGATGACTTTGGTATATAAGCATTGAGTTAAACATGATGTGAATGTCAGAAGTGAAACAATTACTGCTTAGTTTTAATGAGTTGGACTGAGCCAACCTACACGACCAAAATCACAAAAGATCTTCCTCACAACCAGATGGTATGACTGCAAAACCTTGCTATTTAAGCTGAACAGCAGACCTACCAGAAAGCAGCTCTGCAGAGAAGGACCTGGGTGTCCTGGCGGACACCAAGTTGAACATGAGCCAGCAATGTGCCCTTGCAACAGAGGCCCATAGAATCCTGGGCTGCATTAGGAGCCTTGCCAGCAAGTCAAGTGAGGTGATCCTTCCCCTCTGGCTCAGCAGTGGTGAGTCCACATCTGGAGTGCTGGGTCTAGTTCTGAGAGAGACATGGACATAATGGGATGAGGCCAGTGAAGCACCATAAAGATGATTAAGGAAAAGAAGCATCTTTCATATAAGAAGATACAGAGCTGGGACTATCTAACCTGGAGAATGGAAGGCTAAGGGGGGATCTTATCAATGTGTATAAATCCACACACAAAATGGGGGGAGAGGGGACACACACACACAACCCCAAACCAAAAACTAACAAAAAAAAACAGAACAAAAATCCACCCCACAAACTGTGTCAGGAAATTCGAGTAGTTTTTGTGCTTGAAAGCTAGTTGGAATCCCACATGTCTCTGCCATTTATTTTCCTGATGTCTACTTCTCACAAAGACAGCAAGAGGTACCTAATAAACATAAGGAAAACATAAGGCAGGAATAAAAACTCCCACGGAGTTGCAGTGGTTTTGATATAGATTAAATTCCCATGTATCAAGAATGGAGAAAGATTTCACAAACAGCATTTGTATCACTATCTGATAAAATACAGTTTGTCATTGATTCAATATGATTGAAGAAATACTAATTAAGATAATTATGAATTAATAAGCTACATTCCTTACTTCCAACACTTTCAGAGTTCATTTACTCCACAAGGATTCAAGTGAGGCCACACCGTCACTACTTCTCTACTCAGCCAGACTTTCAAGGTGGCAAATATGATAGTAAGTGTGGCTATTTTTCAAGTATGGAGATCATACTACACTCTGTTGTGCAAAACAAGAACAGAGTAAGATTTTGCTTGAGATAACTCTTAATATTTCTCTCCCTTACTGTTTCCTATTTTAATAATGACCTTCAAATATCATAAAACTTGTTAAACTGAATACAATTACTCTGTAGTAAAAAATTATGACAAAGCACATTTTCCTCTAACTTTAAAGCAAATGAAAAGTATTGTGAGGTGATGTCCCATATTATATTTATTTTATCCGTCTAGGTATCTTTAACAATTTTAATGGTGTCTGATATCATGTATCCATTTATTTTATCACCTTATGGCAAAAAACCTGTTGCTGGTCTAATCAGAGACTAGAACTATAACACTCCTTAAAAAAAGAAGAAAAACAAGCAGGTGGGGAGGGTCAGGGTCTTAAGCCATGACTAATTTTATGAGCTGAATTGTGACTGTGATGTGAACAACCTCAAGCAATGATATCTTACTCTCCATTTACTATCCACTGATTTCAAGTGAAATAACTTCTACTAGCAGATATGAAGGTATTACCATCCAATCCTAAAAACAATGTATTTTGGAAAGTTTCAAGAGGGAAAGACCTCTCTGAAAAACCCAGATTAACTGATTCTGAAAAACTTAATTAACAAAATCCTGTTAATTCATCATCACACTTGGACAACTAAGTTCCTGTATTTAATACATTGGAGAATTTCATCTTTATTTTTTATCTTCCAATATGATCTCTTGTTGCCAAAAATAAAACCTTGAAATTCCTATCATTTTAAAAATGTGAACATATTTTAAAAGTAGAAAAAATAGGTTTTCCCTCACCATAGAAGAAGGTATCTTCATCAAATGAATAATTTAAAACCCTCAAGTCATCATACATTCCATTAATCTTTCTGTTCAATACACATATTAGCAATGAGACATTGTTGTGAAATCTTCAGTAGAGGTCCAATTCAAACAAACAAACATGCTTTTATACTTATTTTTATGAAATGTTGCCTAGATGAAATAGATCAGTCTTTAAAATTAAACAGCAGGTTGTAAAAACTGCATTTAGCATATTGTGAGCCTGTTTGGAATCATCACAAATACAGGTATATTAGATTTTTCATGTATAGCAGATCAAAGTGCATTACATTAGTTCAAAGCCCCTGCATTATTCCTCTTCCTGTCTACAGTATACTGTATGAATTCTTGTCATTACATCAATTTAATCCACTGCCATTTTTTAGGCTACTGTTTGTCTAACCGAATGAAGAGCAGAATAGTTGGCATTTAATGTGACTGCCTCGCTTTTTCCAACCTGCCTACTTTAAAGAAGAAGTTTGTTGAGTGCACACAATTCACTTTACAGATCATTTGAAATGCATAAACAATTGCAAATGCAAAAGTAACAAAAACAATAATTTGTCATTTTGAAATGCTGAAACGCTAGGAGAAAGATTTGAATATAGTACACTCTTTTGTTTGTAAGCATGGTGATTTGCCAAGCTACACCTCACACTGCACTAACCCTAGGGCATTCCAGTCACAAACACACTTTGATCTGCTGTGCTTTTGGATTCTCTCTCAGAGGGCTCTACCTTTCTTGACAATCCCAGAGGGAAAATGCAGCCTTGCATTCTTTCCCATGTACCACTCCAAAATGAACACTCCATATGCTTGCTGCTAGTTCAGTCTTGCACTGTTTTTCCACAAGCTTGTTTGTGTAATAAGGACAGCTGCAGGATTCTTCAGCTTGAAGTTGTGAATTGGATTTAAAAAAAAACAAAACAAAACCTACAGAGATTACATGACAAATGAGAACTATAGAAACAGTATTACTTCTGCATGGTCTTAATACATACAGTGACAAGTAGAATGCAGCTATAACTTTGTGCTGGTATATCTGGGCACCCTATTTTAAAGAGGACTAAATATAGTTAATATTTACTTTGTGATACTAACTGTCATAAGCCAAATGTCAACGGGTAAGAAAGTAAAAAGTCAGTGGATAGTAACTGTAGAATAAAATCTGTTTCAGCTCATCAGTACTCAGATCCGCTTAGAAAGAATAAATATTGCACAGAAGTCAACAGTGATATGGATCTATTGCAGAATATATCTGTATGTGTTAACAAAAATCATAGTTGTAGCAGCATAAGGCTTTTTTAGTGTAAATACCTACTTTAATCTTGTTAAAAACACATTGACAATATATGGAATCAAGCAGCAGCTTGATCTGCCACTATGTAATTTAGCATGGATTCAAATGCTCAAGAGGGGGGAGAAAAAAAAAGAGAACATAAAAGCAGCAGCCCTTAGGTCTTTTGTCCACACTGCTCTTCAGAGTTTATAACTGCATGTCCTTTGTGTTCTTAATAACTTTAAACAGAGCATTTCCAGAGCATTCTGTTGGCATATTTCACTCAAGTCTTCTACTACGATAATGAAAGTTGAGGGGACTGAACAGCATACCTTAAACCAAGGCTATTTTAAGCCTTTCCTCCCTGACCTACTGTTTATTCAACTATTCCTTGAGGATAGTGAGTGACTGTGCTACTATGAAGAAGTGGAAAGCCAGCACTGGAGCTCATCTCTGGGTAGCTGAAGAGATACCTTCTGATTTTTGGTCCAGTCACACACCACCTTTCAAATTCCTTCTTCCACAGTGAATACTGGTGGAATACACAACAGTGACCAGGGAAGAAATGCCAAGCATGCTATTTTCCATATTCACTGGGGAAACTTTGAATGAGATGCTTCATGGTCCCATAAGTACACAAGAAATCGTTAGTAAAAACTAAAAAAAAATTACAATCAACAGTTTTTGTCTGGAGTTGTTAATCTGGCTGTTGATGCATAAGGACTCTTCCTGCTTCAAGCCATTTCCACTAACCATCAGGAAAAGCTTTGTTATAGATGTTTCACAAAATTCTTCCATCTGCCAAAATACCTTTAACTAACCAACCAAATAAAAAAACCCACAACAACTATATATACCTAGGCAGGGCATAATGTTGAGCCATATTATTTGGCCCTATTTCTGAAAAAAAGTCTCTGTTCTTAAGATTTCAGTGTATTGATTCACTGAACACATTTGTATTCACGTATGTGTACTCAAATATATAGATTATATGCAAACCTGTACATATGCAAGAGGAGTACCTTTCCATATACAATTGCTTCATATTGTCTCTCTAAAGATATAACACTTCGGAGAAAATCAAAACATTATATCATATTAAATAAAAATCTCATTTATGAACATTAATGACCAACAACTAGATGCAGATAAAACATTAATAGTTTCACCTTCCAAAATCCAAGAGTAGTCACTTTTCTTCCTTGTCTCTGTGTGCAAGCTACATAATTAAATTCTGTATTTAAAAATGATCATGTAACATGTAGCAATATACCCATCTATAACAGCATTAGCAGCATAACTTTACTAACATAGTATTAAAAACTAATCATATTAATGTATGTCTACCTAATAGAAGAGATAGAAAGAAGAAAAAAAAAACCTCTCCAATGGATCAGGAAGAAAAATCGAACACTTGAAAATTGAAAAACCCAAGATGCCAAAAGAGATTCTTCAATGTCTCAGCCATTTACTGTAGAGATCTTTTCTCATTTGCTGATGACTTCAGCAGACCTGGTTTTGTCACCAGTCACTCTGTACTTCGGTTAATTATGCAGCACATCAACAGAAATTTTCTTTCTGATTGCATAAATCACAGTGCTTTGACACCAGCCTCAATAGGGGCTGCTAGAACAATACAGTGAGAGCTATTGACTCCATCCCTCAAGTCCACAAGGTGTATCATTTAGCCAAGAGTGATAATTAGACACAGAATATACTGAAAACTGTCAATAGGCATGTCAATAGGAGGACTCTTAGCATCTAGCATCCAGTGAATCAATGGTGGTTTTCAGCTATAAAATCAAGAAAATGATAGCTTTCAAATGAATGGTGGAAAGGAAACATGAGGCTCCTTAGGGAGGAATAAAACAGCTCAATTTTCTCTCACTGAGTGGCTCTCCAACTGCCTCACTCAGTGGAAAAGGTCACAGAACATTACAGCAAAATATCTTTGAAACAAGATGTACAACAACGCTGGGACATGACATGAAGTACAAGCACACTACAAAGGCCTGTATATCTCTGACCTGACAGAATTAAAGCATGGGTCAGCAGATGCCAGACAAGACAGGAATTGAAAGACAATGATTGATCTATGTAGAAGAAAATATGACTGCCTGTCCATATCAAGTATGTATGCATGCAGGAACATGATTATATGTACAGTATGGCCCCTCCCCACACAACAGTTTTTAAAGCCACAGTTTTGATTTCTTCTGGTTTTTCTTTAATGTATATAATTTCCAGCTGAAGTCCAAGGAAAACATAAAGCTGATCTTTTTGATCCATAACTTTTTGTTGACATATTCCTACCAAAAACTGTACCAGAATTAAACTGATCCTGGAATACCACTTTCATGTATCTTTTTAAGCAAAAAGAAGCAATGTAGAGTCAGAGTTAAGTACAGTTCTGAATACAGGAGGAGTGGTGATAGGAAGCCATTTCCCTTTACTCTAAACTCTTTCAGCTAAATATTTTAATTGGCATAGAGACACAAAGGATTCCAATGGCAAGTAACACAAAGTCTGACACATCTCTTAAAAAGCCTGGTTTACAACTGCAGCTGTGAAGTAATCATAGCCTCTGTACCATGGTGACTTGAAACTGTTAGAAATGGAACTGTGAACAAGAAGGAACTACAGTGCTGACAGGACAGTGGAGGGGAATTGGAACAAAAGCAACCCAGCAAAGAGTTTCTAAATTGCCACAAATTGTTGTATTTTCCTTTGGACCCTAAAGGAAATTGTCTTTTAAAAGGTAGCTGCTTAGTAGTTGCAAAGCAAAGATTTTATATTATCTTTGGACATCCAGTGCACTGTTTACTCCAGAAAATCTTGCTATGAAAGTATAAATGTACTTTGAAAAGCAACTGCTAAGTGTTTCTGTGACATTCCATGCTTCTCAACTCTTCACTAATTACCAGATTGGTTTATTTGGTAATTGACAACCATACAAAGTGATCATGAGATATGAAAAATTCAAGCTCAATTCTTTTATGTTTGTGCATCAGCTGAAGTATAAAACCACTCATAATTTAGCTTAGACTCTAGCTTATGCTCTTGTGCATTTCTGACCTCCATATAACTTAAAAGGAGTTGGAAGCAGCCATATCATCTCCCCACTAAAGCCATAAGAGGGCCACATTCATGACACGAAGAGTCGATGTGTTGAAGAAGTTGCTTTACAATCACTTTCCCAAAAGCGCTCTTTAAATATGTGTGTTTCTTTCAGTATCTTAACCAGAAGTATACAAAACCAAGTAATATAAATCTCAACTCTTGCTGACAGAACTAACATAAAGTAGGTTTTCTTCTGCCTTTCTTTATTTAGAAGTTCTAGCACTGAATAAAAGATTAACCTTCCCCCCCTCCCTCAACAAATTGATATGTGAGAAATTTGGAGTTCAATGTCAGATGAAGTGTTTCATCCTGGAGGTGCTAGCAGGGGAGAGAATGCCACCAATGGTAGCAACAGCACTTCACAGCCAGGGGAAAAAAAATGTTAGAATTGCTCTTTTACACGATCAGCATTCAAGAGATCTTGTCACAGAAAATATGACCACCCCTCATCTGTTGAAAACACAGCTTTAAGCATAAACGCCTTGAATGGATTATATTACTTATTCTAGAAAGCTAACAAGCTTTCCTTATAGCATTAGACCAGGCAACGCAACCACCACAGGAATCAAAAAAGGGCAAGTCAGCATTGATGCTTCCAACAAAGTAATCTCAGGGAAATACATATTATTAAGTATAAAAGGACAAGATTTCTGCTTAATGTGGATAATTTATGAACTCATACACTTTCACAAACCTTCACCAAGACTTAAAAGTCATTTTTGTAACACAGAGCTACACACCTTATAGACAAGGAATTTTTTTTTATTTATTACATTTTCACAGTGCCCTCTAAAAGCACTAACAGACTAGAAGGATAAACTAGTTAGCGATCCTAGATATTCTAACAGCATGAGTAATCTTGTTTAAATCCTTGGGTGATAAGTGTTCCAAGAAAGGAGAGAAAATTCAAACTCAAAACAAGCAAATTAAAAAAAAGAATCACAAATACATCATGTAGGAAGAACTATCTGTGTTTTTTAAACACTCTCCCAGAACAGTGTATGCCATGTAATCCATTTTTATGGATTTTAAAACCACAAATTCTTTTTCCCCTCTCTCTAAATCATTACATGTGTAAGTCTCCAAGTAATACTTTTACAATTATCAACACAAACATTTTTAACAAAACACATTTAATTACCAAGGTTGTGGAAAAGCTTAATACACTAGAAAATAAGGAAGGGTGTAGATAAAAGGATTTGAAAGAGCACCTGCTGCAGAAACTAGATCATCAGCAAAGTGCTAAAAGCTACCAGAATTAAACGGAAGCTACCACAATTTAAAGGACGCAGTATTTCTGTTGGTAAACCTGCTTCTGAATTTCCTTATCCTCTTCCTCAACCTTACTTTACGTTCTCCTATACCTTTTTGCAGAACTCTGTTATAAACTCAATTAGTGAAGAGACCCAGGTTTTATAAAGCCTTTTGGTTTTAAGCAACAGCATTAATTACAGCTCTATGCCCATCTACAAGAAGGGTTGGAAGGAGAATCCACAGAACTACAGTCCTATCAGCCTGACCTTTGTGCCATGGAAGGTTATGGGGCAGATTGTCTTGAGTGGCATCACATGGCACACAGGACAACCAGGCAATCAGACCCAGTCAGCATGAGTTTATGAAAAGCAGGTCCTGCTTGACTCACCTGATCTCCTCCTATGACAACATGATCCACTTAGTGCATGAAGCAGAAGCTGTGGATGTTGTCTGCGTAGACTTCGGTAAAGCTTTTGACACTGTTTCCCACAGCATTCTCCTGGAGAAACTGGCTGCTCATGGCTTGGCATGCTTCACTGGAAAAAAAACTGGCTGCATGGCTAGGGCTAAAGAATTGAGGTGAATGGAATTCTATCTAGTTGGTGGGTGGTTGGTTACAAGTGGTACTCCCCAGGGCTCAATATTGTGGCCTGTTCTCTTTACTATCTTTTTCAATGATCTGGACAAGGAGATTGAGGGCGCTCTCAGTAAGCTTGCAGACAACATCAAGTTTGGCAGGTGTGTCAACCTCCTTGAGGGTGGGAAGCCTCTACAGAGGGATCTGGACAGGCTGGATTGATGGGTTGAGACCCGTGGATGAGGTTCAACACAGCCAACTGGCACATACACTTGGGCCACAATAACCCCATGCAATGCTACACAGGCTTAGGGAAGTGTGGCTGGAAAGCTGCCTAGCAGAAAAGAACTTGGGGGTGTTGGCTGATAGGAGGCTGAATATGAGCCAGCAGTGTGCCCAGGTCGTCAGAAACACTGTGGCCAGCAGGACTAGGGAAGTGATCACGCCCCTGTACTAAGCCCTGATGAGGGTGCATGTCAAATACTTTGTTCAGTTTTAGGCCCCTCACTACAAGAAGGAGATTGAGGTCCTGCAACATGTCCAGAGAAGGGCAACAATGCTGGTGAAGGGTCTAGAGCGCAAGTCTTATAAGGAGCAGCTGAAGGAACTCGGGTTGTTCAGGCTGGAGAAAAGGCTTAGGGGAGACCTATTGCTCTCTACAACTACCTGAAAGGAAGCTGTAGTAAGGCAGGGGTCTGTCTGTTCTCCCAAGTAACAAGCAGTAAGACAAGAGGAAACAGCCTCAAGTTGTGCCAGGGAAGGTTTAGTATGGATATTAGGAAAAAATCTTTCCCTGAAAGGGTTGTAGAGCACTGGAACAGGCTGCCTATGGTAGTGGTGGAATTACAATCCCTGAAGATATTTAAAAGTCGTGTAGATGTGGTTCTTAGGGATATAGTTTAATGGTGACCTGGCAGTGCTACATTAACAGTTGGACTTGATGATCTTAAAGGTCTTTTCCAACCAAAACAATTTTATAATTCTATTCTAGTTTAATTGGAGAAAATTCAGCATTTTGCAGTGGTGGGCCCATGGCTCAGAAGACAATACAGCCTTTTCCTTCCTACCCTCCAAAAATAAAATTGTATGAAATAAACCCAACTTTGCAGCTTGGGATCTATTATTTAGAGGTAACACTTTTTCCTTAAAATAGCCCTCACAGAGGAAATTCCCCCATCGCTGAGTTTAACTGCAGTCCAGTACCAAGTCCTGATAAAACAAGCCTGTGAAACCATAGCACACATTATTACTGTTATTTTTTGGTTTTCATAAATTTTTACGTCAGTAGAAATCAAAATTAAAGACATAGTGTATGCAAGTAGGTAACTCAACATTTTAAACATCCTCAAACAAAATAAATCATCTTTGGTTTTATTTAATTTCTCAGATATTCATAATTTTGTCTAAAAACTTCTATCATGTCTACACAAAATGGGGAAAATGGCTGTTCCTACAGTCTCCTGTGCTTCTCTGTGAGAGATCTACTAAAAGACACTTTATCAATGCAAAGGCATGTTTCATGACAGTTACCAAATAAAGCAACAGCAGTTTCAAAAATCAAAGAATGTTCCTTTGGGACAGGATTATTTGCATGTTCATAATGAATACTTAACTACACATCTGTGCAACCCTTTAGGTGTTTTGGTAGGAAGTTATCTTTTAAGAGGACTTTGCCAGCTTCCAGCAAACACTCACTAAACCTTTTCTGGGCTGAATGAAAGCAACCTCATCAGTTAGCTTGCAACCTCATTTTGAACAGTTTATGTAAAGCTATGTGATGAATTACTGATTGAAGTGATCAGATTTTTAGGCCAGGAACTGCCTTAAAATCAGAGAGTCACTGCTGAAAAGGAATTTTGATGAGGAGGTTCTACAGTTTATTGCTTATAATGCATCCACTAAAAAATTGGGTATTCAAACTTAGTATTGCATGTACTACTAAAATAATCATCAGGTTGACTTGTTCTGAAAACCGTTCTCTATTTTCTCAGTAAATACATGACTTTCACTTAATAAAAAGAACAATGAGGATGAGAACATAGACATGCATACACACAGAAATATCTCCTAATATGGCACCTACCATCACTGTGCTAAAAAACAATTCAGGTAAGGCATAGTGTAGGCAAATTCCCACTATATTTCATCTGTCACAACCGATAAAAATATTGTTTTAACATGTACCATGGATACCACATACACCCCATACAGTATATATCACGCTCAAATTTTGCCATACTGTACAGACACCTACACACATATACACATTCATGTTCTAAACAAGCAAGAAATGGGAAGATAAAGATTCCAAGAAATAATTGTGCTGTGCAAAATTATCAGTAAAGTTACCAGTTTTTTTTCTTGTTAATGTGTAAAACAATGCTATGAAGACACAGGTAAGTTTGCAAATGCAAACTACTAGGTTTGTATAGTTACTATTAATTTTTTTTTGCATATGACACACCAAGCCAATCTGATCAGTTTATTTAGGGCAAAATATTATGAATCGTACTTTATGATTACCAATTTTTATTCCAGCTAACTAGTTATGTGCTTTTATGAAAAGCAAATATACAAATAAGTTATCTTTCTTCAAAAGAAATCATCACAAAAGCAGTTCTTTCCTTGGTCATTTTCATATTATATTGATAAAGCAGTATACAATAACTGTATAACAAAATAAAGAATATTTCATATTTTTATAAAAGTATAGTAATACAAACATTTATATTAAGAAAGTATTAAAGCTATGAGTATTAAAATTGAAGACCTTTACCAGACATTGTTATCTTATGCATCCATCAAAAGCAGTCTATGTATTTACAGCTTTTATAGGCTGCTACAGATAAAACATTACAAAATCTGCAGTATATGCATTCCATGAAATTAATTATGTACAGAAAATCTAACAATGATCAGTTTTTGTTAAGGATCCATCAAAGATCCCCAAGAATCATGTCAGACTGGGCTGGCTATATCTGCTTTTCCCAGGTAAACTGAAAGAGGCGGGGTCACCCTGGAAAGGACACCTTCATAGGAAGAAGGAGCTCACTTCCTTTCTCAAGATATATTTATCTATATTTCCAAATACATTTTAATCCATAAAGTTTCAACTACAGGACACATCATAAGAGCTAAAAATACATGGATTTGCTACAAGAAGATTTATTCAGCTTCAGGTGGAGCTTTTGCACATGTCAGAGCTGATCAAACCTCCCACAAAAAAGCTAACGTCCACACTTGGGAGGGGGAAAAGGAAAGAAAAACCACCACAAGATACACATACAAAGTAGAAAATCACACAAATGAGTATGAAGGCCAGTCCAGAACAGCCATCCCCCAGAAGAACCACTTAAGACCATGAGAAATAAAGCAGGCAGAGTGAGTACAATCGCTCCTCTTAGAGCAGGGGTCCTCAAACTTTTTAAACAGGGGGCCGGTTCACTGTCCCTCAGACACTGTCGGGGGCCAGACTATAGTTTGGAAAAAAATGAACAAATTCCTATGCATACTGCACATATTTTATTTGTAGTAGTGCACAAAAAAACAGGAAAAAGAATGCTGTATCTGGCCCACGAGCCATAGTTTGAGGACCCCTGTCTTAGAGGATTAGGCGCACACATACAATTGCAGCATTGCTTCTTCTGGTATGTAGGACTGAACAGCCATTGCACCGAGAGGCAAAACAGACAAAAAAAACCCAAATCCATCCAGTTCAAATGAGCAGCAATATAAACAGAGTAGAGACATTAAAAGATATTCTCCAAATACATAGACAAAGCTATTCCAAGATTCTTCCCAAACTAACTATTCTCATCATCACTGCTAATGACTGAAAGCAGTTCCATTATCCTACCCTCACACACAGCTCTCAAGAAGTTGTGAAAATGTGCAAGCATCTGAAGGTAGAACTTGTCTCATATGTAGCACAATAACTCTGAAGTCTCTACTACAGACACAGCCATCACGAGAGAAGGAGCTCAATGAGCAGTCCTACCTTTATGTTCACACTGGCTATTCATTCTTGCGTTTGCAGTCAAGTTTTTGTGCAATACTCTCCTCTCAATCACTCCCACCATCTCCATTAATTTTGAAACTTTTTTCCTTTAAGTTCTTTGTGTCTAAGAGAGACATTATTCAGCAACTTCACTGCTTTAAACGGCTGATGCAATCTCGTAGCTACTGGCAATATACCTCCAAAGAATAACTGCAAACTTGTTATAGAGGCAGGGCACATTGCATAAATTCCACCATCAAAACCGAACAGAAAGGTTCAGGAGAGTAACAGAATCAGGAAAAATATTTACCACTGTCTTTCACTCTTTTTCAAATTAAGCAAAGACAGACTTGCAGGAACAGTACAGGAATAAAGCAGCTGTGGAAAATCTTGGATTAATAACAAGAAGCCTTAAGTTTTAGAATTTGTTATTAAAGTCTCTTCATTGAGACATACAATCAAAGGTTCAACAAATAACTGATAAGAGAGATGTGATAGGATTAAAAAGTTGAGCAAAACTTAGCAGGACACTGGCAAGAACAGCTATTAGATGATAAAGGGACAAACAGTAACCGACAGAGTATAAACAAAAGCTATGGAATTTAATTACTTTGGCAAACTAGTAACTATTCAGTAAACTATTGCATTGTTTGCTGAAGATGATATGAAACTTTAGATAAAGTTTGGTATATCAAAAGTCCACCGTGGCCATGTAAGCAAAACAAAAGCACAAAATAATAAGATTGCTGCTGTCATTTGGATCAGCAGTTTAGTCAACAGCAAGATCTGCAGCCAAACTGAATGTTTCAGAGTTGTAAGACCAAACACAGTAAGAGGACAAAAAGATTATGCACTTGGACAGGATCAACAAGGTCAAGCTTTTGCTACATGTGCAAAAAGGCCCACAAGAAATACAATTAAATTAAGAATAACATGGAAAATAAGTAATTTTGCAACTATATATTTGGTTACTATTCAGCGACAATTACTCTAACCTGCATTTTAAATAAATCAGTCATGCAAAAAACAAAACAAAACAAAAAACCCCCACCTATATAAATGAAGCAACATCAGAGACAGAATGGATTCTCTCCAGCCAAGTTCACACCAGCAAACCCTGTACTCACTCATATCTATCCACAAGCAAGACTGAAAATCAAGAGTGTAATGGCCACATGGTTAACCAAAGCCTCCATCTGCTAAAAAAGTATAGATCCCAAAATTAATGTAGAAACTGCAAAAATTCCAGGTGCACAAGAATGATTTGGCAAGTCTCAAAGACTGTGCTTGATATAAATTCACAGCTTCAAGTGCTGCCTGTGCATGTACTTTATAATGCGTGCACACTTGGTTTCATTACTACTGCACATTTAGACACTTGAAAACACATTGCCAGGAATGAGGCAGTTGTACACACCTAACTCCATTCCTACCTAGTCAGATAATATATCTAGTTATCCAAGAATGCTAGCTAGGAATTACCTTTGAGAAATGTAAATGTTACAATTTAAATAGCTCAACAATGTCCTTTTAAACAATTTATTTGATACATCAGGTATACGGGCAGTGCATGAAGATATATAAAGTACATTTTCAAACACTTTGACACCTAATCAATAAAATTAGATTTCCAAATGGGGAGCCAGGGGCAGGAGGGGAACGAAAGAACCCTTTTTTTGTGTTGATTGTCTTACTCAGTTCTGCAGGCTCAGGTCCTGTATTATGGTGTTAAGGGGGAGAGGGAGGGGAGACGGTGGCAGTGGCAATTCACATAATCTAAAGCTTTTTATAAATAACGATTAAAAAGATTAAAACTGACTGATGAGCCTCAGAGATGCAGATTTCCCTGAAATACATCTTTTGTAGTGCGTGTACATATATATTTTGTTGAATAGGTCTTCACACACAGGAGTGTCATCCAGCTGATCACTATGAGCCTTTGGGGACAGGGTGGAGATGGGGAGGTGTGCATGTGGGTGCTACTTCACAGGTTTTTGAACACCCACTCCAGAAATAAAAACTAATCTGAAGACAGGGGAAAAAAAGCAACTAAGTGATGTTTTGAAATGTATCTGGACGAGGCAACATTTCCTAGCCTTAAAAATAAAAATTTCTCTTACTGATCCAAACTGTTATTTATGAAAATATTTCTAAAGCACAAAAAATAGCTAGGTGCGATTTGCATCTTTGACAGTCATCCTCACTTCGTAGCTTTAATTCAAAGTAATAGTAGGGAAAGGCGCTGAAACTTCTGCTGCTATCAATAGGAGCAGCATGTGCTGGGCAATATCACAAATGTCTAGTAATGTGTGCTCCCGACACTCTTGGAAACAAACAAACAAACAAACAAACAAAATCATTAAATAAAAGAAGTTAAAGCAGACAAACTGACAGAAAACACACTTTACTGTGACGATATCCAGTATACGATATTTTCCAATGCTCAGGGAAATTACCTCTGTTTTTTTTTTAAAGCAGATTACATAATTAAAATCTCAAGCTCATACTTCTAAACCACACTCTTGATTTTTGTCTTTCAAATCAAAGCTTCTGCAAATTTAACTAAATGATACAGCTTCCTCCTAATTCCTTTACTAACAGTATTTCTCCTCCAGCTCATAAAATCTGTTACATGTTCAACTTTTGAATTTAATTTGCATGGTAATTGCAATAACAATAATACTTCATCATTAGGATAATATAGGCTAAGATCCTATGCAATTTTCAGTTTTTAATGGAAACTCTGAGACTAAGGACACAGCTACAATATTACATATTAATTTCAATATAGCTAATACCCCCCAAAATCCCACCAATTTACTTTTAGCTGACAATGTTAAAAGAAAATGATTTATGCAGATCAATCACCTAGCTCATCAAGTCATGCACTGACAGCCAGCCTTCATCATTGCTATTTAAAAGGCACTGCTGACAGAAAAGACCGACTCTTTGATTAAGGGCTCTGTCTGGCTAACCTTTTATTTGAAGAATGATTGCTGCTGAGTGACAAATACTTTCCCATTCATTTCAAGGAAAAGATATTGACATTCAAATTCTTGATGTCTACACTGAGCAGATGCCACTGTTGGCAAGTGGCTTGATAGCAACAGCAGGTACACTGCTACTCTAGGGGGTGAAAAACAGCACCACTGGCTCAAGTTAAAGGCTCTCAACAAGTGAAAGCTACAGATCTCTCAGCCAAATCCTCTCTCTTCAACAGTTATCATCAAAGAACATCTGTTTGTTGTTTCTCCCTAGTCCTCTTCTTGAAAGTGTCCTAGCCTCACCTTGACCCCACTTTCAATTGTATTGGATGTTATTACTAAAAATAAAGAGAACTCAGCAGTGAAGTGACCCTTTGCTTGAGAAGGGCGTCCTCCCTTACACAACATCCCCAAACATCAGTTGGGGAAATCCCAAAGCAAGGGCTGCTGCTTCTGTACTAATGTGATTTCTGTTGACAGTAATGTAAAATGGAAGTTGCATTTGCAGTATCACATACAAAATCAAAGCCAATATGTTTGTTACTTTAAACTGATCCTGCTGTCACTTTCTGCTTTATTACTTCATAAAAAATAAAAAGGAGAGAGGGAAAGAGAAGATGAAAGCTGGCCAAAAGAAGCTGCCAGATAATGCGCAAGTAGTGAATGCTCAGTTCCTGTTTTGATGAGAATCTACATCTATAAGAGTGATAAAAAAACAATTGTTTATTTTTCCAAATAAAAATAAGAAATCAAGATATATACATCGTCACAGCTCTCAGTACTAATTGTTTTCAGAAATAAACCTATCACACACTGAAACAATTATTTCTTTACTCATACATTTCATAGATCGCAGTGAGATTCAGCACACTGATGCATATCACTTAACAAATGCTTTTTGATGCTATTGATGAGGGTTTCCCAAATTCTCTGTTGCAAACAGTAATGCATACAGCAACGTTATAATCAAACAATTCTCC
>VZZY01017991.1:0-51657 GCA_013400335.1 Eurystomus gularis
TGCATCTGAAAATTGTATTCTGAATTGGCAACAGTGGGTCAGGGATCCTGGAGCTCCTGAGGGCCAGTAGTCAGAAGGCTGTTGTGAGAAAGCAGTCTTGATGATAGGAGATGCAGACTCTGGCGGAAGCATCCAACAATTAAAAATATATATATATATATCAATAAATGAATTTTCTATTTCTTTACCTAAAGAAAATACTGAATTGTTCAGGAACTACTGTGTAGGTATAGAAGACACTACCTACAAGATTTCATAGCCTAGCAATGAATTTTGAAATGTGGTGTGAGGATATTTTTTATTCAGCTTGTAGTAACTTTATCTCATCCTCTCATACTGCAAACTTAAGCAGCTCCTCTCTACCTGTCTGAATTAAATCCAGAATGGTTAGTTATTCAATAGCCTCTTTCATCTTTGAAAGAAAAGATTGGCCTCAATAAATTTTTTTAATGACATATTTCTGTGTTCTACCACATTGTTTTGTTGTTGTTGTTGTTTATTGACCTAGCTAATTCAGGTTTTTCACTGATCCCACAAATGCCTTTTTTTTTGTAATAGCTTAAAAGTGTTCAATTTTTCCCTCTTACTTGGCAGTCTACAGCACATCCCATACGTCTGTTTTTCTCCTTTTACATTTATTCAGAAATGCTTAGTTTCTTTTACCTTTTACGATCACTTCTTCATGAACAAGAGCAAATATAAACTGTTTTAATATATAGGGAAAAAAAAGCATCATAAATTTTCCTTAGATATTAATTCCTTTTGTGTAAATATTCTACTTCTATGGCTTATTCTAATGTGTTTCTTAAATGATAATACACAATTTTAATGTTGTTCCAAGATTTCAAATTTTTCTAATTTATTCCTCTTTGGACATTCCTGCATAGATACCTGAAGTCTCGTCAGGCCTTTCTCACTTTCCTGTAGAGGTTGTCAGCTAGCTTCCGTGTTTTTAGCATCCTCTTTGAATATTCTGAAGCAATCTTTACCAGGTTGCTTAATGATGATGTTCTTAGTACTCTTCCCTTGTTTTGTCAGCTGGACATCTGTCATGGTTTAACTCCAGCCAACAAAAAAAGCACCATGCAGGTGATTGCTCACTCCTTCCCCTCCCTGTGTGATGAGAGGAGAATTGGGAAAAAAAAAAGGTAAAACTCATGGGTTGAGATAAAAACAGTTTAATAACTGAACTAAAATTTAAAAATTAGTCATAATAATAAATATAATAGGAATAATAATAATTGTAATGAAAAGGAATATAAAAAAAAGTGAGAGAAATAAAACCCAAGAAAAAAAGTGATGGACAATAGAATTGCTCACCACAATTACTGACCGATGCCCAAGCAGCTATCCACACCTCCTGACCATCACCCCACCATTTTATACTTAGCATGACACTCTATGGTATAGAATATCCCTAGTTGGGTCAGCTGTTCTGGCTATACTCCCTCCCAGCTTCCCTCAACGGCAGAGCATGGAACACTGAAAATTCCTTAGTGTGGGATAAGTGCTACTTAGCAACAACTAAAACATTATTGTGTTATCAACATTACTCTCACACTAAATCCAAAACACAGCACTGCACCAGCTTCTGGGAAGAAAATTAACTGTAGCCCAGTTGAAAACAGGACAACATCCAATGTTCCTTGCAGACCTTTCTCAAAGAACACTGTCAAGGAAGCTCAGTGCCAGCAACTTACATGCTCCGCAATGACTTCCATGAAAAAACCTTCCATAAGTAACCTAAAAGGCTATTATCTGTCTGTAAAAGCCTCTACCATTGCATTAAATTGTGAGAATAGACAAAAGCACCACTTGTTATTCTGATGCCTTCACCTTTGTTCTCAGAATTTAATAGTTATTTCTAATTGGCTTAAGGTCATAGATACCAGTATGGATAAGCAGCTTAGAGTAGCACTGATGTTTTCAAGGTCTTTACAAGACCTTGAAGGTCATCAAATTCAGATGCATGGGCATGTCACAACAGATTCTATTTGCAATTAAAATGGTGAGAATAACAAGAAGATTAATTACTTTCTGTGGAGCTATTACAGATTCATATCAATGTAATTGAGCTCATAATCTGGCCCATTGACAGGTGAATTCATTTATGAGGAGCCATTTCATTGTTACTGTTCTTGCCACAGTACTTAAAAAAAAAAGAAGTCCTTGATTTATTATTCTTGCATTTCAAATCCTTTAAAAATATGCATTAAGAATAATATAAATCCTGTTAAAATAAATGTTTACTGAATTTCCTTTCATCTCAAATAAAAAGATTGGTCTCCTTCATCTTCCTGTCAAATACATAACTAATTGATGGAAAAAAGTGTTCTCACACATGTCAGTACTGATACTTGATAAGTATGGATGAATGTCTCCTAGCAGAGTAAATGAACTTGGGCAAATTGCTTGATTTCTGCAGCAAGACTGCTCCTGGTACTGGATCCATTTCAACTATCAATATCCTGTGCTATGAAGACATGCTATGGAGGAACAATTTGAGTTACACTCTGCAAGGATTTTCAGTTTCTGCGACCTTTTCTGCCTTCAGTGTTCAGTCTCAGTGAGTAGCAGGCAGCATGAGCACTAGTTGGGATCACAGCATGAACCACCATAGTCATATATGAACCCAGTGCTACATCCTTTAATTTTGCAGTTGTTGTTTCAGCTCTGGCAGTGAGAGAGGCAAACTTAATAGCTAAAAGCCTGTGTTTAATTTTGCATGTATCAGTAATACCATCACTCAAAGTCCAGAGAAAACTGGAATCTTACAAAACGGCATTACTTAAAATCTAAATTGCTAGCTCAGAATGAAGTGTTCTCTGATGAGGTGTTCTGACCTGTGCCCATTCCCAGTTATTAGGTTTTTCACAGTTGTGCTGCTGCTTAATAATTAAAACAGTTAAACAACTGTAGACTGTGAGCTCTCCATGGACTGAGTGCAGGAGTTCTGGTATGGATTTGGTAGGTAAACTTCTATCAACTTGAATTGATCCATCACTGGGTAAATTATCTCACTTTCTCACCTGGACTGCAGTGAAATATATGTGTTATTGTTCTCACAGGACAATAATACATGATATTAAGTATAAAAGAAGGTTACTCCCAGGTGCAGGAGAGTCATCTTCCTTAATTACCATCTTGACGGGAACCCCTTAACAACATTTCTGAATGCTTTAATTGAAATTTGTGGAAGTAACATACATTTGACAGGAAAAAAAATAGCTTTTTGTTTTATACCCCTGTTGTGCCTAGAATAACCACAATTATATAATCTATTGGTAAAGGAATGCTTCCTTTAGTGAGCACTAGACAACAGAGGGTAGGCTGCTAAAATAAAACCAAATGTAAAAGCACTCTATCATGCATAGGAGTTTTTAAAAACTCAAACGTATTCCCCTATCCCCCTGCAAAAGGACACTGCTAGAAAAATCATTTTTTAAGCAAAGTACATCAGAGGTAAGCTATTACATGTAAAAACAAATCTCCAACAAACTCTAAAAGACCTTAGATGACAGTGATATAAAGACTCAACTATTTGCATAAACTTGAATCTTGGCCAGCAGATGATAAAAGCTAACTCTAAGGTCACAAACCTTTCCACTGTGCCCAAGAGGAAATATATAGCTTCAAGTCTTTCATAAATGAAATAGTAAATCTCTTTAGAACAGTAATTCTGAGGAGGAATTGCATTCTTCTGGCCTTTTCTACTTAGGAAGTTCATCTTTTGATTTCCTGTTTCCTCTATTCACTGTATTGGGAAAGTTTCCAAATAAGGCTAAATAAATGTTGCACCTTTTATTTTATCCCTGTATCAAAATCATTTTTTAATCCATGTTCTAATTTTCTGTTCAAGTCTTTAAAAAGACATGAAAGGATAGAATGATTTTACCTAGATTCAAATTTTAAGATGGGATGTGAGAAGACAGAACCTTTAGTCCTATAAATGACTTCAGGAAATGTGCAACCAATGGCACATGTAGAAAATGTATATTGACAAGCTCTACATAAAAAGGGTAAAAAAGAAGACCCTGGGAACTACCGACCTGTCAGCCTCACCTCTGTGCCTGGGAAGATCATGGAACAGATCCTCCTGGAGGATGTGCTAAGGCACATAGAAGACAGAGAGGTAATCCAAGGTAGTCAACATGGATTTACTAGGGGGAAGTCCTGCTTGACCAACCTAGTGGCCTTCTACAATGAAGTGACTGCATCAGTCAACAGGGGGAGACCTATAGATGTCATCTATCTGGACTTCTGCAAGGCCTTTGACACAGTCCCCCACAACATCCTTATCTCAAAGCTGGAGAATTATGGGTTCAATGGGTGGACTGTTCAGTGTATAAAGAACTGGCTGGATGGTCGCATCCAGAGAATGATGGTCAACGGCTCAATGTCCAGATGGAGGAAGGTGACAAGTGGTGTCCCCCGAGGGGTCTGTTGCTGGGACCAGTGTTGTCTAGTATCTTCATTAATTATATTGACAGTGACATTGAGGGCACCCTCAGCAAGTTTGCAGATGATACCAAGCTGGGGGGTGCAGCTGATACGCCTGAGGGACGGGATGCCATCCAGAGGGACCTGGGCAGGCTGGAAAGGTGGGCCCAGATGAACCTTATGAGGTTCAAGAAGGCCAAGTGCAGGGTCCTTCACCTGGGCCAGGGGCAACCAGCATTATCAGTATAGGCTGGGAGAGGACATACTGGAGAGCAGCCCTGTGGAAAGGGACTTGGGAGTGCTGGTGGATGAAAAACTGGATATGAGCCACCAGTGTGCAAAGGCAGCCCAGAAGGCCAGTCACACCCTGGGCTGCATCAAGAGAACTGTGGCCAGCAGATCAAGAGAGGTGATTCTGCCCCTCTACTCTGCCCTGGTGAGACCTCACCTGGAGTATTGCGTCCAGTTCTGGAGCCCCCAGCACAAGAAAGATGTGGACGTATTGGAGCGTGTCCAGAGGAGAGCCACCAAAATGATCAGGGGAATGGAGCATCTCTCATATGAAGACAGGCTGAGAGAGTTGGGGCTGTTCATGGGACCTTATACTGACCTTCCAGTACCTGAAGGGGCCTACAGGAAGGCAGGGGAAGGTCTATTCACAAGGGTTTGTAGTGATAGGACAAGGAGTAAGGGTTTTAAGCTAGGAAAAGACAGATTTAGGTTGGATATTAGAAGAAAGTTCTTTAGCATGAGGGTCATAGAGCACTGGAACGAGCTGCCCTGAGAGGTGGTGGAGGCCCCATCCCTGGAGCCATTCAAGTCAGGCTCGATGAGGCTCTGAGTAACCTGACCTAGGTAAATGTCCCTACTTGTGTAGGGAGGTTGGACTAGATGACCTCTGGAGGTCCCTTCCAGCTGAAGCATTCTATGATTCTATAACAAAACTTCTTACTCATATTTGTCATTTCTTTGTATGATCTTAATGTTGTTGAGGGCTCCTAGACATTTGGAAAATATACTTTCTTCTTTCAAAAATCTTCTTTTTTAGATCTTCAACTCTCTCACTTCCAGATCCAGTAAATTTCTTAAAATCCTAACTTCTAACTGAGTGCTTGCATAACAATTTAAGTGTCCAGAAAAAGATTAGGAACATAGATATTAATTGTGTCTGATCCTTTATGCTATTGATATGCTGTCTCAAATGGCAAACAAAGATATTTTATGACATTTGAGCTGTCCTAGTATGTGTCCTACAGCTGCTGCTCCAGAAAGGTGTGGTCTTCCATAGATCCCTGTAACATTTCAATTTTCTCTAAGCTAGTTATATTTGGTCAGTTACATTTCTTTACAGGTTCCACTGATCATACTAAGAGATCTTCTTTAACTGTAATCAGAACCTAAACACATAAATCACATTTGGACAACTAAAGAGAGACATTTAAATGTGAGTCACATAATCTGAGTCTCACTCTAAATGTCAGTTGTTGAGCTCAGCAAGGTTTTTGATACTGACACTAGTCTCAAAAGCAAGCTAATAAAATTTGGTCTACTTAAACATACTGTACTTCAGTTTGTGAGGAGAAACACTTGCATAGCCCAGTATTAAACATGATTAATATGATTAAATATGGAGCTTATGACATTTCCATTACTAAAGTGTTCTTAGGAACAGAAAAGCTAGGAATGCTATAGACATAGTTGTATATAGATGCTCGAACAAAGGTTAGACTTGATGACCCTGGAGGTCCTTTCCAACCATAATGATTCTGTGATTCTGTGATTCTGTGATTCTGTGATTCTGGCTGTGACAGTCTTGTAACAGCAGGACAAGGTTTTCTAAGGAAAGGTAATGTCTTTCTTTAAAATAAAATATCATTCATGGAGAAAAATGGAAGCCCTAGGGAAGACTTGGTTTTATGCATTTCTAGATGAAAAGCATTGTGACAATATTGTGCAGAATAGCGTGGTTTGGGGGATTTTTGTTTGTTTTGCTTTCTTAACAAAGTTGTGACTAGACGACTACTTGTGGTGCCTCCAAGGGGCTTTTTTTCAGGATTTATGTCACGAGTCTAGACACCTTGGTGTCTAAGAAAGATGTTTTATTTGGTTTATCATCAAACTGTGTTTTTCTGGATGACTTGAGGTAATTTAACAAAGCATGATTTAAGAACCTAATTTCTGCTTAGGCTACACTGAAAGCATGTAAATACTGTTTTGGAACTTGCCTTTAGCTCGTTAGACATTTTAATGCAAATTTACAATAGAGAAGGCTTTGTTTTTTTCTTAATTAGGTTTATAGAACTTCAGCCAGATTTAAATCTATCCTAAAAGAAATGACATAGCACCCAAGTGATTTAAACCAGTGTTTCAGTTCACTATATAAATGCTGTACTTAGATGAATTACCCACAGGAATTCTACCCTAAGAAGGAGCAGCTCACAGAGAGGAAGAAATGGAAAGGCTGAGCTAGAGAAGCTTTAATACATTCCTATTTATAAGTGCTATTTACATTATTACGGAGTCAGCTTTTGCACAGTTTGTGCAGTGTGATCCACTGCAGTCTGATGAACTGCAAAGACAGGATCTGACCTCAGGCCCATATCCCCAGTGCCTTACCCTTTCTCTGCAGCATGGCTAAAGAAACTTCAGCCTTCTTCACCCCCAACTTCACCTCCCTCAGTAGAGCAGCAGATTTTCACTTCCTTTGTGTCCTTCTCTCTTTAGATAAAACTGCCCTTATCCTCACCTACAGCTGTCTACACAGCAGCTAAATGTGGAGGTAGTGATTCGTCCCAGCATCTTCTCTCCCCAATAGCAGCAGACTGTCTTTTTATCCTCCTTTTCTTGCAACCATCTTGCTCATAAACCTTTCTATTATTCTTTTACGTCAAGAGTAATACTTTTCTTCCTGCCCTTAAATGCAAGCAAGGCCATACAACCACATCAGTCAAATACTCCTGGTTCCACCAAGGGAAGACAAACCGCTGGGGAAGGTGAGGAGGAAGTGAACAGGGGATAGAAAAGATGTCAGCCAGGTAGGAGTAACAGGAGCAGTTACTACTGCTGGTAAAGGTGACTGCTTACCAGCAGAAGCTGTCATCTCCCATTCCCACACCATCATGATCAGTATACTGGCTACTCATGGCTAGCTGAAACAAATATGGGAAACGGAAATCGTCCATTTGGGCAGGGATTGTTGTTGCAATAATCACTATCTTAGGCCTGCAAAGGAAAAAGCGTTGGGCTCTATGGAAACATTTTGTAGGCCAAGTCAGCCTGTAGAGTGCTATCTGGATTGCACTCGTTTTCAGTATTACTTGTCTCAGAGAGCAGTATCTGTTTCTTGTCCTCGTTCCCTGTCTTGAATAATATCCAAAGAAAACAGATCTGTACAGACAGAGATGGCAGTGTGTGGGCTGAGTTAGTGACAACCACTCCCTGACTTCATGGTAAGGTACTTCAGAAATGATGTCTGGGCATTACATGAAGGCTGACAAGAGCACTAGAACTAACTGGTGCTTGGTAAAGAGGAGGTCAGTTGGCGAATACCTTAGGGAAGGAAGGAATTTATTTTTTTTTTCCCTTAAGAAGGCATTCTCTGTTAGCTGGGATCCCAGATGCTCTTGTCACACTTAAACACATGTACATTAACTTTCAGGGTGTCAAAGAATAGGACACATTCAAAGAAAGACTGTCTTGTACTCTTAGTCCTGCATTCTTCCTAGCATCCACCAAAGTCATTCCGACTGTGTAGCTGTTAATGTTTTACTGACTCTTTTTACTGATTGGAAATATTAAGTTGCTGGGTACTGTCTGTGGCAGAACTGGTAGAGATGTGTGTGTCCTGACTCTCAGCTGAAGCTGCCACACTCTCTTCCTTTTGCTAAATGCTGAAGTGATCCAGGATTGTTTGCTCTGATGCACACTATCCAGTTGACACCATGAATTATCATTATCCATAGAAGCAAGAGATTGGTATTGATCAAATATGTCTTTTATGCCTTAAGTTGTAAAATCTGATTTATCACCTTGGCCTTGACAATATCTTACTTAAAATCCCTTGCAAGTTTGGCATTCAATATCCTTTAAATGAAAGGGCATTTAACCTGAAGAAGATGCATTGAACCATGAATCTACAAATGAGCTCAATCTGGAAATTGCAAGATATGGACCTGCTGCCTAATCTCTTACCAGTGCCTGAAGAAATCAGTCCTAAATGGACTCTGCATGAAAATATTTCTGTCTCATTTTTTTCTGTTTGGGAAAACAGCTACATAGGAGCTCACAGGGTACGCTAAAGAACTGATTAGTTTCTCATCCTTGTTTCTTTTTTGAAGGATTGATTTTAAGACAACTCAGTTTCTGGGTGAGAAGTCACGGGCATGTTTTCTCCCTTCAGTGATGTATGCATTCAATTTTCTATTCCTTCCATTATCCCATCTGTTCTGGGACATCAGGCAGAAAATACCCTCCTTAGAGGGCTTGGTTCAATTCATAAGAGGTCATGACAAAACTGAACAGGATTTTGTGACGACTGTCTTGTCTGAGGTTACCTCATCTGTGAGGCCTTCTGACATATCAGAAGCATTGATCTAGGAGTAGCGTGATTCCAAATTCACTGTAGCCAAAATACTTGTTCTCTGTATTAGTGTTTTCACCAGGATTATGCCTCAAACCAGAAATCTACCTACAATTTCAGACAAAAGACCCTCACTTTTAGACAGTGAAAAGGTGAATTCTACTCAAGGCAATCCCTAAGCTGAGTTTTATATGCTTCTGTATTTCACGGCTCCTAAAATACCTCTGTTTCAATTTTTGTGGTATAGACATTTCTTTTTAAGTTAAGCTGGAACCAACCAAAATAAACTGCAAAGCAGAGCAATTAATTTAATTGAGATCCTTTCCTCAAGTAATAATGAAATAACTTGTGATTTGCTTAGCACTTTAGGCAAGGAGTTCATTTCTTGTCTCTGTAGCTGTGCCCAAGCATAACAGCAGTTACCCCCAAGGGGCAGCAACTGTCTTTATTGCAGTCATTATATCCACCCTGTGCTCTTTTAGAGAGTACAAGTCTAGCTGAACCTTCCTGGCATGTAATATGCAGCTTTTCTACTGCAGCCAGCCATCCTGTTATGAGTAACACGGATTATATTTGTAGCTGAGAGAGATGTTCATTTTTTAGTAAAAGACAAATTTGGGTGTTTCTCCTGCAGTCTTCACCTCTGGATATGTAACTACATTGTTCTGAGCTGAAGTGTCCCCATTAAGTGTGTAGGGAACATCTCCAGGCATGAATGCATGTAAAAATATTAGTTGCCCTGAGGTATCTTATCTGGGACCCATACACCCTCTGCCCGTAGCCCAGGAGCAAGGTTCAACCTCTGCTCTTAGACCTTGCCTGAGCCACATTGCACATACCCCTATACCTTGCCCTTGACTTGTTGACTGGATCAACCGCAGACCTGACTTATTACTTTGAGTTTGTCCGATGCTCACTGGACTGTCCCAGACCTCTTACTGTCACCAACCCTGCTCTGATCAGATGCTGCAGGACTGTGCCCTCTCAGCAAGGATGCCCATGTGACGGGCACCCATGGCTCCTGTCTCATCTTCCTCTCAGAGCAGACCTATTCCTGTTGCTCCTGACACCTAACATGATGGTATGCCTACCCTGACAAGATTTTTTAAATGACTTTAGCCTTCAGTTAGGGACCCTTTAGTTGCCCAGAGTAAGATACATCTTCTTGATTCAGTATCTGGATGATTTTACCTCAAACGTGATTCACTAGCCTGGCTCTTGCAGACATTTCTTTTGTTGAAAACCCTTTCAGTTAGCATAAAAACAATCAAACAAGTAAAAACAATAGAACTCTTTCATGTTATTTAGTATCAATCAAAGCAACATTATTATTAGAAGTGAATTACTCAGATTCATAAAGACTAAAACATAAACAGAAGAAAGTTTATTTCATGGGGGAATGAAAGCAGACAGACCACTTAATTACTACAAGTGTCAATAATATTGAATTATCAAAATGAAGGTAAAACACAATTGATGGATGATTCCAGCTAAGAATTTACTTTTCCAGAATTTTGACAGCCCTGCATTGTGCTGGTTCAGCCATCATCATTTTACGCTGCCATCAGTTGCCTGATCACACAGGCCAATGCTGAACTCAGCAACATCCCCTCAGAAGCCTTCTTTCATACAGTCCTGCCATAGGTTCCTGTGAGCCCAGCTCTGCCACTGCCCACTGCGCTACCAGCATTGCCTGCTAGACACAACGGACAGACGTGGCTCCCTCAGTGGCCCATCATATGGAATGACACCACTGAGAGAGCTCAGCAAGATGCAACCAGCCCCAACAGAAGTCATACCAATAGGAAGCTCCTCCTACTACTTGGCTCCTGGTTGATATAATCCTGGCCTCACCCACCACCCCAACCATGACCACCTGGATGAGGGCAGAGCCACAGAGTTACAGGTGGGCCAGATTCTGCCTCTGGAACATGAAGCCCAAGAGGAAAAACAAAACATTCTGCTAGGTTGTGACTCATTCACAGAAACTATTAACGAGGAATTTTCTGTGTGAACTTTCTTTTGTCTCGCTGTGAAACTCCTGAAATGTTCTACTGGCTTAGAAAAAATTTTCATTTCACCCAGTATGACAATTCCTAGGTTTCTAGTAGTCATAAAGCTAACGCTTTATGAGAGGTTTATTGACCCAATGTATGGCTTGTTTTTCAAGGCCTTCCTTTGCTTTTATTGTCTCTGACAATGTGGCTATTTTTTCATAAAAACCAAGTGAAAAATGAGAAATTCACACATCTGATGTGTTCTTCACAGTCTCTTAGTTTTATATCTTTGTCTTTTCTGAAGAATGTCAGTATGAACATCTTTAGGCGGAAGCTTTCAATGCACGTCCTGATTCCAGTCACTCAGCAGATGCAAAAACTACACATCTGGAGATGACTGTAATTAATGGAGGTAGAACAGGATATTTAAAGCTAGGCCTATTTTCTCTCGGCTCTAAAGCATCACTCTTTTCCTTTTCTTCCCTTATTTCTCTCACTGTAATATAGATTTATGCCCATTTTGCATGCTTAATCTTAGTTCTCAAATTTTTAGGTTTACTTGTACCTTTTGTAAACTTCACTTTAAGTGACAGTAGCATGATCAACCACTCATTCTGCACATGGAATGCAGGGCCATAGCACAACTTCTTCCACTCTGTTCTTTCCATGCACTTCTCCTTGTAGAGCAAATTTTAAGAATTGGTTTTATGTTAGTCATCTGTTTGGCCACTCTGGTTTGACCTCCTTTCATGAGGTTAAATGTGTTCCGCAGGGAATCATTAATTATGCATCAAACACGTGCACAGCTTTCTTGCTTACTTAAACCTTTATTCTTCATTGGATTTAATTAAATTCCTTGAAAACTCAAAGAGAATCAGAAATGGTTCAAAACAGGCAAGTCTTCTGTGCTTTTACAGATGCAAATCACACTCTGGTGCTTTGCTCAGATAGAAGGAAGGGCGGGTGTGCAGATCAGACAGACAACAGATAGAATAAGCGAGAAACAAACACAGGCTGGAAGGTTGGCATCTGTTTTTTCAAGGCAGCAAAAGGTTTTGAATTCTAAAAATGTTTAGGCAATGTTATACATACAGTAGAATGGCGCAGACTGAATTTAACTTCTGATGTATCATTGGCCTGCAACAGAGAGATGAGCATGTATTTCTGCTCTGCAATAAGTAGATTGGTAGTCAATATAAGATGATAGTGTAAATCTAAAAGTCAGACTGAGGGCAGAGACTGTACTCTGTTACAAACCAGTGTTGTTCAATAGATAGCAGAATTGTCAGAAAGTTAATTGCTGAAAACTATTAATGAATAACTGCTCAGTTATACCCAGTGAACTACTGGAGAGAGTCCATCAGAGGCTATGGGGATAAGTAAGGGACTAGAAGATCTCTCTTACGAGGAAAGGCTGAGAGACCTGGCAATACTTAGCCTGGAGAAGAGAAGACTGAGAGGGGATCTCATCAATGCTTATCAATATCTAAAGGGCAGGTGTCAAGAAGATGGGGCCAGTCTCTTTTCAGCGGTGCCCAGAGACAGGACAAGGGACAATGGGCACAAACTGGAACACAGACCGTTCCACCTCAAAATCAGAAAAATTTCTTTACTGTGCCTAGGTGAACTTGCTTTGGCAGGAGTAGTTAGACTAGATTAAGTCCCTTCCAACTCCTACCACTCTGTGATTCTGAGATTTCTGATGCAGTGGAAGATAGTCACAGAATGAAAAAAATCAGAGGGATTATAAATACAAGTTCTTTGATGTGCTGTACTTGTCTAGCCTTTATAATGACAAAGATTATTTCAAATTTAAAGATTGATTTTTAGGGAAATATAAATAAGCATTAAAGATCTTTTTATTACTTAGCTTTCTAATCTAAATGGTTTATTGCTAAAACCTCTTCCCTTTTACAGGGGACTCTAATTGTTTACTTTCTGATATGAACTTGGAAATATATTTTTAAAAGAAATTTAAAACTGTCTCAAAACTTTTTCTTATCTTTCAAATAAGGAAAATAAAAAGCACAAACTACAGTGCATAAAGAAAATGAGGCAAATAAATGCAAAAAAATGTATTATTAGAACAAGTGATGATTTCCTGAAGATGGGGAAATATCTTTTGTCTTGCTGATACAAATTTTGTTTTATCTTCTGACAGTCAGTATTTGTGTTGTGGGCTGGTTTATGACTGGAGGAATTCATGTCTACATGTGACATAAGGAAAATATGATTGCCTTAAAGATGCACATATACAGCTCCTGCAGAAGGTCCTTGAATCATCAGTCTAAAGGCTCTGCTTGAAGGATGCAATTTGTATCTGAGTACTTGTGCTTGTCTTGATGCAACCTGAGCTGTCACAGCTAAACCCATGCACATGCATGCTGTCATGTGCTTTTGGTGTTGATCAGTAGAAAACAGGAAGCCACATCATGCTCCCAAGAGGAAAAAGGAAATGGGCGAATAATATTTAAGAATTAAGTTAAGTTCTAGGCTTTTCTTAACTGGTAGAAACTCTTTTACTCTGTCTGCAGTCACAGAACTCATTTGGCACATGTTAGCAGAGACATAATCTTGTAACACAAAGTAGCGCTGCTGGGCTTTGTATGGGTATGGGGTTTTTTTGTTTGTTTCATCGTACTGGGCAGACACCTGCAGCAATAACATTTTTTCTATACCACTGTCTTTGCTTGGCTATCAATTTTTTCTTATTAATTGTGATAGTTTTGTTAGCAAGTACTTCTTCTGTTCGTATTTCTATATGTGACTCTGTCCTAACTGCCTGTAATGTTATTTACTTCATTTCATTGCCTTGATAGAAAAAAAGAATTAAGTAATTACTTTAAGTAACTATATTGTTGTGTACTTGGATAACAGTGACATTTAACAAACACAGAGACTGTGGATGTTAGTGATTGAACAGTGAGCTTTAGGGAGCACATGTATTGTGCTCCCTAATACAAATGGTATTGAAAATCATATTTTATAAATATTTTTTTTAATTACAATTTTCTTGTTAAAAGCCCTTGGGCCTTTTTGGTTTATGATTATTATTTTTTATATTAACTCATAAATAATTGAAAAAGAAATCTGATTCCTTAAATCCCGTACTGCAGTATTCTTTGTTGATGGCAGCCTTGTAAGGGTGGCTTTTGCTTAGTAAGCACATTGGCAAAACTCATTTTGGAGTGCGGCACCTGCATATTTCATCTTGATACAGCTTTAAAATAATAAAGGATGCACACCACCTGCTTTAGGAACACCAAAGTGAAACATAAAAGAAATTCAGCTTTTAGCATCTATGGTGAAGGCAACTACCACTTTATCTGTGCTTTTGAGATGTTCATGCTCATACTTGACATTTTTTCAGATTCCTTAGTATTTTATTGTTCTTGTTGGTGATATTTCAAACACACAGAAACCTAAGCTCATTTGTGGTGTAAATGGATGCAATTCAATTGTTCGAGCTTGTAAACTATGTCTGGAAACAGGCTGCCCAGGGAAGTGGTTGGGTATCTACTGTGTTTAAAAGACAGGAAGATGTGGCACTTAGAGATATGGTTTCGTGGTGGATTTGTCAGTGCTGGGTTAATGGTTAGACTCAATGATCTTAAAGGTCTTTTCCAACCTGAACTATTCTATGATTCTATTAAATGGAATTGACTTCTTGTCCAAACTCAAACACACACACACAAAAGCACACTGAGGGTGGAGGCAAGGATGAAGTTAGGAAAGCTAAAGCCAAAATCAAATTGAATCTGGCTAGGGATATCAAAGACCAGAAGGGCTTCTATAAATGCATAGGTGACAAAAGGAAGGCTAGGGAAAATGTGTACCCATTGCTGAAGGTGATGGCAACCCAGTTACACAGGACATGGAACAGGCTGAGGTATCTAACGCCATCTTTGCCCCTGTCTTTACCAGCAAGACTGACCTTTAGGTAACCAGATCCCAGAGACCGGAGGTAAAGGTTGGAGCAAGGACGATGTGCCCTCAGTGAAAGAGGATCAGATCAAGGAACACTTAAGCAAACTAAACATACGTAAGCCCATGGGCCCTGATGTGGTACACCCACAACTGCTGAGGAAGCTTGCTGTGAAGCCACTCTGGATAATCTTTCATCAATGGGAGAAGTGCCCAAAGGTTGGAGAAAAGTAAATGTCACTCTTGTCTTCAAGAAGAGCAGAAGGCAGACCCAGGGAATTACAGGCCAGTCATCCTGGGACATTGTTGATACTGGCTTAAGGTAAGTATATTGTATGTTTAGAAGTGATACAGAATAGAGAAATATTAGTATTTTTGTTTCTGGTTGCTCTAAATGGCCACATTTTCACTGTCTGCCTAACACAAAGTTAATTACTTGACTCTCAGCTTGGCTTGACAGCAGGGATCAGGAGCTGAAGCGATGCCCTTTGCACTCACTTGCACTAACAAAGGATGTGCTGCGGTTCCAGCTCTGAGGATCAGGCACATCCTGGTGAGGATTAAGAGAGCCTTGTTTGCACTGAGAAGGACAGGGTAGAAGTGCTGTGCAAGGTTTACTGTGACATAAATCAGCCCTTGGCCTTTCCTTCACACTTTTTAAAGAAAAGCCTACTCACAGTGGGCTAAAAGGGAACCACATACTCCACACTCCCATCATTTGCTAAAATTCAAAATTGTCTTCTGTGAGACCATGGGTGAAATTACAAATCTGGATTTCACCTTATCACATCCTTGTTGTGGATAAGCCTTTCTCTCAGCCTCCCTCAGGCAGGGATAAAAGTAGCTAGATTGGACTAAGCGCAACCAAAATCAAATCCTGACGTGGAGGGAAGGCTGTACTTGGAGCTGGGGAGTTCAGGGGAAACAGAAAGGGGAAAAAAGCAATAGAGATGCATTTGGAGATATTCAGACTCCTTCTGTGAAACATTATTTGGAGCTGCCTTGTTGCTTCCATCTGGGAACCCTTGGGAGACCAGAGCTAGCCAGAGTTAGCCCTGGTGATTCAGCCCTCACAGTTAGCTGCATACAGATGGGCGGTGTAAATATTTCCTTGTTTCAGTCTCACAGTGTACTTAGGATCATATTTTTGAGCTACTGTAAAATTGTGATGATTGGTACATATAATATCAAAATGATGATATTTTGTCTTCTTTATGAACAGCACAAAATTTTGTCTAATTTTATTATAGTGCCATTTTCACTAAGTTGTTAGTGCATGTAGACTTCTCATATATGCATTATGTTTTCTACATAAGACCAATTTCTATAGATTCAGTAAATTCAATTTCTATGTATTCGAAAGTAAGTTTCATTGAGTGATAATTCTTGTACATAAACAAGAAAAACAATCTAAGAATTCATGTTTTTTTCCTTTTTCACTTATATCTCTGTGGCAGTAGCTATACCTTTCATCTTGTTGTACATCTGAATCAGAATTTTGCGCTCACTGAAATGAGCAGAACTTTGGCATATATTCAGTCAGATTCACAGAATCTGTATCACAGAATAACAGAATTGCTATGGTTGGAAAGGACCTGTAAGATCATCAAGTTCAACCATTATCTATCTCTACCAGGCCCACTTCTACACCATATCCTTGAGCACCATATCTAGACGTCTTTTAAATACATCCAGGGTGGCGCTTCAACCACTTTCCTGGGCAGCCTGTTCCAGTGCTTGATAACCCTTTTGGTGTAGCGCTATCAAGGATTAAGATCTGGCTCCTAAAAATTCTGATTTAAAGCCTATTTGAGTCAATGGACAGACTTCTGTAGACAAACAGCCGAGCTTAAACAAATAATAATTTAATCAGAGAAAAATGGGAACTTCACTAGGTTGTGGGTATTGTTGACCTGGGCTTTATTAAAGCTTTTGACACTGTTTCCCACAACATTCTCCTGGAGAAACTGGCTGATCATGGTGTACTCTTCACTGGGTAAAATCTAGATGGATGCCTGGGCTCAAAGAGTGGTAATGAATAGAGCTAAATCCAGTTGGTGGCCAGTCACAAGTGGCATTCCCCAGGGTTCAGTACTGAGGCATGTTCTCTTTAATATTTTACCAGTGTTCTGGAAAAGGGGATCAAGGACATACTCAGACAGTTTGTAGACAACACCAAGTTAGGCAGGTGTGTCAATCTGCTTGAGGGTGGAAAGACTCTATGGAACATTTGGACAGGCTGGATCCAAAGGCTGAGGTCAATTGTACGAGGTTCAACAAGGCCAAGTGCTGGGTCCTGCACTTGGGTCACAACAACCCCCTGCGCTGCTACAGGCTTGGGGAAGAGTGGCTGGAAAGCTGCCCAGTGGAAAAGCACCTGGGGGTGTTGGTCAACAGCCAGCTGAACATGAGCCAGCGTGTGCCCAGATGGCCAAGAAGGCCAGTAGCATCCTGGCTTGTATCAGCACTAGTGTGCTCAGCAGGACTATGGAAGTGATCATCCCCCTGTACTCGGTGCTGGTGAGGCCACACCCTGAATACTGTGTTCAGTTATGGGCCCCTTGCGACAAGAAAGACACTGAGATGCAGGAGCGTGTCCAAAGAAGGGCAACAAAGCTGGTGAAGAGAGCAAGAGTTATGAGGAGCAGCTGAGGGAACTGAGGTTGTTTAGCCTGTAGAAAAGGAGGCTCAGGGGAAACCTTCTCACTCTCTACAGTTACCTGAAATGAGATTGTCATGAGGTGGGGACCGATCTCTTCTACCAGTAGCAAGTAATAGGACAAGAGGAAATGGCCTCAAGTTGTGTCAGGGGAGGTTTAGTTAGGATATTAGGAAAAAAATTATTCACAGAAAGGATTGTAAAGTACTGGAATAGGCACCACATGTGGAGGGATTTAAAAAACATGTAGATGTGGAGCTCAGGGACATGGGTTAATGGTGACCTGGCAGTACTGGGTTAATGGTTGGACTTGATGATCTTAAAGGCCTTTCCAATCTAAATGATTCTATAATTCTGAAAGACCTGAAAGAAAAAAATCTCCCTCAAGAAACAGCAGTTTTCATAATCTCTTTAGCTCCTTGTGCTTGAGAATTTTATGGGGAAAAAGTCTCTTTCTCTGACATACTACAGATGGGCATAGAAATGTGGATTAGAATAGAGTTACATTTATAAGTTAAATTTCTGCAGTTTTATAAAACAGGCTCTGCATGAGAAATGGTTACAGTATAGTGATTTAGGTGCAATCCCTTTTTAATTGTACAGCCTTTAATTACATCTGTCCTACGCCTTGGGGAAATGCACTGGGGACTGATAAGGAATCATGTTTCTAAAGAAAAGTCAGAGGAGGATAAGCAAAAAAAATGTGGTTGGTATCAAATGAAGAGCTCTGCAGAATGCAATTAATTGGTACATAAGAAACCCATGGCTGTTTCCTTCTTGAGCTAAATAGTGCCAGGTGTTTTAAGGGTTTCTTTTCTGTGTAAATAATTTCAATCATGTTGCTAGTTGTCTATATCCTTTATAAATCCTGTGACCATCTCAATATCCACAAATATTTCTCCTTCTCTTCTTGCCTTTGATTATTTGTGCTTGACATCAGTGACATTGAAACATTTTTTTCATTATTTCATAAATAAAACTTTTCTGAGATATTTATAAAGGCCTGTCTTTGGAGACCCTTTCTCCTGTTTCCAGGTGCAGATTTAACAGAATCTATTGTTACTTCCCATCTTTCAAGTCACCTTGGTTTGGAACTAATGAATCTTACAAAGTATACTAGGCTTCTAGGTGGAGTTGTTCTCCTTTCTCGCGTATGTTCTGATCTGCTTCTGCTATGGGTTTTCTGTTGTTGTTTAGTTGTTTTTTTTTCCTCAGGACATTGTGTAGCTTAACTTCAAACCGTCCTTTCAGACTGGTGCCAAGTTTCATCTATATACTGTTTCATCGCAAAAGATAAATGGAGGTCTTTTTTTCTGTTTGGTTGCCTCTGATCCACCTCTTCTGTACCTGGTATGGATGCACGTAGTGTTGGCTTTTATCTTTCAGTCAGTTTCTGTTTCTTGTGGACACCTGCTGGAATACATTCCTTTCAAAATTTCATGCTGTGGGAAAAATGCTTTATTCTTTCTTCATGTCTGCTTTTATGACATGTCAGCATTTGTGGATGGAGGTTGTTCTTCCAGTTCTCTATTGAATCACAAGCAATGGGCTAGACTCTCTAACGCAGGACAAGTTTAACTGAAAATAGATGTTCCTCTGAAACACGTGTGTATTTAATGTTAGATGCACAAAGAGATCTGTTATACATCTGAAAAAAAAAAAAAAAACCAACCAAAAAAAAAGAAACGACTGTGGAGATAAAGTAGCTGGGGAAGATTTTGCACTGCCTATTTCCTTAAGTTCATCTCACAAACTGAAGCTGTTTATTCTGCTTTTAAATGACCGTGGAAATCAGGAAGGACCACAAGAGCCATAAGCAACATTTACAAAACATTTACAAAGTCTCCCCAGTATTTGCTTGAATTTTCTTCCCTTTCAGAGGGTTTACTTCTTGATACTATCTTGTGAAGTAGGGTGGAAACCTGAGGTCAGCCAAGAATCATAAAGCTATTTTCAACAAACCACACTGTGATGTCCCAAGAGCAACACAAAATCTTCTCCTGGCCCTGCCAGTGCCTCAGTAGCAACGGTTGGGAAAAGTCAAGTGGCCTTAATTTGTCTCGTGAGTTTTCTGGCTTAAGTATTTTGTCACCTTCCATTAGCATTTCACAAATGACATTTCCCTGGAATAGATGAAGGGAATATCGTGTGAATATTTCAGCTTAATATTTACATACATTCTCAGTGTGTATTAAATGACATTTCAGGGACTGTTATTAATATTGTCTGGAAATATAGTTCAGCTCAGAATTTCACTCCCAAGGGTCTGTGCTTTTGTACTCAGATCAACAGAAGGAAAACATCTTTGAAAGGTTGACCTTATGTATTGGTGCCTGAACACACTAAAACGAAAGAAGCCAGATTTGCAGGACACTTACAACATTTTCTAATATATGAGTGTAATGACTTACTGGCAACCTTTGAGCTACCTTAGAGAATCCTTCCTTGCCTTCATCAATGCTTGAGGTGAGTAGAAGCCTTCTTTCCCACCTGTTTATATTCACAAACTTTGAATTAAGCAAGCATGCAAATGCTAAAAAGTATCCTGAAGTCATTTGTGGTGTCTAATGATTTGCCCTTGTTTGATTTTTCTGTTTATTTATCTATCACATTTATCACTGGGATATATGACAACAAGACTTTCTTCTCTGGGGAATGGGAATTCCTTTCTTAAATGTGAATTTTAATTTAAAAAAGCCAAAGTAGACTATTTCAATGGTAAGGTGTGGTGCCCACCAAGCCACTCAATCACCCCCCCCCCCCCCCCCCCCCGCCTCAGAAGGGCAAGGGGAAGAAAATAAGATAGGAAAAAACCCCTTGTGAGTAAAGATAAAGGCAGTCTAATGAAAACAAAGCAAAGCCAAACAAAGGCCATGTGCAGAAGTGAAGAAAACAAAGATTTGTTCTCCATTTCCCACCAGCAGGTGATGTCTGGCCCCTTCCCAGGAAGCAGTGCTCCAAAACACGTAGTGGTTGCTCCAGAGGACAAAAGGTCCTCTCCCCCCTGGCTCCTTTTCCCTAGCTTTATAGTTGAGCCGACATCATATGGCATGGAATATCCCTTTGGTCAGTTTGGGTCAGCTGTCCTCGTTGTGTTCCCTCCCAAGACCTTGACCAACCCATCGCTCTGCAGGTGGAACGTTGGGAAGAGCCCTGGTGCTGTGTGAGCACTGCTCAGCAGTAGTCACAACATGGGTGTGTTACCAACACCCTTCTAGCTCCCAGCACAAAACACTGCACCATGAGGGCTGCCAGGGGGAAAATCAACTCCAGCTCAGCCAGACCCAATACATAAGGATATTTTTGTTTTGTTTTTTTAATGATTTTGTTTATTTAAACAAATTCCCCTTAGAGGCTTTCCATGGATATTTTCAACAACTTGGCCTGATCTGAAGGAAGAAACAGCCAAGCTTTGCCTGAGCTTTGCCTGAGAGCCCTGACGCTAGCAAGGGTAGCAGAGGAAGGGTTGTCGCGGTGAGACATGGCCCAGCATGTGGCCTGCGTGGCAGAGCCCTCCTGGGAAGCCAGGCGTGCCCGGGGGGGCTGTGGATCGGCCCCGCGGGCGATCCCGGGCGAGCGAGAGGCAACAGTTCCACCTGGTGGCTGCAGGCACCGGGCTGCTCTGCAGAGCAGCTGCCGCACACGCACCGAGGTTTGGGAATATTACAGCATCGCAGAACGGCAGGGTTGGAAGGGACCTCTGGAGATCATCTAGTCCACCCCGCAGGAAATGAAAAATGGTGTTTCATGCAAGTGCTGCCTCTCTTGTTGGGATGAAGGTTGGACTTGATGATCCTAGAGGTCCTTTCCAACCGTAATGATTCTATGGTAACCAAGTGGCTTTCCTCCGGTAGCAGAGCCCATTGCTCTGTGTGCAGGTAGATGATCTGAACCTCTCAGCTGTATTTCTTTTCATTTCCAGGATGCAAAGTGTTGCTGTTTGTATAATTATGGTACCTACGGGATCGGCCAAGAAGTATCTCACTTCTGAGTGCTGTATATAAGGGCACAAAGACAGGCAGCCCATTTCTCTCTGAGTCTGAAGATCTCTGCCAGCCAGCTAGGCTGAAAATGGCAACACAAATGGACATAGTGCGTTAGCTTTAGAAAAACTGGTTTTAGGATCCTAAGTGATGTGGAACTCGGTGTGGGCTCTCCACTCTGCATTCACTCAGCATTTTTGAGAGAGTGGTAGGCTGCTTGCTGCTCTGGGATTTAAAAAAAAAAAAAAAAAAAAAGAAGCAGCATTATTATTGTGTAGAGGAGAGGCTGTAGCAAAGACAAATTAAAGATTTTGCCCAAAATCACAAGAGAGCTCTGTTCTAACAGCAGGAATTGAACAACTGTGTATTAGCTGAATTTAGTGCAGTAAACATAGAAGTGTTTGTCCTTTACTGACGTAAGTCCTCTGGACTTGAGTCTGCTCTGGATTTAGAAAAGTAGAGGTAAGAACAGAACTTGCTCGATAGCCACTTATTACAGCCATTCTTCACTTCCCTGAGAATTCTCATCAATCAGCCTTTTGGGGATATTCACAGAGAGGGGACTGAAGAGCAAACATATCATCACCTGTGCCATTGTGTGACTAACCTGTAACACAATAGAGGTAAACAAGTGTTTGATGTACCATCCATGATAAAATATATCAGGGTCACTGACTGATAACTTTTCTCTGGAAAGTGAAGAATGTTAGGAATAGCTGTCTCAAGAGATAAATTCTGTTCTTACTGGATCTGTCTGGAAAGTTATATGGATGTGATTAACCGTTTCCAAATGATATAATGCATGGACACCATCAGTTTGCAGTGAGTCCTGTTTGGATTATACCAAACCCAAGAGTTTTGGTATAATCAGAGTTCTTACTCTTTGAATTTAAACCCAACCTTAGCACTAAATTCATGTCCAGATGGATACAAGCTTAGATAGTGCCTGAAATCCAGAGTCAATGAAGAATGTTACTTTTCAATTAGTCACAACTTTTGCACCCGAAACTTTAAATCTAGACTCAATTTTTCAGAAAAACAAAGCAAAAGAAAACAAATTGCTGTGTGGACTGTTTTAATAAAGAGCATGTGGGAAATAATCTGTTAGTGTCGAGAAAAATTAGACAGGATTTTTTAACACCGAGTAAATTGGCATATATTAAGTACCTTGAATAAAGTTAAGACGACAGCAAAAGCCATAATAATTTCACCGTAAGTTAAAGGTGCAATTGCCAGAAAATTGAAAAATGTAGGGAAATTCTCTGCAGTGCTTGAAGAATCGATGTTGGCCATATGTGGCAATACAAAGCTGATGTGGAGAAGATAGAACTGACTGATCTTTTTGGTGAAGTCTCTGAGGCGTGAAAGTCATTCTGAAGTTTAATTGAAGTTGGGAGAAGCTCACTTCTGACAGAAGACATTTGTTTTAACTGTTTGGCAGGAAATGAATGAAATCTTTAATTTTCAACGTGCAAAAGACTCAGGCATTCATAGATAAAGATGGGCTTATTAAAATTATCACCTTCTTTGACTGTGGGGAAAGCAACTACTCAACTAAGGTAATACTTCAAGCTGTTAAAATTACTTCATTGTTATCAGGAAGCAAGCAATGAGTTTCCTTATGAATATAATTGAAGGGGGAAATTCTAACATAACCTCTGTCATCATGCCTATCAAAAAAGTGCTTATAATTTACCTGAATATGAGTGTGCTATGGCTAGTGTTCAAAACAGTTACTGTAAGCTCACTGCTGCTTTGCTGTCTACTTCATCCTGTGCACTTAGAGCAGAAGATCTTCTGCTCAGCGATCTCTTTCATGATGTATGTGGATAATGCTTCCCAGGTGGACATATAAGCAGTGTATGTAGCTGCTGTAGCACTAGCAGTAAAAAGTGACTATGTAAAATCCTTTTGCAGTGTTACCTGTGTCATCGATTCATTTTGAAGCATATCCTTGCTCCCATCAAACTTCTATGGAAATATGCAGTGGGAAGCTCTGTTTTCCCAAGACTGAAATCCTGACTGGGATTCAGTGACTGAATTTGATTTGTTTGGCAGGAAGCCATCATCAAGGACCCCAATTTCCTCCTCCATAAGCAGGGACAATGCTATTGATCTCTGGTGGTATCTACTGTGCAGGTGTAATGTGTTGAGTATATATTGTCATTGTATCATTTCAAAGGAATCAGACCTTAGGGATTCTGTTTTCATACTGTCATTCATCATTCTCATGACACCCAATTTGCACTCCCAGTCTATGCAGCAACAGAGATTTGTTTTGTTCTGCCCTATAATTGACATATATTGCCGACTTGAAGTCTGGGATATAAATATAAAGTTAATAATAAACTTATGAAAGGAATAAAATTCTAGGGCACACAGTTATATAGAGTTCCTGTACATTTTTTTTTTTCAGCAGAAGAGATCAAATTATGTTATAAAAACATATCTATGCCTTAGCAAATGTTTATGTTGTGCTATGTTATAGAGAGAAATTTTAAACTAACAGTTTCAGAGTAAATGACTGGCTTAAAATGATAAATCACTATTTTATTATATTAGAAATTAATTTTTCCCTAGTAGAAAATGAAATTTTATGAATTCTGTTATATTTTGGTATTTGCATCCTTTTTTTTGATAGCATTAAGAGTTAAAAATACCTAAATTTGAGACATCTTTAAAGGGTGTAGACATGTAAAAAAATAGTGTTACAATGCACAATCTGGGCTCTGCTAAAACATGCTTTTTGCCAGGAAATACAGCTGTTAACAAAATGTCACCTTATCCATTTAGTCATCATAGAAATGGAAACATTTTATGAATTAATTTTAAAGGGTCATCCAAGGCTTCAAATAAAATAATCAGTGAGCAAAAAAAGAGTGTCATAATAGTAATGGCAGCCTTATCCTCCTTTGAACTGCTGAAAGACACTGAGCAGGCTCTTAGTAGCACAGATGTGCTTAAATCTATACGGTGCATCAAGAAGGCCAGTGCAACTTCAAAGAAAGAATACAGACATTCTACTTTAGCTAGATATTTATGACTGAAGAGATTGTTATTAAAATAAACATGCTTATACTTTTCAAGATATAGATGTATATACATATGTGCATGCACCGTGCACCATCGGAATGCACAAAGTATACCTTTTTGCAATAATGACAAATAAAGGGCAAGTAATGGTGTTTTCAGTTCTTACATCTTGCATTTCCCAAGAGAGTTTTCGTATCTACATTGTACCACTCAGTAGTGCCTACTGGTATTTTAGGATCTGATGGTTCCTTGTATTTCTTCCTGCTGTCAATAGTTGCTATTTCAACTACAGCTCTACATTTTTCTAGGAATTAACTCAAAACAGCAACCTCATAAGGAGCCATTGAATCCATGTTTCATTGTAATAAACATATCCTGCTTCCTGGCTCCAAAGGCTTTCACAAATTCCTTATCATGTTTTCTGTTTCATTAAATCCACTTACAGGCATTTGGAATACCTTTGATTTTTAACATTGGGTTGATACCAACTAGACTGTTTCTGAGCTTGCTATTGAACAACATTCTAGGAGTCTAGCAGTTTCAAAGTCTACTAGTCCCATCACATACTGATCAGTACAACCAGAGGAGCCAAGAGCAATTAATGACCTAACGTGGAGGTACCGGCTATATTTAACATACCTGGTTTTCTTAGCTGACTTCTGCTGCTAATTCACGAGTGTATAGTTGGCCCTGCTGATCCTGTCTTATTTGTCAGCCCTGCAGTAATGTCTGGGAAAACCTCGGCACACTTAAGTGGTCTTCAGTGCTTATTGTTAGGCAAATGAAGGGAGTACCTGGGCACCCAACTCATACATATTTACCTCTCAGTAGATAGCTATGTTGAGGTGTCTATAATACAGGCTTCTACCTGGTGATAGAAGATAGGATAAACTCACATTATGGGCAATAGGAGATAGTAAAGGTAGTCAACAAAACTCACTGTATGATTCTGACCTCTGACTGTCACCCCCAAAAGCCATGAACGTTCCATAGATCCTGTGTTATATCTGTCAGTCAGATATACTTTTAGACGTTTCAGGTGGTGTTACATCTGTTTGCGTGAGCAGTTGAATCAAGTTACTAATGTCAGACAGATCTTGCATTTCCTAACACTTGTAAATTTACCTTTTCAATACACATTGACTTTTACACCTAGCTCTGAGTTTTCAGAGTAGGAATTGTCTTTCCATGACAATTACCTATGTTCCACATGACCAGTTTTTTGTTTCATATACTTAACTGTATCTTCAGCTCTCACAGTAACTTGTGCGTATTTTAAACTTATAATTAAATAAGGGCATCCCTGATACTTAAAGTAACAGTTCAGTCACGATGTCTTGTTTCTCTTGAGCAAATCTCACCAGGAAATATGCTCTAAGGTAGCTGTTAGTACTGCAAACAGCTCCCTGTTGAATACAGAGCCTTCTCATTTGGTAAAATGTATGTACTGTCCTTCATGGTGTCTTCTGCCTATCTGCAGCCGTTTAGAAAGTGGTTTTGCATCTTGCAGATTTAACAGTCCTAGGCAACGTTGAAACATTGCCAAAATCTGTAAGTTTCCTCTGCATCACATGTTTTCCTTGCTGCTTCTTGTCCGTTTTCAGTCTCTTGGAGATTTTACTTTTGCTTTGCCTCTGATGCTTTCAAAAACTCAGCCAAAACTTTTCTTTTCTAAATATATAATCTGGTCTGATTACATTCTGGCAAATAACACAATTCCTTTGTTAAGACTGAGTTGAGATGTTCTGTTTCAGGTCTCTGAGCACCATCATAATCTGTTCTCAAATTAGGGATTCCACAAACCCTTCAAAATTACATGTCTGACTTAATAGCCTCAGAGGTCGTATAAATGCTTCAAAAATTTCTCCCTGTTATTGATTTCTTATGAAACTGATACAGTTCTTTCTTTTCTCTGGAAGCACGATATTATTTCAAATCTCTTTAGAACAGTTAGATAACAGTTCATTCTTCTTTCTCTAAGTGCAGGCTGTTAAGCAAATTCAACACTTTAGACACAGCAAAATGGGAAAAATAGAAAACTTTTGCTGATGTTAGTTTTCAGTAGCTCTGCATAGTTTTTTGAAAAAAGATATTTTCTCTTTGAATCTCTTTGTGTTATGAATGACATTCCTAGACAATTTCAGCTGCAAAGGAATAACACTATAGAGCCATCGTATAGCAAGGGCTCCAGTTTTACCACCTTTTTCTTCTGTTCAAGTGCCTGTCTTCATCTTTTACACCTACTTCTAGTACCACTCAAATGCTCAGAGTTTCTATGTAGAGCTTATAGTCTTGAATATAATAATAAAGAAAATGAAAGATTGTATGAAAATGCTTGAAAGGCGGAGAAAGAAAGAGAGAGGTAGCTATCACAAAACTGACTTTTCAATTTAAAAACTGTAAAAACAGAATGTTCCAGAGTGTTGGATTTCAGCTTTAGAAGCAAAAGTCTGAGTATTTTTAGAAATAACTACTCATAGAACTAGCATATATTTGAAGGTATACACTAGGCAATTACCTTTGGGGGAAAGCTCAAAGGCATAGGAAAATTCTAGGATACCTATATTTTTGATAATTTTTATAGCTCTATGTCCTTATTTGTATATGTGTGCTTGAATGTGGATGACTAAATGAAAAACCTTTCACATATATTTGCATACAAATATCCATATACAAGTATATATGTATGTATATATGAATATGGTGGAGAAGGAAGATTGATTTGTCTGTCTATGTATTTCTTAGTCTGGAGCAAACTCCATTAAGAAACCTTAACCCAGACCAGAGATACGTATACTCGAGTTCTTGTACAGGAGATAAATGCCTATTTTTCTAATGTAATAAGCAGATTATATGAAAGAAGAGTTCAGAAATTAAGAAAAAAAAGCAGAAAACATTTCCTTGGTCCAAATTTCTTTATCTGTAACATTTTACAAAGAGTTCTTCCACAGTCATCTTCTCTACCTCAGTCTTTTCAGCTGCATAAGCACAACTGACAGCTCTTCATTACTGAAATTTGCAGAAAATGTATGAATTTTTAACAAATGCACACACCTTTCTTTTCATTACATCTTTCCCACTGTGTCTGTTTCTGTTTCAAAATACCACATCCCAGCATTTTCTACATAAGCACATAGATATGTGGGATATATATTTCTGTCTGGCAGATGTGGCTTATTTTCTTTTTCCCATAGTGATGGGCATCTGCATTTTACATGTAGCAACATTCACAGGAAGGATAAATATGGGCCATTTGCCTTCTTATAGTCTTCTTAGGATCTTTTTCACAAAAAAAACAGATTATCCCTTTGCCATTTTCTTTCCTTGTTATAGCCTTTGTCATGTGTGTGGGCTCCCTGGGCTCTAATATCTCTTTCTTCATGAATTAAAGGGGGAATTCTCCTCTTCTTTGACCTTTTCAGTATTCTACATTTCAGTGGGGTGGCATTTCCAGTCTTTATAGATTAAAACCTGCGTTGACTAATCAGCCAATAAAATGCCAACTATGAATGTAAAATCAATTACTGTTGCTGTCAAACCCAAACCTCAACCCAACATATTTTGGTCTCCTCTGCCATAATCCACTGATAGAGTTAAAGCTCTAATGACAGGAATATATATCTAAATGGGTCTGATCCTTCGTTGCATACTGGAGAACCTTGTATTTGGATAACATAAAGAGCAACTGAACTTTTCCTTACTTCATAGCATGGTATAATAGATAATTCAGGGGTTAAATTCAGTATTCCCCTTAGTACTGTCATTTGTATGACTTTCAGCAAGATGTTGCATGCCTGACTTTCTCCACTCATCCACCTCCACTCCACCCCCAGTAGGAAAATATTTTAAACCATCATTGTTGAATTAAGGACTTCCTGGCTGCTGGAAGAGGATACTGGAGTTCATCTGCATAAGGCTTCCCTCTGAACCCTTTCAGATGACTTTCTGTCAGAGTTCTTTATTTACCACAGTGTTGGCTACTTTCAGAAGTGGACACAATGTCCTGAAATATAAGTATACTCTTGAGCTTCATATTTCCTATTAATCATTTATTGGCAGCTTCCTACTCAGCAGGCAAGAGAATTACATCATCTTACAGGCTTTATAGGTCCAGGCTTTACACACAGTAAACAAGGAGAGAAAACTGTCTTACCTGGGCAGTCTTTATAGATAACTTCTATCTCTGTTGATCAGAGAGAAACTTACTTAAGTGGGTGAAGAAGGCTCTTCAAATTAGTCTTCTAGATATCCCTCTGTTATGCTAGGCTTCATAGAGTAATGTTATCTTTTCTTACTTTGGTTATTGGTCAATTAGAAGTCTAGTCTAATTTTCCAGCTTTCCTCCAGGGACATCCAGGAAAGAACATACGAGAGGTAGAATGAATCTCACTTCTAACAAACTGGTTCTGAAGGCAGTTCCTATTGCAGGAATTATTATGTTGCTTAAAAAGCTTCTTGGAATGGAGGAGGTGGTAGTGGAGACATTGCAGAGAAAGATGAGGATTTTACTAACAAAAAATTCCTGTCAGTTGTTTCAGACTTGTTATTCCATTGACCTGTAAAAATATTTATTTTTTACATGCTATCCCCACCCTTATGTCTAAAATGGTTCTGCAAAGTCTTTACAAGAAGATGAAGTGTTACATCATTGTGCTGATTTCCAGGTCTTTGTGCTAAAAACCCCAACAGTGTTTAGAAAGCTTTTCTTAAAGTCATGGATATAAACAATTTAAAGGACATCAGTTGAACTATTTCCTGAAAATCCTGTTGTAGATTCTGCAGCCAGAATCCCTGGCTGTCACAGAAGGGAAGCAAAAGATTTTTTGGTCAAAAGATCAAGTTTTTCCTTCTCTACTCTCCCTTTTTTTCTCACTACTAAAGGAAGAGGAAATCAATACCCCAAGGTGTTATTATCATTGCTCATATGTAGCAAATATTGTCTAATATGCTGGATGGTAAAAGGTAAAAGGTAAGATTCGTCTCAACTACCTTGAAATATCTAAAAGTTAGGTCATTACTTGTAGGGTGAAATTCAGATTGTTAAATTTAAATGTCTGAAACCATCACCTGAATCTTAATCTGAACCACATCTTAAATGTGTGTTTTAGGCTAGAGGAGACTCACCACAGGTGCATGATCTAAAACATTTGTATAAGATCTCCATTAAAAAATTACTAAAATGAGACACCTAGCTTTTAGATGAGACAACTCACTTCCATGGATGATATATATATATCTGTCCTAAAGCCAACATGAAGTTTGGGATAAAGTTTTCAGATATCACTTATGGCAATCAACTTGTAAAACTTACACACAATGTAAATTCCTTGAGAAGATCCAAGTCTGATCCAAAGCCATTTACTATCTGTGGGAGATTTGTTGGTCAGTTCTGGAGAAGAAGCTGGTTAAGAAGGAAACAACCTGCCAGAATCCTGCTCTTTAGAAAGCAGAAAAGCCTCAAGGGAAGGATGATGCAGTGAGATACAGTTTTTCTGTTTCTGCAATGGAGGAGTGTGTGTCATTTACAGACTGGTATATTTTAACAACCAGAGCATATATATTAGCTAGTTAAGCCGAACAAACATTGCTAGCATACAGATAACACTTCCTTGGGGCTGTCATGGACAGTTCACTGATCGATGGAAAAGATATTTTCCTTCCCCAGCATATTTTAGTAACTGGGAATGAAGCCTGCATTGTACAGAGGATAGGAGCATGGCATCTTCATCGTTAACAGCTATTGAGGTTTCCAATGCATAGAAGTCCTTCACAAGATTCCTTGAGAAAGGATAAATTTATACTCCGATGTGCAAGCCTGTTAATGTGTCAGTGCCATCAGGCCTGTTTTGCTTGTACAATTTTAGTGGCCTGTAACATCACAGGGTTTTGAATCCTCCTTTCTCTGTTCAAAATAAATGTATTTTATGTATTTGTCTAGTAAGAAGTATATAGTCAGGGGCAGCCCAGAATTATAAGCAACAGCCTTTAAAATTAAACATTCAATATCTTCACAAATAAATCCTACCTGTTTAAGTGTTGTATGAATAAAAATATGCCTCTTCAGCCAAGGAACAGCCTGAAACTGGTGAAGGCCTGAGAAAGTTTTCATTGTTGTATAATAATTGATATGGATCCAGTGTATTTTCTTGGTGTCATTTTATTATTTCTATAAATGTTAGGCTATGCAATTTCAATGGATATCACTGGTACCACAATGCTTAGGAAGAAATCCCAGAACACGCACCAATACTTATTTGAAGCAGCAGCTGTCTTTTTGCCTTTGTATCTCTCCATCTATTTACAGAGAATGCTCTTGCATGGTCAATCTATGTGGTTAACACACAGCCTTGCCTCAGTTCCCAGTCATTATTTTGGAGTCCAGGAAAGCACACTGGTCTATTCCTTTCAGTAGAAATGATAGAATCATAGAATGGTTTGGGTTGGAAGGGACTTGAAAGATCTAGTTCCAACTCCCTTGCTATGGCAGGGACAACTCCCATTAGACCAGGTTGCTCAAGGCCTCAACCAGCCTGGCCTTGAACACCTCCAGGGATGGAGCATCCACAACCCCCATGCGCAGCCAGTCCCCGTGTCTCACCACCCTCAGAGTGAAGAATTTCCTCCTAATTTCCAATCTAAATCTCCCCTTCTTCCAGTTTCAAACTATTGCCCCTCATCCTACCACTACAGCCCTTTTTACAAAGTCCCTCCTCAGCCTTCTTGTAGATCCACTTCAGATACTGGTAGGCTGTAATAAAGTCTTCCCAGAGCCTTCTCTTCTCCGGGCTGGACAAGCCCAACTCTCTCAGCCTGTCTTCGTAGGAGAGGTGTTCCCGCCCTCTAATCATCTTTGTAGACCTCCTCCTCTGGACCCTCTCCAACAGGTCCATGTTCTTCTTGTGCTAGGTCTCCAGAGCTGGATGCAGTACTCCAGGTGGGGTCTCATAAAAGCAGAGTAGAGGGGCAGAATCAGCTCCCTCAACCTGCAGGCCACACTTCTTTTAATGCAGCCCAGTATGCAGTTGGCTTTCTTGGCTGCACTCACACATTACTGGCTCATGTTGAGCTTTTCATCAGTCAGCAGAACTTCTTCCTTACAGCAAATGTAAATATACCCTCTCCCAGTTTAAAGCCATTATCCTTGTCCTATCACTACACAGCCTTGTAAAAAGTCCCTACTCATCTTTTCTGTTAGCCTTTTTTAGGTGCTGGAAGGCCGCAATAATGTCTCCCCAAAGCCTTCTCCAGGCTGAACAACCCCAACTCTCATCCTGTCTTCATAGGAGAGGTGTTCCAGCTCCTTGATCCTCTTTGTAGCCCTCCTCTGGACATGTTTGAACAGGTCCATGTCCTTCTTATGCTCAGGGCCACAGACTTGAACATAAGATTGTTAATATTCATTGGATCTTTTCCTTATAGGTATTTTTTTCTTGGGTTACTATTATTCTTGAATGTTTGTCATTGTAAATGATATACCTTATTGATATTATTAATATTAATACTAATCAAAAAGAATAATAGTACAATTACAGTAATTGTAGGCTGGCCTCCTTTCTCAGGTAAGTCAAACAGTCTTCTGATTAATAAACTGTTATGCTATTTTCTTCCTCAGAACAGTTCAAAAGCATTTTGGGAAATATTTTTTAAATCTTTTTATTTCTCCTTTTATAAATGTCAGGGTTTTTTTATACCAAGTAGGTGTAATAAACAAATAAATGAAATGATAGGAATCACACTTGCAGAACTGCCCACGGGGTATATTAAGGAACACTGGGGAGGTAAGCGTACAAGTCATGCAGATGTCATTTATGATTTTGAATGAAACCAGAAAGGAAACAAAGAAATTGAAAAATAGAGTGAGGGAAGTAGCTATTTCCCGTCCCTCATTATCTGCACTTTCAGAGGGAGTTTCTGTTCAAAAATGCCTGGAAAAGATCAGAGAAAGAAAGAAGACAGTTCTCATATAATACATGTTTCCATTTACAAGATGGCATTATAGAGTGAGAAAACAAACAGTATATTTCAAATTGTCAGCATAGGAGTGACAACAGGCTGACAGCAGGAAAAAGCTAAAGCCCTAGGATTCTTTTATTTCATTGAAAAGAAGATTATAATTATGGCACATTCAGCAGAGTTGTTCCATATTGTTTTATAGCATTTTTCACTTGTGGTAGGAAAGAAAAAGTGGTAGAAACTTCAGAAAAAAATACACTTCACAATCCCATGGACTGTGTGTGAAACTTTCTTTTAGATCTACCTAAATATAAGTCTTTAAGTCGTATGAACAATCATGCTGGCTCAGATTAGAAATCCACCTTTAATAGCATGTTTCCAGTTACAGTCAGAGGTAAAAAGAGAGTATAGGAATATATAAATAGAATGCAAGTATGCACTGATAATTCTCCAGAATATTTATGCAGTTGTTCACAATTCCAATTACAGAGACTTAGCTCTTGGCCAATTATAAAAATATAAGCAGAAAGCAGTGTGTAGCTCCTAGATCCGAGAGAGGACAAGGGATAGACTGATTTGATTCAGCCCTCTGGTCACTACAGTTGTGTTTATTTTTGCCATGTCTTGCAATGACAAACTGTCATGTACTTAGGATTGAAGATATGAGGGCTAAAAATTTATATATGCCTAAGATGTTTTGCTATCTAGGGTTCCTTCCTAGCCAGTGGACTGAAATAGGTAAATACAGAAGGCAAATCTTCCCACTCCACTTCATTGTTCCATTAGGATGAGATTGATCACTGTCACAGGGTGCCTATTTTATCCCAAGACACACAGACACTGCTGAAATTTGACATAACTTAGACTTTGATATACAGCTGAATGTGGCTTATTGTGCATAAATGGGTTAATTAAATATTAATTTTTTTTTCTCAAATGGAGACCTCCGGAAAATTATTAAAGAACATATCTATTTTAAGTTCTTTCAGGATTGTTTGGTGATTAAAGACAAACATTTCCTTAACTAATATATTTGGCTTATTATTAATACAATAGTAGGAGGAGCAGGACAATCAGAGTGACTGGAGTACAAAGTTGCACAGACTATCTGTAGACATAATTTGGATATTTCAGCCTATTCTTTAAACTGCACCATTAGTAAGTTTGCAGACAATACCAAGTTAGGCAGCAGTGCCAGTCTGCTTGAATGTAGGGAGAATCTATAGAGGCATCTAGGCAGGCTGAATCAATGGGGCAAGGCCCCCATAATGTGTGAGGTTCAACAAGGTCAACTGCTGGGTCTTGCACTTGGGTTACAACAACCCCCGGCAATGCTACAGGCTTGGATGTGAGTGGCTGGAAAGCTGCCCAGCAGAAAAGGACCTGGAGTGTTGGTCAACAGCTGGCTGAAGATGAGCCAGCAGTGTGCCCAGGTGGCCAAGAAGGGCCAATAGCATCCTGGCTTTAGAAACAGTGTGGTCAGCAGGACTAGGGAAGTGACTGACCCCCTGTACTTGGCACTGGTGAGGCTGCACTTCGAATACTGTGTTCAGTTTTAGGCCTCTCACTACAAGAAATGCATAGAAGTGCTGAGTGCATCCACAGAAGCGCAAGGAAGCTGATGAAGGGTCTAGATCACAAGTCCTATGAGGGCTGGCTGAGGGAACTGGGGTTGTTCAGCCTGGAGAAAAGGAGGCTGAGGGGAGACCTTCTTGCTCTCTACAACTCCTTGAAAGGAGATAGTAGTGAGGTGGATTCAGTCTCTTCTCCTAAGTAACAAGTGATAGGACAAGAGGAAATGGCCTCAAGTTGCACCGGGAACGTTTAGATTGGACTTTAGGAAACATTTAATCACTGAAAGGGTTGTAAAGCATTGGANATTTAATCACTGAAAGGGTTGTAAAGCATTGGAAGAGGCTGCCCAGGGAAGTGGTGGAGTCACCATCCCTGGAAGGGTGTAAAAGACGTGCAGATGTGGAGCTTAGAGACGTGGTAATGGTGACCTAGCAGTGCTGGATTTATGGTTGGACTTGATGATCCTAAAGGTCTTTTCCAACCTTAATGATTCTGTGATTCTAGAGGCAAGTAATAGACCTCAGTCATGTTTCTATACCTTCCAGGCAGATGGGTTTTAAAGCCCATTCACAACTCCTATGAGGTACGGAAATCGTGTGAGGAAATCATGGAATGCAGGAGCACAGAGAATTGGGGGAAAAGCTTGCTGATCATTAGACACTTGGCCTATGTGAATACAGAAGAAATCACGGAAAAGGTGATGAACCTCCTCAGTATGGCAGAAATTCTGAAAATCTGTTAATTTTACAACTAGACAAGTTATACTGCAAATGGACACAAAGAAGAGACACATCATGAGAAAGAAACTGTAGAGTGATTTTCTTAGTAATTCATTACCTGTCCTTTGATTTGGAGATCATTACACTAGAGATTACAGCAAAGTAAGATACAGCAATTGCCATTCACATCAGAGGAAATGTTATATGCTTCCAACATGGTGAGTGTAAAATATAGAGATATCTTTTGGAGGAATAGCAAATAGCAGAGCTCCCACATCAGAGTTCTTCTCCTAATTTTTGTCTAGGAAGAAAGCCAGAGATTGCTGCTACAGGGAAGTGAGAAGAAACATTTCCAGCTTCAAACAAATCACCTCTTATTAAACAGTATATTTTATCAGTAATAAAATTCAATAAATAACTATAGAGCAGCCAAATAGAAGGACAGATCAAATCCAATAGTGTGAAAAAGATCCATTCCCAATGGTAGTTTGATCAACTTTCCAACTTCTCCATTTATTTTCTCAGATAAATACAAATAGTTAAAATTAATATTTTTCATTCAGAATTCTTCACCATTTGTGGTGTTATAGGACATGGCTAAGCTAAAGTTACACAAACCCCCTTTAATCTAATCTTTCTTAACTTTATCTGAGATCATTTCATTATTCTCTATACTCTAGAACCAGAAAGAACTAATACAATCAACATGACTGACTTCATATTAAGAATTTCTGCAGATTTTTTCCAGAATTGGCAAGAAAGAAAAAAAGGTAGATTGTTTGCCAAAGCACTTTTGGAGGAATGGACAAAAAAACATATTCTGATTTCTGATCCAACTCTTATTCAGAATAATTCTTCACTTCAACTCCCACAGGATTTCTTGGCCCTTTTCACTCATTTTGGCTTACTTTTTTCTAATCTACTCACCTACCTCTGGAAACTTCAGAAGATTAAGGCTGTTTGTCTTATAGCTCAGAGTTTCTGATCTCTAATTCCTTTTATTCATCATCAGATAACACACTGTGTTTATACCTTTCTTGCGGCTTGAAGATCATTCTGTTCTTCAGGGTTATCTTCACTTGTACACCTTCCTCTCTCCTAGTCCATACTGCAAAACTCTGCCTTTAATAATTGCTCTTTCAGGAAGTAGGTATTATTCATTGTTAAGCTCTTAAAGTCCAAGGAATTTCAGAAAGCCCATGTAGCATTTTGCCTGGGAAGATGAGCGAAATTTTGAGAGCAGATCTATTACATCCATCAACCAAATTTATATCAGGTGAATAGCAAATGCCTTTAGAATATGTACATCATGATTAACAGTCTTACAGTAGTACAAGATATACAGTATCGTCATAGAACATGATAAACCACAAAATTTTCCACAACCATTTTTTGCAACATTGTTAACACAAGCTCACACAAAGAATGAAAAAACAATCCCAGGCATTATTAATAGTTAGAAATATTTTTCTTTCTTCTTTTTAAAAATAAATTCTCCCTCAGAATGTGGAATGCCATTAGAACGCATTTCACAATCCAACAGGTTTATGGCCACAAGACAGTAGCTACGATTTGTGGGGAAATATCAATCTGTTAATGTGCTGAATAATATTCAGCATGCATAAGATTATTCAGGCTTCTGGGAGATGAAAGGCTTGATAGGCTGTGAGATATTAATAACACTGGACTTGTTTTGGTGGCTGTGCCAGATTGTGACAAACTCATTTCAAATCATCTCAGGGCATAAAACAGTCTGTAAATAAAGACTCATTTACATCGTACCTGGACTGTTTATTGCCTATAAACAGTAAACTGACCAGTCTTAAAATAAAATACTTAACCCCACACCCCAAACCTCCTTTTTACAATTTTTCTTTAATTTTATCTTTCAGGAGATATACACAACGTAAAATATTCATTCAATTTCTTTTTTACATTTTTAAGAGATATTCCAAGCAATGAACGGCCAGATCTGTCTCGTAATATGTTGCAATGGTTCTGCTATATGTGTTCTCTAATAAAAATTAAGGGTTCAGATTTAAATTGGAATTTCTCTAAAGATCTGGATAGATAATATTATTGAAGAATATATGGAGGCTATATTTCATCAACACTTCTGACAAACTTCAGTCCAAGGATTTAAATATGACTGAACTGTGATGTGGGCTGCAATCCAGTTTTAATCTACAGCTGTGGATTTCTTTCCAGAGATTGTGTTGGCCGATGTTTATTCAAATGAATGACCACATGTGCAGTAGCCAATGGCTGAAACCAGCTCCTTTAGAGGTCTCTTTAGTTATAAATGAGATTTCATTTTCTCATATTACTGGTATCCAAAACAACTAAATTGAAAACAAGATGAACTTTTGCATTTATTTTTTCTCTTTTTAAAAAGTAAAATAAATCTTGAGAGAATGAACTTTCCTCTGGAAAGTCTATGGGGAGGAAAAAAAGCAAAACAAACCACTATTTTCCCCATATCAATTTCAAATTTAACAGAACGTGCAGATTTGTGTAAAAAAATGTCAGAAATCTTTCAGAGGTAGTTTGATCTATAAGTAATGTTATTGAAAGAAAATCCACTGAAGCCATTCAGTGGCACCAGGTAATGTAAAAGAGCTCAAGCATTGGCACGGTTCCCTAAATGCCTCTAAACAAAGCTTGCCTGCCTGTATTACAAATGGGAAGCTGTGAGTAAATGATTACTTTATAACATGGATAACCCATTTTTTTCATGTTTATTTTTTTGCAACCTGGATACTTTAACTGTACACACTATGTATCAATGTATTTCATTTCTGAAATTTCTTTATTGAATGAAGTGTTAAGGACAAGGTGAATCAATATTTTAAAATATTTTTCGTATTCAAATATTGTTTGTTTACTTTTATCCAAAAGAAAAACAAATATTTTATATTTAATTATCTGTGAAAGTTAAAGACTGAGAGTTTTCAGCAAGCGAACCACTTCCTTGTTTCTGAAGGAACGTGAGCAGAATATTTCTGAAAAATTGTCTGAAGTGCTGGCTAAAAAAAAAAAAAAATCCCGTTCTTTGGTGCCAAAATTAAAGTTGTTTTTACCTGCAAGTGTCATTCTGTGGCACCACTAAAGACGTTCAATTTTTGCTTGCAGTACCTCTAAGCTATGCAACTCAGTTTAGACAGCTGCATATACACGAACTACTTCCTTAAGTTTGCTATTTCTTTCTCTTAGATAGAAGCTTGAGGCCTGCAGACCTCTAACTCTTAGATGTTTAAGTTAAAGGTAGTACATCCCAGGCTTAGCCAAACTGTCCATGTAGATAGGTAGAACCTGATCACCGTATTTAAGTAAGTGTAAGTAGAAGGTGAAGGAACCTTAAGTGATGACAAATGAGGAAACCTCTGCCCGTACCAGCATAAGTCCCAGTTCATATCAGTATCTCATGATTCAGCTTGATGGCATTTTCAGCATGCACAAAACTGCTGTACCTTTACATAACCAGACAACTGCTGAAGCTGACAGGGACCTCTGGACAACATCTAGCCCAATCACCCTGCTCAGAGCAGGGTCAGCTAGAGCAATCTGTTCAGCACTGGGCCTTGTCAAGTTTTGAATATCTCCAAGAGTGGCTAATCCACAACAATTTCAGGTGTCAGATGAGGTAGTCTCTAAGACACCATTTCTAAGAAGTACTGCTATGGGTAACCACATTGTTACTCCATTTTCTGTCTGAGGCATGGGTCAGCGATATGACATACCAACATAATCTGACTGCCACCACTGCCTATCTATTGTCACACGCAGATGTAAGACTCAATGTTGAGAACTAACAAACACCATTTCCAGGATTTTCTAAAATATACTTTCAAAAAAAGCTACAAGGGGTTGTTTCAAGCTGAAAATTTTTATCCCATTAAGCTCCTTGTGCATTAAATCACAAAATGCAGTGTCTGATTCTCCTCATAATTAAAGCCACTGATGGCATCAGGGCTGTTCCTTCCACGGAATGTAAATGAGAGTATGAGATGACACAAAAAACAATGATTCTTATGTGATCACAGAGAGTTTGAATATGGGAAGACTGTGGATGGATACTTTCAAAGTCTGATTCTGTATCACCAGGACATGCCTACAGTGATCCTTGAACTAAGGTGAACAAGATCCAAGGATGGCAGAGTTATATCAACCTAATGCTTTATCTGAAGCACTGCTCTCAGTACAGATAACTGGCTGAAGAAGTCAGAGATTCATTGGTGCAGCCAAAATAGCCAAATGGCATCTTGCTCAAGAGGTTTTTCAATTGGTACTAATACCAGGTAGGACCTTACTCTTGCAGTCTGTAGTCCTTGTGAAGAATATGGCTATAGGTCTTGCTATAAGACAGAAGCATTTTTAAGCTGAGTGGTAAAGAGGGGTGGATTTGGTTGATTTGGGGTTTTTTGTTTGGTCGGTTTTTTAACAGCCAGATTTAAAAAATAAACAAATCTGGGATTAAATTTCCAGGCTTCTTCACCTGATATTAGAAACCTTATGAAGATACCTAAAAATCAAAAGACTTGTGGATCTAGATGCCCTGAGATTCATGTATAGTCAGTTTAGAAAAGGCGAATCTAAGATCTAGAGTGTGGTTTGAAGTTGCCCTTTTCTCCTTCCTTGGGTTCTAGTGGATTTTATTTCAGGCTCCTCCTCATGAAGTGCCTTGTATAAAGTGGAATTTCATTAATTATTTCCTATGTAGCCTTCTCATTACACTAAAGGAGTAATAATCCAGGATATTAGAAACTGGCCTCCAATTTTCTGATATATTAGAACACATGCTGACTGTGCATAGATCAGAATGTCCTTTTTACTGTATCACATTATTTTCTGATATAATTTCTGTCTCCAAATAAATTAGACATTGCTAGAAAAATCACTGACTATCTCTTTCTATCCCCACGGTACAGTATTTGTAACTGAAAAGTCTTTCCTATTAATATCCACAGTTTCCTCCTGAGTGCCTTTGTTCCAGGGTTATAAGGTTTAATGAAAGCTAATGCTTCAGGCACCCATTTACATCTTTCTTGAACACTACAGATTTTGGAGGCAGCCTTTTGGAAAGAACACACTTTGTGCTATAGTGACTAAAACAATTTTTTTAATGAAACAGAATTTCCTTTTCAGATTAGAAAACACCCACTGCAGCATAGGGAAGATTGCTTTGGGTATGAGCAGTGTAACAGTAGTGTACTATAGTATGGGCTTGATAGAACTACAAGATAAGATGAGGGGATAATCCAATTTTGAATTAACTCAAGTCTGCAATATTCAGTCCCAGACAGCCTATTTGGAAAAAAAAAAAAAAAGAAATCAAACCAAACCAACCAAAACAATACAAAAACCAAACAAAAAAACAGCCCCAAACCAAACAGTAATGTATTGGCTTCTTTTTTATCTTGTGTAGTGTAGCCTAGTAGGAAGGAACAGGAAGGGCCAGGAAGTAAGTGGACTGGGTATCCCTTATTCATATTTTAGTAGATATTAACCCAGAACATCATGATGAGGAAGGCCTTATTAATTAAACATCAGCTGGATATCTGTGGAGTTATTTGCACTTCTGCAGAAAAATCCCATTTCTGACAACAGCATGAGAAATGCCATCTACTGCAGTTCTAATAACTGTTGAGCACTATGTCTCATCAAGAAGATACATTCTTCAGTGAAGGGTGGTAGAAAATTATATCAAGATAATAAAGATTTCCAAGGTAGACACTGAGATATGATTACCATTGTAAAAAGTGCAGAACTATTATGCAATGGACCAGCACAAATGAGGAAGGAGTAGCTGTCTGTTGATACTGTTTCTGATAGAAAACTTAAAAGAAGGACTTGATATGAGTAATTGGAAAGAGTGGGAAGTGAGATAAAGACAAACAAAACAGTTCTATGACTTGGGATTGATTGATTTCCACCTTCATGAAAAAAACCTTGAGCCAGTTATCACTTTCCCTGTCAATGCCTCAGGATATTTCATGTAACTTCATGTGTCAGGGCCTTTTTCAACAGAGACAAGGTTGTATCAAGTTTGGCTTCCTTCACTTCATGTTATTCTTCCAAACAGCAAGATTTGTACCACCCCAAGCATATGTGAAACATGCCCTCAGTTTCCAGTCCAAGAAGCTACAACACTGTCCACACATTATTTCAGACTGTTTAAACTGAAAAATCATGTAATAAATATAATGTCTTAGGACAATGGAAATGTGATGTCTAGAGGAGATTCACAGTGAAGATTTATGGATAAAACTGACTGGTTGCCCTTCACCTAAACTGGAGAAGTATTTTTGCTCTGTTTGACTTTTCATAAATAGTATAGCCTTCGACGATTACCGGTACCGACAATACATTTTTTAAATGTAGCTGATAGCCTGCATTATATGTAGCAATTTTAGTGCTGTAAGTGTTTGACAGGGAAAGGACATTGTGGAGAACCTCACTGTTAAAAGAGGTTTTCTGTGATGTGTAGAGGTTCATGCTATGCAGGGCCGTTCTCTTAAAATTCAGATCTTAAAAAACCCACAATTCTCTTTCCCAAAATTTTGATCAGAAAAGTTAATAAATAACAACAGTTTGAACTCAGGAATTCATTTATAGTGTTGATAGAAACACCAAGGTCAGAATTCAGTGGAAAAAGAAGCAAAAAGACCTCAACAAAGATTATTTAGACAAAATCTCTACTGCAGTTACCTGAATGATGTTAGGTTCAAGCATGACAGAGTGATTTCATTCCCTCAACACCTGATGTGGTGAAAAGCCAGCTCTATAAATAACAGTAGCATGAAGGTCAACATTTATATCCAATGTTCATTCACATTTACGTCTAAGAAATAAAGAATTTATTGAAAGAGCAGCTGGATATAAATTCCTTATATCTGACATATTTCTATTATTCCCTCCCACAAAACAAAATTATAAAATTATATGACTTCTGCTCTTGGCAGAAGACAGCTGGAAAGGCAAAGGTCAGGGACCTAAGGTACCACCTTTGCCATTGTACCTGATTGAGAATTTTTTTTTTAATGTGACCTCTTGCAAAATCCATTACAGAAAGTACATCTGTCCAATAAACCTAGGCATTGTTAGACCAGCTTTTATTGAATGGAAAGCCCTAAAAACCTTTTTTTGTATCTCCCCAGGTCTTTGAGGTCTTCACCATGGGGACTAGAACTATGTCAAAATGGCTTTTTTTTTTATTGATAAGTTTAGGTTTTTATTCCTTCCTTCCCTTACCACAGCACCCTTCTTTCTCTGATATTAGAAAAAAATGAATCCAGGGACCTCTAAATCACTTTCAATGCCAACTATGTTACCAAAAATAATACATCTCAATGAAATGTTCTGGCATCAGCAAAGCAGCTCATCTCAGTTCAAGAAGTTTCATTCGAATACTCTGTTCACTTCAAATTTAGAATGGAATGCCAAACATGCAAGTTTTATCAATGTCTTGAATGAAAACAGAGTGAGGGGAAGGATGTCACACAGTATTTTTTTCCCCTGTGGTAACTGAAAGATCTTTGTAGTTTAGGAAGAAACAACAGTTTTAGTAGTCCAAGTAGCTTTTGTCATCTTACTCACGATGTCATGCCAGGTGACTTCTGTCTCTCTCCTCTTCCCCAGTAATTGCAAAAAGCCTGTACACACAGAATCCTTTTAGTTTCTCACTGTCCTGAAAATAACAAGATTGGTGGACAATTGACACCTCATAGATGAACCCAGATAGAAGGTTAAACAGCAATTTCCTGTTCTCTGGCAAATACTGTTTATCAAATCTGGGACCTACAACTGGAATTTCAGCTGCCAACCTCATAGCTCTTTTCAAGACGATCTTTGTGAAATATAATGGAAAAATAGTGCAAGGTGGATCTAGTATGATTTACTCTCATTGCCCTAAGCTAATCGACTTGGTGTGGAAAAGAAAAATCAATTTTTCTATCTTTCTGCCTTTGCTCTTGAAAAGCTAAATTAGGGTATATTAGATGGAAGCTGTTTGATGTTCCTGACAGCATGGTTTGTACTGCATTCTAGTCAGTCTCTTATTAATGCCATCAAAAAACTCATGCCACTAGGCTCTACCCATAGGACGATCTAACAGACAATTATTTTTTCTTCAGCAGTTAAGTCAACATGAGACTTTCCAGTCATTACAACCACAGTCAAACAATAGTCTAACATGCCGTGGTAACCTTATCAAAGTTGCCTTAGCTTAAGTCCATTTTATTGAGTGTAACATTCAAAGGAGCCCCACCTGACCAGATGGATAATAAACACTGCTTTTTGCATGGCAATATGTAAATCAAAAGAAAAAGCAATGTCTGTTAAAGTAAGTTCAGATGTGAACTCTGTGTCATTAAATCTGTGAGCACTTTACATAACAAGCATTAGTGTGTTAAAGTTTCTGAGCAATTTCATGTTGTTTTGCCGGTTCAGCCATCATCATTTTATGCTGCCATCAGGTGCCTGATCACACAAGCCAATGCTGAACTCAGCAACAACCCCTCAGAAGTTTTCTTTCAAACAATTCTGCCATAAGTTCCTGTGGGCTCAGCTTCTCCACTGCCCACTATGCTTCTGGACACAACAGACAGAGCTGGCTTCCTCAGTGGCCCTTCACATGGAAGGACACCACCAAGAGAGCTCAGCAAGATGCAACTAGCCCCAACAGAAGCCCCACACACAGCCCTTTGGAACCTGAAGCCACTAGGGAAAACAAAACATTCTGCCAGGTTGTGACTCATCCACAGGTCAACTCCAACTCGGGGCCCACAACTCAGGCCCCGGCACTTCACATATATGCTTTTTCTATCAGTTTTCTATAATATTTTCAACTTGAAACTGGTGCTGATTTGAGTTGTGAATAAGAAGCATGCAAAAAGAAAGCCATAAAAATGGCATTTAAGTGGAAATAGTTAATCACGCTGCATTTTGGAGTGTGTTTCTTTCAACAGATTTGTGAAGCAAAAATACTTAGAGACATAGGCAGAGATGTGGGATCATTAAGGTATCTTGGTCAGATTCCTGAGATTACCTTAGCAGTTAATTTGTAACTCCATACAGCTTGGAGGGGAATAATGAGGTATATTTCCTACAGTTGTATGGAAATATCCATATTCTTCATGTACTAATTGAGTAGCCAAGAACACACAAAGTTCCTTTTGCACCATGCCTAAGGCTATGCCTTCAAGAGCCCTTAGAGGTATATTTTATTTAGCATTTTATTTGACATTGGGGTTGCTCAGCCTGGAGAACAGACTCTGGGGAGACCTCATTCCAGCCTTCTAGTATCTGAAGAGGGCCTACAACAAAGCTGGGGAGGGACTTTTTACAAGGGCTTGTAGTGATAGGATGAGGGGAAATGGCTTTAAACTGAAGAAGGGGAGATTTAGATTAGATGTAAGGAAGGAATTCTTCACTATGAGGGTGGTGAATCACTGGAACAAGTTGCCCAGAGAAGTTGTGGATGCTCCACCTCTGGAAGTGTTCAAGGCTAGGCTGGATGGGGTCTTGAGCAATCTGGTCTAGTTGGAGGTGTCCTTGCCGATGGTAGGGGCATTGGAAATAGGTGATCTTTAAGGTCCTTTCCAACCCAAACCATTCAATGATTCTATGATTTATGCAAAAGCATTTAAATGAAGGTGCTAATGGAAAGCCTGGGTTGTTCTTTGGTATGTCAGGAGAGTGGTCTTTGCTCTGGAGTAAAGTGCAGAGTTCAGCAAGTAGAGCAAAGACAGTGCTATCTCTCCAAGTTCCTCTAAAAATCAGAGGTGATCCAAATAAGGTGCCACTTTAATGCAGACTTTGAAATACACCTCCACAAAGTGGAGCTGTACTACTTTTCTGGTCTCCTCTGGACTATGGGGCTCAAGCTTCTCCTTCCTTTTACACTTCACTAGACTTCTTGAGCTTGGAAAATACCAATTTCCTGCCTGTATCCTTCCTGTTTTAAGAACATGAAAGCTCCTCTTCCACATGGCTGTGAAATGAATAATTTATTCCCTGTTTTAACCGATCATAACTACTGTGTGGTAGAAATAGAAAACATCCTTTTCAAAATGGAAAAGGGAGACACCTTCCTGAAATGGAGCTGAGAACTATGCATTCTTGGGACCACTTTTTGTTTGCCCTGGATCCAGTCACAAACAGTTCACAGAAAGAACCCTCAGCTTCTCCTCATTTGAATGAGATGTGGGGCTGGGAACAGGTCCAAAGATAAGTCACGGGCAACCAGGGGAGGAAAGATGTGAATCTGAGTCCACTCTTGAAGGCATGTCCTTAGCCCCATTAAGACTGACGAAATCTGCTGCATGATGTTGGCTTTTTCTGTATGGTCATAGACCCTGCACACTGAATGAGTGTGCAAGACCTAAGACAAAAATTAAAACAAAACAAGCCTGCTTTAGAGCCACTGTCAAGGAAGATGGGTAAGCTGAAGGAGAAGGAAGTCTCATTCCAAGAAGGCTGATACAACCTTTTTTAAGAAGACATAGTTCTAAGGTAATTTTTTTTTTATTTTTTCCTGTGGAGCTGCAGTGCAGTCCTGGGCTCTGGTGTGTCAGGGGTGTGATAGTTGCAGTATTACATGAGACTCTCAGAGCAAATTAGCATGGCTTCTACCAAAGTGGCACAGTGATTGACTGGTGATGAATTGGTTGGTGACAGCTGTTATGACAAAGTACATTGATGTACTCTATGTGAAATACACAGGATAGCTGAAGCTGCTGTTCCCCTGTCTGAACAGCTGAGCTCATTATTTTCCTACCTTAAAGAAAAGTGAACGCAGTCCACATTTCCACTCCTGTTAGGCTATTGATCGTTCTCAGTACGAGATGTGCCAAGGAGGGATTCCCTCCATTTTAAGCAAAATATGGCTAGACTATTAAATGTGAGAACTTTACTTTGGAAATGTCAGAATCTAGTTAATGGGTATTGAAGACAGATGTGGCTCTAATTAACATCAGGAGAGACACCAGATCTCCTCAATGTATGATGACAGTGGGTAAGAACAAGTTCTCTCAAATGTGAGGCAGAAGAGCAGCAAACCAGCTGCCCTACCCAGGAGGCAGGGGGTCCTTGCGAGAGCCAAGTTTGAATACTCATCTGTTTCTGCTCTGCTCTGTTACATTCAGACAGACATTTAGCTGTCTATTCTGGGCACTTTGTACAGTAACCGAAAAGTGTTTGCAGAAAGGGAAGGAAGAGAACAAATGGGTGAGAGGAGCTGCCAGGATTTCTTCAAGAGACCTAGGCTGCCACCTGGCCAGGAGAAAAAGGGTCATCTTCATTTTAAAGATTTGTGTGTAAACTCCCCTACATTATTTCCTTTTGTCTTTGTCCACCATCTGGCAGTGGTGGGATTCACTCCCACCTGCCACTACCTTTGGTGTCTGTTTGTGCTGCCTTAGCAAGTGGTGCCGCTGGAGAGTGGAGCCACCAGCTGATGGCATGTTTCTCCTGGTGTGGCAGAAAATTAAATCATCCCTCTGTCTCCTTCCCACAACTTTGCTATAGGTGACTTTGTAAAGCAAAAGTGTTGCATGACTTGTGCCCATCCTCCAACAGCTTACCCCCAGAGATATCAGAGAGGCAAGAGGAAAAACTATTTCCCTGCTAAGGTTGTTGAACACAGCTTTTTCCAAATATAGCATCTATAGTGCAACATGGTCTTTGGATGATTACGGTGGGGAGTGTTTTAGTAATAGACATGACGTCCAGAGCATGCCTGTTACATTGTCATTCTGGTGAGGAATCAGAGGAATGTGTAGTGATACCTAAGACAGTGGTGGACGCTGGGTAAGAGCACTGCTATGTTGTGGGTGGGGCTGAGTATGTATGTTAGCCTCAGTTTCCCCATCTGTACATTTAGTATTTACCTGCCTCCTAAAGAACTGATGGTATGATATAAAAGCTCAGAGGTATCTGGATTACATTTTTGTTATCTCCAGGTAGTTTTATGTAAGTGTTCTTCTGTGACGTACAGGAAACTGTGATGGGTTTGTTTAGCAGTGCTAGGAGAATAAACACAGCTTCTTTTCCTTCTCTGTAGTTTTAAAATCAATAACTGGGGAAAAGAAAAGGAGACGAGAAGAGAGGAGAGGAGAGGAGAGGAGAGGAGACGTTACCTTACAGCAATCTTTTTAAAAGTAGAATTTGTACACTGATGTACAATCACTGGAAATCTATTGAGTTACATCTCTCTTCACATATAATATTAATTGTGAAATACATCACTTTTCCCTCTTCAGTAGTCATTGAGAAGGTGTTTACTGGCACTGCCTGCCGGAGTAAATGATTCTTTGTGGACAACAAGTGCTGAAAGCCCTCTCACAGAGCATAGGTGGTGCAGCTTCACCTTGGAATGTGGCAGCAGCTGATGAGAGCCTCACTCTTAACAGAAGGAGGTGACCTCAGTCCCTGCCTGATAAATCCACAACTTTAACTCACTTTACATCTACAGCATGTTTGTAAGGTCTAGTTCAAGACAATGTTTCCCAGTTCCCAAAGCCCAGTGGAACGGACTGTACCCTGTCCCTGCAATTTAATTTCTATTATGGGATCCTTTGTCAGCAGAGTTTGCGATATGCTTAATGTGGCCAGGCTGAGCAGAGGCAGGAGAGGCATGGATAAGCTCCCACCCACTTCTATGCTTCTGTTGTTAGCCCAAGACAAATGGCATTGTGTCCTTGCTTGAAAATAAGGCCTTGTGAAGAATTGATCATACAGGTAAATGTCCAGCTTCTGCTGATACCTCCTGCAGTCTTGTCTTTTCTGGGAAGCTGACTGATAACCATCCAAACCTAGTGCATCCCCCAAGCCTTAAAAGGAGCAGAAAGAAGGCTGCACTCGATTTGCTCATTCCAATTCTCTCTAAAGAGAATAGCAGAACAGTATTGCACACATTTACTCAAATGTGCTCTGTCTTGACCAAATAGTAATGGAGGAAGGGGTACAGTACGGAAATCAACTAGAAACAGTGTTTTGTTCGACAGCTATTTCCACATGCAGAGAATATAAAAATCACTTCAAAATAGTCTCTTTCCTAAATGATAAAAAGATAATCCCATTTGAAAATATGATGTGAATAAAACTACACTACTAGTAATAGATTCTGTGATTGTATTGAAGCTTGCGTTCTGTTTACATATGTGTAGAGTGTGTACACACATGTGTACAGACACATGTAGAGTGGGTACAAGAAGGTGAATCACAGGGCATCAGGCACTTCTTAATGACAAAGAGCATAGTGCGTGTCAGTGTTGAGGAACTAACTTAGAAGTTTAGTCTCTCTTTTCCTTTTCCCACATTCTTAATTTCTCCTCTGTGCTAAAATTATTCACAATATAGAAAGTATAAATCCTTTCTTTTTTATTTCCCAAAAATCTTCAATCCTCTCCTGTGATTGTTTTGTGAAATGTATAGGGGTAGGAGGAAGACTTTCCCAGGTAGTTACACACACTGCCCTGATCAGTGAATTTGCAATATAGACTTTTGACTGGACAGACATTTCAAGCCTCTCATTGTCTTGTTATAGTTTGTAGATACGTCTTGGGGCAAAGTCCTTTGTGTCATGGTGTCAACTACTCCATACTTATTCCTTGGCATTAAATTTACTTAGAAAGGGAAAATGTCATTTTTTTGATGTGCAGGTATAGAGTCAGCTGTTATGTTTGTGTGAACTATGACAAGAAAATGCCTGTTTACTGCTACACCTATGAACCTACTCTTCCTTATTTGTGGACCATGGGGAGTAAGATAAATAGGGTAACAAAGTCCATTTGTGAAAGGTTGGCATTAGATGTCAGGGGACACCTTGGCATGGAGAGTACACATACAATAAAAAGGATTTTGAATTTCTTCTAAGATCTTTCAGAATAAATAAAAGAATCCCAATGAGATGATCTGTCTTGAATTTAAGAAAAACAAGAGAGTAAGGGACTATTGAAAAGGAAAGAATCAACTCACGTCTGAAAGCAAGTGGATGATGAGGAGGAAGAAAACAATGTCTATGAAGTACTGAACCTGTCCTTTCTGTCAGAAAGCTCCTCCAAATGCTCACTGTGATCTGAGCCCTGAGCCGGGGGATAGCGCTCTGCCATGGAAGTCAGCAGGACCTCCTGCAGGATGAAGGTTCTCCTGGGCACAGCCCTGACAGCAAATCGAAATAGGGAAGACTTGGAGCAAAATCCAGGCTTTTGCAAGCATCTGACTGATGCAAATTTTACTCACTGTGAGTAATACCCTTCTCTGTGAGTACCATGGCTTGGAACTGCAAAGTATACTATAATAATAGTATAATTTGTGATATGCATATTCTGTAAATACACACACAGTACCATAGAATCATAGAATAATAGAATGTTTTGGATTGGAAAGGACCATTAAAGGTTATCTAATCCAACCCACCTGCAATAAGCAGGGCATCTTCAACCAGATCAGGTTGCTCAGAGCCCCATCCAGCCTTACCTGGAATGTTTCCAGGGATGGGGCATCTCACCACCCTCAGTGTAAAAAATTTCTTCCTTAGTCTAAATCTCACCTCTTTTACTTTGAAAGTGTTACCCCTTGTCCTGTCCGAAAGGTCGTGCTAAAAAGGCTGTCTTCGTCTTTCTTTTAGGTCCCCTTTAAGTACTGGAAGGCTGCTGTAGGGTCTCCCTGGAGCCTTCTCTTCTCCAAGCTGGACAACCCCAACTCTCTCAGCCTTTCTTCATGGGAGAGGTGTTCCAGCCTCCTGATCATTTTTGTGTCTCTCCTCTGGACCCAGTCCAACAGGTATTTTACTATATCAATTCATGTCCACATATATACACATATATTTGTGTCATAATATGAATCCTATAGTTACTCTATGTATATGAGCACTATATACATATATAGTATGTTATGAATTGTCATACTAACACTGGGCCTTCAATACAGGTAGGAAACCATTTATTACTAAATATATACATGTATATATGATATTTACTACTACAAAAAAAATCAAAGACTCAATACTTTTGTGATATTTTACTATTCTGTTCTGTTGTTTTGGTTTTTTTTTTATTCATTAGCAGGTACTCACAGAAGGACATATAATGTGTAATGTTGATCTGGAAGTAAAAAGGAAAAAACCAGACATAGTTCGCAGAGTGCATAACCTGATTTTCTTAACCTCTCCTCTTCTGCTGCGCACTCTTTTGATTGGTTGCTATCTCTATATGCTGATTTCAAACCAGATTCTACTCTCAAATTACCACACCCACATGATATGCAACGGAAGTGACTCATACAGTGCTCTCTCTTTAACCTTTCTTTGCATTTACATTGTAGCCACACATCTATGAAGCTGTAATATTTTTGTAGAAGGATGCAAGAGATGTTATAAATGTGCACTTTATTTGCCATGAGTAAATAGAAAAGCATTAGTGGCTTGTTGATAAAATTTCTTAGAGGAAAGAGCTATCAAGAAGCAAGAGCATTTGTCCACTGCCTCTGTCCTTCTAACCAGAAGCACATCTGAGGAAATAAAAAATATTACATTAAGAAAACAGCTGCTGGAAAAAAAATTCCCTACAATTGAGAACCAGTGCATTGGTCTCTGACAGCTTGGTATAGAGGCAAAGCAGATAATGTGAACTATAGCCACAAGCTACTCTAGTGATTTCACTGTTGATCTGACCTGAATTGATTTTGATATTGAAATTTTAAGTGGAAGCAATATCTACATCAACAAAACAACCTACAAAATTGCTCCTTATTTGTTCCACTATTGGAGGTGAGAGGTGGAAGAACTCAAGATGACATTTTATCATCTTCTCAGCCATGCTACAAAATGCCATGTCACACTACACATACATTTGTAAAAATAGTCGCCAACAATCCTGGCAGTGCAAAACTATATTTAAATGGTTTAGAGAGATTAGAATTCTATGTGGTCATTATTTACCATTTTCCAATTTGAAAACAAAAATATCTTTTCTCTGTCCCATCTCAAGCACGAGGCATTCCAATTGCATGCTCTTGTCACTTCCAGCTCTCCATCTGTTACTGTAAAGCCATGATAAATGAAGTTTCAATGAGATCACAAAAACAGGCTTATTGTTTTGACACAAAACAAGACTTAGATAACAAAAATCAATTATAATGCTCTCTCATTTTTGGAATGAAGAATTTTCACTACTTCAGAGGCAGGTTTGAAACAGTAGTTTAGAGGGAACAAATTATATATATCAGAAATTAGAAAAATAACAATGAATATTGGATTCCTTAGAACATATAAAGCAACAATTTTTTGAAGGCAAAAGCCTTTTGAAATTTCTTGGGATATATAAAGTGCATAAACATTTGAGACTTTTGTTTGATGCTTGATATTGAAATATCACACCAGGTATAGTCATTCAATGCTTGGTTTCACAGAGAAGGCACAAAAAGCTGATGAGGAACTGCTATGTTTTCAAGCCAGACTTCGCCAATTGACTGAGTCTATCCAACATTCTTCTAAAGATAACTATAGATATTACTATATCAACCTCATAATTTGTATTTGCACTAAAGCATATATTTTTGAAAGAGAAACAAAATTTGGTGTAAAAGCTTCATGTGATGAGAGTGTATCACATTACCCAGAATACAGGTGATCTTTATTCACTTGGGGGGAGGATAAAGTTAAAAAAAAAAGAAAGTGGCCAGTAAAGCACCATTTTAACTGCTACCTAGACTCTCCAAATTAAGTTGATCTGTTTCTAATATTAAGATAAATGAGCTCCTACTTCAGACTCAGATTTTTTTTTTAATTTTAAAA
>VZZY01017992.1:0-23314 GCA_013400335.1 Eurystomus gularis
TCCCTGTGATTGTCTCACCCTCGGTTTCCCTTCCCCTGTTGGGAGGCGGTCGAACGTCTGCGCTCGACCNCGACCGTGCCGGTCACCGTCGTGAGGGCTGCCAGGAGAGAGGTTGTCGGTGAAAACTGAGGCAAAGAAGCTGTTGAGTACCGCAGCTTTCTCCTCACCAGTTGTTACTAATTCACCGTTGTTAATCACCAGGGGGGGTACACCTTCTTTGACCTTCCTTTTTTGATTTAGATACTTCTAGAATCCCTTCTTGGTTTTCTTTGTATCCCTCGCCAGGTTCAGCTCCATTTGCGCCTTGGCCTTCCTGACTTTGTCCCTACATAACCGGGCAGCGTCCCTGTATTCCTCCCAGGTTACCTGTCCCAGTTATAGCTGTTTGTGCAGTTTCTTCTTGTTCTTTATCTGCTAAGCTGTTTGTTAAAATGGGTGTTGTCTGTGGGGAAGAAAAAAAAAACTTGCTCATTGAATGCATGGAGCCTGAGTAACGCAGCCCTTCTGTCTGAGAAGATAGGAGGGAAGGAAATTCCATGATCAGACTATTTTACCAGTGCCTCTCAAGGAAATTATGTTATTATACTAAACAGCATAAGAGTTAAGGAGGGTGAGGGTCGTAAGGTGCATTTGGGAACTACTTGAAGAGGTCCCTTCCTTGTTTTCGTTTTTTGCTGTTGTTGTTGTTTTATGAGAATAAATTCTCTGAGGACCTTCCATCTTCTAAGACTTCTGGTTTATATTTAGTTTAGAAAACTGGTTTCTTAGCTCTCCAGTATGGTATTCATATGATGGTATATGGTATTCGTATGATACTTTAACATCGCAATTTATTTTTTCTTGTTTCCTTTAATTTAACTACTCCTTTTTATTATGCAGTTTATTTCCTAATTGTAAGATTGTTGTCTAAATATTATAATCCCTTTGAAAAAAACAAAAGTGATCCAACTGGTGGAGATGCATGAGGAAAAAATGTTTCCCAAGATGCACTTTATCCTGCTTCAGATAAACTGCTTAGTTGTCACTCTTTCTTTCAAGCTTCCCGGCTTGATCTCAACCCTCAGTATAAATAGATAACTGTAGCATATTCTCAGTAGTTAAACAGTTAAAGTTATTTTCCTTTCATTGTTTTAGCAGGGTATGCAACCTTTAGGCCACCAGAAACTGAAGGGGCAAGCAGGGCTGTTGGGGATTTCCTTACTGCAGGAGAATTCAAGCACCCAAAGTGGGGCATACTGAGAAGCGAGCCTGGGCTCAGAAACGACAGAGATGGGAGGGAATATTTACATAATTTAAATTCTACCTTCCAGACAGCCTTGTGATGACTGTAAATCTACCATAAAATTATAGCAAACCTTTGGTCTATTCTAATGTACTAAAGTGGCTCCTGCAGGTCTCAGCCCACCAGAATTTGAACAACATAAATACTCTCTGCTGTTTCTTGTCAGTCTGTGTTCTGACATCATTCAGGTGGCAGGGTTAAAAAGGATAGAGGAACTTCAGGGTTTGTGTCTTTCCAGTTTTTTGTTTCTACTCCATTTTGCTACTGTGAGAGGGACAATAGTGGATTTTCTTTCCTGAGAAAAAACCTGTTTTCATTCTTCTATTTTGCAACTTGATCTCACATGTTGATCCTCGGACTGGCCACATTATTAAAGAACTGCTCATGTTTTTTGAGAAGAGCCTGCATTCCTTCCAAATCACAGGCAGCATTAAAGCTTTAAGCTGTCACCTTAGATGCTCTCAGATGGGTTTTTAATCAGGGTAATTGCCAGCACGCAGAAGCAGTCAGAAGAACTAAGGCACCAAAGTGCTCTAAAATGGAAAGGGTGGAAAATTGTCAGTCAGGAGTTTGGCGGTAAGGATTTCTTGACTCGTGAGCTTGTTCAGATATGGAGAATTTGATCCCCTGAACGCAAAGTTGCACCAAATGTAATCATTAAGCACTTCCTGGCGTATGTAGTAGCCCCTCTGAGTAAGTACTTCATCTTGGCTACCTGCACTCGCAGTCCTGTAAGAAGATTAGGTGTAAAGTTTCCCCTGCTACATGATAAATTGGGAAATGGAAAAATCAACAGATTACTGATACCTTTTCTCATGCTAATCCATTTGTCTGACCTTGCTAGTACACAAATAGCAGCATTTTTCCCCAGCAGCCCAGATTAGAAAGTGGATTAGAGAAAAAGCACCGGAGTTAAGAACCCAAAGCATCAAAACAGAGCATTTATCAACTCAACATCCTTGTGACCTTGCCCCTCACAGGATGCGAGTCAGTTCATTGCATGTCTCAGATATGAACATGGAGCGTATACTTCACTCAGGATCAACAGTGTGACCTCTGGAAAAAAAATCCATTTATAATGGAGCCCAAGGCAGAGGTTTTTTATATTTTGCATTGAAATAACAAGCTAAAATTCACATGTCAGAATTAATACAGGGGCATGATCCTCTATCTCAGCAGCCACCAAATCTCTAGGGAAGATTTCCTCTGTAAAGTGGCTGTCTGTCTCAAGAGATAAACAAAGCCAGAACAGCAGAGCATTTGCAGATGTGTTTCTTTCAGATGTTTGACACTGCAACTCAAAATCAGGATAAAGGGGTGGTAGTATTATCAATGACAATTTGATTTTCGCACTCTCTGCATACTAACACTGCAGGTGGGAATAATGATGGGATGGCTTTTTTTGCAGCACAAGAAATCAAACCATTCCAATCATTTGAAGAGTACGCTAATTTCTGTTGGGTATTTGAATGTTTCTTCTCAGGCAGGTAGCTACCTATTTTTGGGACTGCATCTGCTGTTCAGAAGAGCAGCATCTTTGTCTCTGACAGTGGTGATCTCTAAGCTTTCCTCCCGTTGCCAAATCCAAAGGCAATGACATGTAACAAGCTATCTGTTTTAAATGAGAGGTTCTTTGTGAAAGCAGAGGACATTTAGCAGCCAGGTGAGCACTTGTGCCAAATCGTTTTGCTACATCTCTGAAGTTAAGTACTTCTCTCTGTCCCTGGATCGTAGTTTACTGGGAGTAGGACAATCAGGGGGAGAAACAGATACACAGACGTGAAGGAGAAGTCTCCCTACTCCTTCGGCTTCCACTCGATGATTTTGTAGTGGTACCTAGTATCACATTTTAGTTGTAAGCTGTGTAAAGGACATTTTTTTTTTTCTGTGTGCAGCATCAATACAAATTAATCAATGAAAGCAGCAAGTCTTGAAGAGATATGACATTCAAAAGGAGTAGAGAAGCTAGTCCTGCCATTCAGGACTAGTGTCTGAACTAAAACCTAATGCACAGCCCGTGCTTTAAGAAAGTTTCTTTAACAAGCAAATGTTTTCTTTGAGAAGCTGTCAGTGTGTGTACTTGATATTATTACATGTTTCATGTTGTATAAGCATGCACAGATACCCCCTAGCGTCATCAGCCTCTCTTTATACTCTGCATTGCTTGAGGACATGCACAAAGACCTCACAAAATTGCCTGATGTAACTGCCACTGAACTATCCTGATCCTTGCATAGCTAGAGGCAGAGCTTGACAGTAATAGTCTGGATGATAAACATTAATGTTTTCACTCTAAACCACGCTGCTGAAGGTGTTGAGATCTTCTGGGATCCGTATTCTATCATAACAGTCTATAATGGCTGTGTCAGAGGCATACATATTCTCTGGTGTCATAACAGATGATTCTGGCTTTAGCAGCTTGCCAGGAATACCAATATGAATAGAAATAAAAGAGGTGAGCAGAGGTTAGCAAACTAGACCTATAGGTCCAGAGCATCACCACTGGCCTTCACATTCTGCCCGAGGGAGCTGTTCAAATGATTTGAATAGACCCGTGGGTATACTCAGAAGAATTAGGGAAATCCATTCCATGTCTCCATCATACTCAATAGTTACACAGTCATTTTAGGTAGCATTTTTCTCTGCAGTCGTTTATGAGGTGAGGTCGATGAATGGGAGAGATGGGTCAAAAGCATCTGTAACTCCAGGAAAATGGCAAAAACCTTCTTTTTTCGCTGTGCTGCGTTTGGGCACAGTGTAGCAATATCGAATTTGCTCAGTTTCCAATGTTTGAGCTAAATGGCACAACTTGGAGATAAGATTGCTGCAGCAGAATCTGGGATGTTTTGAAATAGAAAATGCCATATCCCAAAGGCAATCAAATACCTTCTTCAAAAACATCCAAGATTAAATAGGATCCTCGCCACAGATAATCTTCAAATATGTGAACAAACTGATAGAGGCAAGTATTGCTTTTAAACTTTTATCTATGGCTAGAACTCACAGTTTAGGTAAGAGGGAAAGTATCTGTGAAAGCACAAAGTCACACATTCAGTTCGATTGAAAAAGCAAGGTTCCTCTCACTCCATGCCTCCCAACAAAGGATGCATTTTAGCATCTCGTCTTCAGAAGAGCTGGTTTTTTTGTGCAGGCTTGTTCCATTTTCTTGTCTGTGCCAGCTGGGTCTGACACCCATATGAACTGCGCAGTATTTTTAGTCAGAAGTTCCATACCTTATTTTCCCAGGTGATTTTCTGTCCCTGGAGAGTCTCCAGGATGGGTTTATTCTGCTTGAAGTCTGTCATATACTGCAAAACAATGTAGAAGAAAAACAGGCATATGATGAGGGAGGGGCATAACTCAGGTGTTGAATAGCTGTCCTATGGTTCTTGGTCTAATTCACGTAGTCCACAGAATGCTGACTTAACATCCAGTGATGAGAAAATAAGTGGCAGTTCTCCAGCTGCCTCTATAGGAGGTCAAAGGCAGAGCAAAGATCCCGCTCCTGGCACTATGGGGACAGTACTTTTGATGATTATCACAGACATGAAGAGGTTTCTGTCCCACTGCATGGTGTAGTTTTTTATTAACTGATATTTATAGAAGGGTGCAGATAAGAAGTTCAACATTCCTTCTCCCTAGACTGTATGTATTCTGTCTTTGGCTGTCAATATTCATGTTTCCCTATCTAGGAATGCATTTGCTCTTATCTTTTTCCTTTCTTGGCATTACAAATCTCAGTATACAACACTGGTTAGACCCTTGTAGGCATTTATCAACTTCCTGGCAATTTTGCAAGTAAATCATTGGCTCAAAGACACTTAATGCATATGAAAGAAAAACACAACATTTGATATTTTATTGTGTTTGAGAGGTTGAAATTCTAAGTCCATTTAATTGAAGTCTCACGACAGCCTCAGCAGACGGCAAGACTCACAATGTATGCTGAGAAAGTCAATACGCACTATAATTTGCCCAGGGCATTCCAAAATAAACATGTGTATGTTAAAGCTGCTAATAGCTGAGCTCTAAAATTGGAAACTTCCTCTTGCATGGGAGGGGAACGCTGGATATCGCAGCATTCGCTTGACCTTTTCGTGAAGCTTCATCACTTAGCAGCTTGTGCTTGGTAGAAGGCTGACGCTTTATGTTTACATCTGAATTCAGAATTCTAGCAGGGAAATAGATGTACGTGAAGGAAAGGCTTTATTTGGGGACAGGAAATCTACTTTAGTCATACATTATTGTATGTCTGGTTGATTGGCTTGGTGAAAGTCCTCACAGTAGCAGACTCCTTGATGATGTTTGATTAATGTGACAACCATAGATGTGTGCTCCTCTTGCCAAGCTTTTCCTGTGGTCTGGATCACAAGAGGGTAGACCAGGACTTATTTAATAAAAAGGAATAACTCCTTGGTATACAGGGATTGAAAATACCATCCATCTCACTTCCTCGTGTCCAAGTGACTCTATGAATGCAGGATATTGCAGATAGTCTCGTGAAATGGTCACATTTGGTATTCCAGAGCCAACCTTCCTGATATTATGGTAAATCTCTCTCCTTAATGCGTAGCTGTATTTCCAGAGACTGGAAATACAGAACAAGGACTATGAGCAAGTAGAGAAACTAAAGAAGTATTTCATTATTTTTAGGGGGTTTTGGTGCTGTTTTGTTGGGTTTTGTTTGTTTGTTTGTTTTTAATGTGGTTCTAGAATCTTTGTAGCATCATAGAGCATCTGCTACTAATGTAATTGTACAGTGTGACCAAACGGGAAGCTCCTTGTTCCGTTTGCTGGAAACCATCAGCTTTTCTCAGTCTCTTTGCTACCTCACCTTTTCCTTCTCCCCTCTCACACTTCCATTCCCCAGGGGAGGAAAAAACAACACTTTGCTTTTCCAAAGTGATTGCAATCTCTGTATCCTCCCAGATAAGTCACTAGAAGCAGGTGAAAAGAGAAGTGTTGTAAAACAACTTGTCTGTTTGGTAAAATAAGACTTGTTAGTGGGGTATACACTTAGAGACTACTCTGGTGGGTTTTTCCTGCCTGTTCTTCTGTTTCCATTCTCACACTCTCTGATACTTGTCAAAAACAAGAACTTATCAAGGTGCTTTCAGGACTCTGCTCTCCCACAGTGTTAGAAGAAAGAAGGAACTACCGCCCTGTCAGCCTCACCTCTGTGCCTGGGAGGATCATGGAACAGATCCTCCTGGAGGACATGCTAAGGCACATGGAAGACAGGGAGGTAATCCAAGGTAGTCAACACTGATTTACTTGGGGCAAGTCCTGCCTGACCAGCCTAGTGGCCTTCTACAATGAAGTGACTGCGTCAGTCGACAAGGGAAGACCTACAGATGTCATCTATCTGGACTTCTGCAAGGCCTTTGACACAGTCCCCCACAACATCCTTATCTCAAAGTTGGAGAATGATGGGTTCAATGGGTGGACTGTTCAGTGGATAAAGAACTGGCTGGATGGTCGCATCCAGAGAGTGATGGTCAATGGCTCAGTGTCCAGATGGAGGAAGTTGACGAGTGGTGTCCCCCGGGGGTCGACCCAGAGGGACCTGGACAGGCTGGAGAGGTGGGCCCAGATGAACCTTAGGAGGTTCAGCAAGGCCAAGTGCAGGGTCCTGCACCTGGGCCGGGGCAACCAGCATTATCAGTATAGGCTGGGAGAGGACATACTGGAGAGCAGCCCTGTGGAAAGGGACTTGGGAGTGCTGGTGGATGAAAAACTGGATATGAGCCACCAGTGTGCAAAGGCAGCCCAGAAGGCCAATCACATCCTGGGCTGCATCAAGAGAACTGTGGCCAGCAGATCAAGAGAGGTGATTCTGCCCCTCTACTCTGCCCTGGTGAGACCTCACCTGGAGTATTGCGTCCAGTTCTGGAGCCCCCAGCACAAGAAAGATGTGGACATATTGGAGCATGTCCAGAGGAGAGCCACCAGAATGATCAGGGGAATGGAGCATCTCTCATATGAAGACAGGCTGAGAGAGTTGGGGCTGTTCAGCCTGGAGAAGAGAAGGCTCCAGGAGGACCTTATACTGACCTTCCAGTACCTGAAGGGGCCTACAGGAAGGCAGGGGAAGGTCTGTTCACAAGGGTTTGTAGTGATAGGACAAGGAGCAATGGTTTGAAGCTAGGAAAAGAGAGATTTAGGTTGGATATTAGAAAAAAGTTCTTTAGCATGAGGGTCATAGAGCACTGGAAGGGGCTGCCCAGAGAGGTGGTGGAGGCCCCATCCCTGGAGTCATTCAAGGTCAGCCTTTGATGGGGCTCTGAGCAACCTGCCCTAGGTAGATGTCCCTACTTGTGTAGGGAGGTTGGACTAGATGACCTCTGGAGGTCCCTTCCAGCCTGAAACATTCTATGAATTTATGATTCTATGAATATTGTTAGGCAAGGACTCTGGCCTTCCTGTGTGTTGTCCCTCTCAGTGGCCCGGACAGCTAGAGATAAAAAGACTGACTAGATGCTCTTCTATGGCTTAGTCCTATCAGAAGAAGTTTTCTCGGCATCTCCAGCAATAACAAAGTCAACTCTTTGGCATGGCATTTTAGAGACTGTCCCTTTTCCTCATTGCTTTATAAATTTTGGCTTACTGAGCAATAAAAGGTAGCCAGATTATCTCTTTCCTGTGCTCCAACGATCAATAAAACAGTGAACTAAATCTCCTAGTCGGAATCACTCAGAACTTCTCTTAAGTGAAGCAGATAAAATGAGTTGAGTAAACGTGACATTCTCTTCTCCCATTAAAAAATTAATGTCAAAGTTTTCTGTCCTTACTTTAGCAATACATAGGCATTCTAGAGGTAGAATAATTTGCATGAGCCCTGGTTAAGCAGGACAAAGTCAGGATTAGCTGCCATGAATCTCGGTGCTGCCTCTAGTTTAGATTTATAAGAAACAGAGAAGAGAAAACTGAACTTTATAGGAAGTTTGTTAGAAACTTTAGCCTCAGTATAGAAAAGACATTTACTGGGTATTTGGAAAGTTGGCATTTTGTAAACCTGGCTTGCTTTTGCTCCTCTATTATTTTAATAATCTAATTTTCTTCCTATTTCTCAACCATAACTTTGGTAGAGATTATTTTACCTGCATTGGGATTTCTTCTTACTTTCTTTTTTTTAAAATAAAATAGCAGTAAACCTGATAATAGAGGAAGAAATACAAATTGAGATTAACTCCAATTTTCAAATGAAATGAAGAAGTAATTTTTTGAACTATTAACTTTCATTGTATTTCTTCACAATTCTTATTAATTTGCAGTATTCAGTCATTTGCATTGGCATCCTTCAGCAGTTAGTATCAACTATTCAGATTTATATTCTCTAAAAAAACATGCCTGTATTTCTCTGCACTGCAGCTTACATCCCCTAGACTTTGGATTTTTGTAGCTGTACCTTTCAGCACTTTGGGTGCTTGGAAACATGGCAGTTCTTGTACACAAGAGTATTCCGGAGCTATTCAAAGTACCAATTTGACAGAAACAAGCGAAGAAGTAAAAAAGAAGAGGAAAATTAATGTGCTTATTGGTGGAGTGGTTTCCAATGTATTTTTCTACAGAAACCCCCATGGCATTATGTTTTATGGCAAAGATACTTTAAACAGAGTTGTATTATGTTAACGTCACCTTAAGACATTACATAAATAGACAGTCTGTGTTGGCTCTCCTCTGGCAGTACCTGTGGTCTTGTGTCCAAATAGTATTTGGCCTGTTGGAGTATGATCGTGACTGAGAACGAGGATACCTGCTGTTGAGTTACAGAGGATGAGGCTAACATCAAGGACAGGCAAATGGATCGCAGGCTGGGGTAAATGATGGGCTGAGTGGACCTTTACTTCCCTACCAGTTGGTTGGTTTTATCTGTCATCTTACCTACCACTGCCCCAAATGCTGATTTTTCATCCTGAAGACAGAGGCTTGGATGTGAACTTCCGAACAAAGAGCACTGATAGTTCTGAAATCTTTTTTTCTTGGTATCACCTTGGAGACAGTTTGCGCCTAATGAAAATGTATCATAGGCCTTAATGGAGTAATCACTATCAGGGAGTTGCACATTTTTAATCATTTAAAGATGTCATTTAAGTATTATCTATCCTCTATGAATATTTGATGCTCATTAAATATTCCTTGGAAAAGTAAAAATAACACTTAGATTTGTTAAAGGATTTTGGCAGCGGTAATATCACCAGAGTGTTTTTCTCGTCTCCTAGAATTACTAATACGTCCTGTTTCTGCAGGCCCATCTCACCCCCAAGTATTAGAAAGATACATTCCCAAAGTTGGAGGACAAACTATCTGTAAAAGGTCAGAGGAGGCAGAATCAGAAGTAAAGCCACAGGAGGGAACCATGGGAAATATTTCTATCCTATTTCTTCTATAAGAGAAGTCTGTTGTGAAATTTTACATTAAGAAATTCTGTATTCCAAAGAGCTATGAAGCCTAAAGAAAACAACCCTCTGCTTTGGACTGCAGAATCTTTGGAAAATGAGATTAAGGTATGGAACGCAGTGGTCAAAATAATGATGAGTGTTCCATTAATTCCATTCTTTTCCCCTTTCTTCATGCCAATATACATACACATGTAGATCTGCACACACACACAGATACACACACTGAACTTAGCCTGAGCAGTTTAATTTACTTATATAAGGTGAATTTATCCTAACATCATCCTCTATGTAACAGTTGCTGTGGAAATCTGATTTATCTATATGTTTTAGGCCTGTTAACCTTTTCTTCTCAACAATTTTTGTAGCCCAACTCTCCACAGGGTAACTGTCATACAAAAAAGATATTTTTTATTTTGTCATTATAAAATGTCTTGCCCTTGTTGTATCCTGAAGCTATGTCAAAAGGGCTCCCATGTAATTCATCTAAAACTGTTAATTATTTTGTGTAAGGCCGATGTGACCTCTGTTCCTTCCTCTCTAATGATAACAACAAAACCCCCAGTGGTCCTTCCATTGTCTGTTCACTTACTGACATCTTTTGTACTGAATTATTCACCTCCCATCTGCATTTTAAAATTGCTTTCTCATGATGGATTTCCATCCCAAGCAGAGCAGGTATCAGGAATTTCTTAGGTGTTGTATCAGTTAAGGTTTCACCCTGTTTAGAGTCTCGAAGAAGCTGTAACGAGCTTTAATACTCGCAGCCATTAGCCGTGTGTCCTCCGCTGCTGTTCCTCTCCCGACCCTTCCTTCAGGGTCTGTAGAGGAGTTAACAGATATCAGGGAGGTCAGGGGAATGATGCGTACAGCACCGCAACTCAGGAAAGGTATGGTTAAATGTCACTTATTCGTGTAGTCAGAAACCTCCTTTGCAACGTCAGAAGAAGAGGCATTTTTCACTGCAGGAGAAGGCTAATTAAGCTAGAGGGCTTTGTTTAAATTCTCAACTAGCTTGCACTGCGGGAAGGTCCCTTGTGCATAATCCATTCTGATTCGGAATGCTGCAGGAAAATGAGTGAGGTACAGACAGGACTGGAGGAGCAGTGGGGCCATGGATTAAAGGCACATACATTATTCAGACTTCTCTCTGATGCTGGCTTCAGTGGAGAATTGAATTAAATGGTTTTGAGCTTTCGTTGTTGAGATATGAAATAGGGTTCTTCCTGCCTGGAGAGGCAAGAGTGTCTCGTCAGAATGGTAATCAGCCAGTAGGAGCTGGGTATATAAGTACTAGAATTAAGTGAATACCAGCATGAGCTTGTTCTCCCTACATTAAAGACTGAAGCCATGGAAGACCTTATTTTTATTTTTATTTTTGCAAGGAGCCTTTTATCACTCACATTTCTGAAAATCATGGCTCAGTCTGTTCTGTATGTATGAATATCTGAGTAGTTGTGGCTCATACCTTTCACCAGTGAGTGCAGCCATTCTGATGTGATGCTGGCGTTGCAGCTGTGGGGAACTATTCAAGGGCTTACTTGTGGATCTGGAAAAGAGAGATTCATAGAATCATAGGATTGTTTTGGTTGGAAAAGACCTTTCAGATCATCGAGTCCATTAACCCAGCACTGCCAGGTCACCACTGAACCATGTCCCTCAGCACCACAGCTCCACAGCTTTGAAACCCCTCCAGGGATGGGGACTCCACCACTGCCCTGCCCAGCCTGGGCCAGCCCTTGACAACCCTTTCAGGGAAGAAATTGTTCCTCGTGTCCAACCTAAACCTCTCCTGGTGCAACTTGAGGCCATTTCCTCTTGTCCTATTGCTTGAAAGAGGCAGTCCCAGAGTGAACACAGCAGTTGTATAGAAGACTCAGAACCCATGCTGGGTGCAGTTCCTGGAAAGGACAAGAGGCACCACAGTTTTTATAGCAAGGAACTGCAGATAGAGAAGAAGCTGGACATTAAAAAACTTCTTGATAACTTCATGTGATATAATAACTTTAGTAGAAGAGGCAAACTAACCGTTTTGCATGAAGGAGACCATCACATTTTTAAGGGAGCTGTAGAAATGATTTGGTTTCTCACGAGATGTGGGCGTAAATTGAGGTCCTAGGTGAGGCTTTTGAAGCAACACCCTCCCTAAAATCAAGAACTGAAAATATGCAGATTTATTTATATAGCAAGAGGCAAATAATCCATGAGATCCTATTCTGAAAGCCAAATAACTATTCCCATTAGGAAGGATGTACGTGTATACAGATGTGTACATGTATGTGTATGTGTGTGATATATATGCTTAGTTTGGGTGGAATAATTACCTGATTCAAAATTTGGTGTTGATGCAATGTGAAGTCACACAGTGAGTGCTTTTCTGCTGTCTTCTGAGGTGGCAGCAGCTCTTCACTGTACTTCGTTATGCGTTACAAATAAGTAACTCTCAGTGACAAGATCTGTAGTAGCTATAGTAATGTGGGGTAGTAAACCAGCAGAAAAAAGGGAAGGTGTTGAGGCCCCTACACCCACATTACAGGCGTTTTGGGAATCCTACTTGGGACTAGATCTATTCTCTTCTGCTGGATCAGCCACCCTCACCATGCACGTGGATTGAAATGATCCAAAAGACCAGTCTTTGGTCAGAATTTCTCTGCAGAGTGAACCGGCACGATATAAACCGGGTTAAGTGAGGGTTTTACTTCAAAAGCACGCTATGACTGCATGCCAAGGCACTTTCTCTTCAGTTGCTGAATATAAAACTTGTGACAGTTTGTTGAAGGAGTGACTGAAGGAAGGGGCTGATAATGGCGAACAAATCCTCCACAATTGTTTTCTCATTTTGACAATGTTTTTCAGCTTTTGTGCAGTTGCTGACTTAGGGAAAATGAATTGCAAGCTGACTGAAGAAATCCTCTTCATAACCCTTCTGTGAATAACATGTTAAAGAAATCCCCTCCAAGTTTTAGTCTTCCAGAGAGGACCCAGAACAATACTTGGTGCTGTTTGGATGCCCGTATCACCTAGGCAGGATCAGTAATGTGGATAATTATTTTAATACTAAGCCATAAAATATTAACTCAAAGCGCAGTTCTGCTGGGATAGATTTCCCAATCCTTTCACTGCTGCCTTTTTCAAAGAATTATGTTCTATTTTAGTTCACCCACAATTGAACAGATAACTGCTATAAGTAAATGAGCTGTAACGTGCTTTTTTCCCCATTATGTGTCTCCAGAGACAGTTCTGTTATCAAAAAGTTTCCCTCTACTGGTACTACCCCTACTGTAAGGAAAAAAAATGTTAATTTCATTTGGTTAGAGTTCTGAGAAAACTTGTTTTTTTCCTTTGGATTAGAAATAAAGTATATCTTCAATTATTAGTAGTTCATAGTATGGAATAGGCATCTATATATATTTCACCAAATACACAGCAATGCTCTTTCAACACAAAAAGGTCTTTATCCCAGATTGCTTCTAGAGGTTTTTTGGGGAAAAAATGTAGCCACCTGGAGCTCCATAGTAGGATGTTTCGTTTTGTCCTTCAGCTACTTCATGCTGGTAATACTGAGATCTGCTGGCTGAAAAAAAATGCATTAGCAAATTGAGCTAATTGAGCTTGTTATTAATTAGCTCATGTTCTAGTGTTTCTAGTATAGATGGAATCAGATGAGTATTGTGTTTATTAATCAGAACACTACAGATTTCCTACATACTTTCTAAAAAAGTTTCTTTCACTTCTTGCAAAGCTTAGAACTTCTCTGCTGGACGAAATGAGTCCTCTTGAGAACAGCCCATGAGGAAGTGGGTGAACACAGCGTGAGAGGCAGCAGACCTGGCTGGCACTACTGCACTCCCCGGTGATCCTACGCTGCTGGTGCTCTCTTCTCTCACCACAGAATAGGGAAGAGGAAGGCACAAGTGTATTATCTCAGCTCCCATGATAGATTAAGCCTGACACACTGCCAAATCTTATGTGTATTAATAAGTTTGTCCCACTGATCCCCAATGGCAGTCAGATGGGTTCATTGGTAGATTGTGGTGGACATTTAAATGTTCGAGCTGGGCAGTTGGAGATGAGCTGTCATGATTCATTAGCCCTGCTGAGGGAACGGTGCCAAGAAGTATCTGGCTGATGACTCGAGAGACACCTAGTAAGCAGAATAAAACCCCACCTCACTCAGCAGATCTTGCAGCAGTGCTAAAGGGTCTAAACCCAATGACCGATACAACACTCTGCCACTTGTAATAAGCCAGAAATTAAAAGATGTTGTTATTAGGGACTTAAACTTAAAGCCTGGCAAACAATATGCTTCCAAATCACAGTCGCTGGCTGGCAGGGACTGCCTGCCCTGTGCCTGCAGGGTGTATCTGTGCGTGTGGAAAGGGAGACGGGAAGCTGATGAGTTATAGGTTATAGGAATAAGCAGCTCCTGATTTTTTAAAAATGTGTTTGTTCAGTCTCCCTTGTCTCCCATTTAGGAGCTGATAGTTAACAGCAGTGTGGAGCTATACCGACTTGGAGGGCTCGGTAAAAACTATAGATTGAAGGGTCGAGGTGACAATGGGAAGACAGACTGGTTGCTTTTCTATCCAGACTGTTCTTTTACCTTATGCTCTGTAAGCAAAGGGCATTCAATTGTTTTTTTTAACCTTCTTTAGTTTCTCAGGCAATACGCAGCATCTTCAGTATGGCAATGCTGAATCCTTATAGAAATTCCTAGACTTTTTACTGTCCAGTAGGCTGACTATCATGGAATGTTGTGTTTTTGTATTAAAAACCCCAAACAAACCATTTGCTGATAGAACAAGAAGAGTGCTCAGACTGGGGGAGAGCAGATGGAAGATTCTTTCATGTGTCATGTTTGACAGAAGGAGAAGCAGGTACAAAGTAAGGCTCTTCAGAAAGTTAACTATTCAGAACTTTGCCGTTCATGGGCATGAAGGGAGAATCAGCTTCTATATTGTAGCATCTTCTCTCCCACACATCTTAGTCCTGCTGAAATACCATTTCTTCTTTACAAAGAACAAATGGTTATAAAGAGATTTTTTTTGTTATTTCTTTTCTGCATAATCAAAGGTCCCAGGTTTCTTCACCTGCCACTGTAATTACAAATATATTTACATACTTCTGGGAAGAAATGTATCATCCATTTTTACCCAGTTCCTGCTAAAGATCTGTAATTAACTATTCTTTACCACCAGGACTGAATCTACTAAAGTTCAACTTTCTTAAGTTTACAGTTGTTCTCCTGTCATATTTTCCCGGACCGCTTTTCTCTCTTTGCACTGCTGCTAGTAAGGCTTGCCACGCACTGTGGATTGCTGCTAGATGCTCTTCAAAGACTGTAAAATAAATAGTAGTCCCAAAAAAAGTATTTTCTTAAATCTCTTCTCTGTCATTTGTTCCCTCATCAGTATGCATTTATTAAAGACCTGTCAGAATGAATGGTTAGAGACGTGCTTTTTTAGCCCTTTTGGTGGAAGAAGAAAGCAGCTAGAAATACCTGAGGAGCAAATCAAATGCAGTAGGCTTTCATATTTGGATACGTACTTAGGTCATTAGAGAAAATGAATTTTGTGACCTTTTCTGCTGCTGTTCTTTGCTGTGCAGAGTTCAGTACAAATGGCAGTTTGTGCTTTGAAGGGAAATTCAGTAACTTAGCATTAGGGTATGCAGCTGCCTGGGACTCATGGTGCGAAATAACAGAGAGCAGTAACGGGCAGGAGTGAAATGCATTTGCGAAGCTACTATGGACAAAGGTATAATTATGTTGCATTATGTTTCTTTTGTGCATAAGTCCATAAGTGCAAACACACCCATTTGTCTTGTCTGGGTAATGCTTTAGATTGAAAAAGCTCTGAAGGAGTCCTCTCATCTATCACCTGGTGCTGTGGCACAATGATTTTCTACATTTATAGACAGTATGGTTTGGCTAAATTGAAATCTATAGCCAAAATAGAGCTCAGTGGGATCTGAATTTGGATTTAATACCCTTCAGTGCAACACAAATGAGAAGGAGGGTCTAGTTAAGGCTCTATGATGATGGATATGTTAAAAAATGGGGTATAGAACCATTTCAAATCTTTATATTGCAAAAAATACACTACATGACAAAATGCAAACCACAGTGTAAATATCTGGAGAAATCTTTGAGTTTATAAATGTTTTTTCAATAACACAATGTTATCTCGTCAGTTTATCATCGAATTCTCTACCTTGAGGTGATTTTTTCTTGCAAGAAACCAGACGTACAGCAGGACCCATGTTTCCGTAGACTGTTTTTTTAAATACTGCTTCTTAGACTACCAGCATACAGGCTAAAGAACAGATGGCAACTTTTTATCCAGAAAACAAAGACATTTTATAAAAAGTCTACCAAAGGGAGCATGCTTAAAACCGGAATTCCTCAAAGTATGAAATGCTTGACTCTGAGATGTGCTGCCTATTGATGTAATTAATATAACAGCAGATGAGGTCAGTGCTAAGGGGTTGCGTTAAAATTTGTTTGATAAACCAGTTTGATAAAACTGGTTATCTGCTTCTTAGCATCTCCTCCAGGGGAAGAGAACCCTACATATGTTAGCAATTAGTAATACAAGCAGTAGGAAAAAAAAAGACAGACTTTCCTTTAACTTACTCTGTGCAATCTGAGGTCATTTTAGACAGAGTGAGCATATCTCGGGGTGGTACCATGCCTGTGGTTAGATGCAACATGAATTTATCATACGAGTGTGAAAATCTGACACACCCCACAAATAAAAAATTCAATAAAGTGAAATTAATCCTAGTCCTTGATATCTGCAGTCAGTGTGTGGAGCAGGTTTTGGTTTGATCATTAATTTAAATCAGCTCTGATCAGGAAGAATCAGAAAGATACCCACAGATGGCTGCTTTAGGACAGGGTTTGATGGTTTTGAAACCAGTTTCTGGGGAAATAATTGACTTTCAGACCATACCAGGGTAACTGAAACTGGTTGTTTCCCGCTTCAGCATAGCCAGGCAAAAGTCTGGGGATGGAAATAGCTTATAAAATAGTTCTGTGCCCTGCAGAAGTGATGTTTGTGGACCATGGCACTTCATAAGTAGCTGCTTAGGAGAAAAGATTGTAGTGGTTCTGTTTGTACACGGGAGTACACGGGATCCATTGTTCAGGACTGCCAGGTCAGAAGCATGAGAAACTGTGGTTAGCATTTACAATTTTGAGCTGTAGCAGAAGTGGAAATGCTCCCTTTTGGGACAGTGACACTCTCAGGAAATAATTTAAATAAGAGTTAGAATCTGTTCCTCGTGTGCAAGGTGGGATAGTGAATGTGGTAGCGTTTGTTTAGACTCTGGTGTTAGATGCACTGCAACTAGGTCGAGTTGGATGATGTGTGTTGCGCGGAAAACAAACAGGACTGTTCAGAAGCAGAACAGATAAGGCTTTTTAAGAAAAAAAAAAGAACGAGCCTTATTCTTCCCTAAATAAATTCTTTCTTTCTCACTTTCTGATCACAATTTGTATCAGTAGAGAAGGTTCTCTATGAATAACCAACTAATTTTGTTTTGACTTGCGTGTAAACTTTTCTGCTTTAATTTAAATCAATAATTGCTTACCAGAGCTCTGAGTAAGCCTTGCAGAATTGATTTGCAAAATAAATTTGTATTTGATAATGTGAAGTTTTCCTGGCTGTCAGTCATTCTGGGGGGGTGTCCTGCCCAGCTGCACAACGGTAAATCAAGATCCTTTGCCATGGTTGATTCTCTCTGTCAGAGGATTTAAAACACATGTCCTGCCGATGCAGTAGTGTAGACTTGGGCTGAAAGATATGTTTAGTGAAATTTATTCAAATCCTTTTTTTAGGCCCCAGGATTGCTAAAAGCAAGCAAATCCTCCTCTTAAACGACATCCTAAGATCTCAAATGCTGTCTGTCACAGTATTATCCTTAGTATATACAATTTCTATGCTTATATTCCATTCAATGAGTCTAGCTAGTGTAGGTACTCGCTAGCCACCATTAGTTGCACAAAGAATTCCTCAGATTTGTCACTGTTTTTTTGCTCAGTAATAATGTTTCTTTATATTCAGTGACAAATATTTGAGATTTTAGAGCACAAGGAATTGGTTCCTCTTCACGTTCATAAACTTCCAGGTGACCATGAAGTGCTGCAGAATAGCGGCAGTGAAATCCTGAGTGGCCAGAGATTTGTTAGAATGAAGAATAGTCACTAGTAGGGCACTTGGTGAGAATGTTCCTTTCTTTTTCTTAAATGTTATGAGATCTAGACGCACCTCTTTCAGGTACACTGTCAAGAAATAGAGGATTTTTTGAAAAGAGTATACTGTTATTTTTAAGATCCACTGACAGCTATTTCAGTTATGTTTTAATGTAAGTAATTTTTTAAATCACAAGCATTAAACGGAGGTAAAAAATTACCTTACATGTCCTATGTGTGAAATGCACTCAAGTTCTAACTGTACACTGGAGTGAAATAAATATCTCATAATGTTTATCCGTTGGCAGCCTTTAGCTATTGATAATTATTAAGGCTGTAAATCACTAGGTGTTGTGTAAGTTTGTATTTTACCCGTATATAGCAAAGTTATGTACTAATACCAAATCATTGGAACTAATTCCTATTTTCCTTCACTCAAAAGCCATAATTATAAAGGTGCCCTCAAATTTTCCATCTTGTATTGCACAAATTTAAAAATATCTCTGTAATTAGTGTTTTCCAAATAGAGAAAATCAGAAGATGTTAAAACATTTCCTGGGCTTTAATTTTAAAAAGATTAAGCTGTTACCTTGTGTTTTTTTTAATTCTTGTATAGCTTTTAGGGTTTTCTTTAATTTGTAATTTTAATGTGTATCCCAATGTCAGGGCCTTAAGGGCAGTAACAGCCCATACTGACCCTGACCAGCCTCCCCTGGAGCCTGCCCCAACCCTTGGTCATGGTGCCAGATTCCCATGTCAGCTCAGCTGAGGACCATCGGTCACTGCCCTAGCAATGCCATAGGAGTGCAGATCTCCAGCTCCACCACAGCCCTGTCCTGCCTGGCCATGGGCCCTGCTGAGATGAGCCTGGCCTGTGGGCTGCCATCCTGGTCTGGTTTTGGCCCGTCCTCATCACTGTGACCTCTCCTGATGATAGAGAAATGAGGTGTTGGATGGTTGAACCAAACCCAAACTAGTGGATTTGGGGATGTTTCAGAGTCCCTGGTCCAGTTAAGTGTTCACCCTACTGACCACCACTTGGATCTACCCACTGTCACAGGAGCTGTGGGCTTCTGCTGGAAGGAAACACAAGTGTTAAATAGACTTCAAGAGTAATTTGGTGACTAGGACAGTGAACCAACCGTGACATGCTAGGTGCAACCCTAAAGTCTTTGGTAAAGTCTGAAATAGATGTCTTCAAAGTCAGGAGACATCTGCTCCAGTCATCAGAGCATTCCTTTTGCTATTTTGTTAACATTATGCTCCATCTCTTCAGACCAAAAATTAAATGCTTAGCTGGATTGTTTCAATGCCACTGAACAGCATAAAACCAAAAAACACAGTATAGAATCCTGTCTTGTCCCACCTCACTATTTCCAAGTTGTCCTAAACTCTCATTCTATGTTCCTTTTCTGTCCCAGTGGAAAACACATGACATCTTCATGCTCAGAAATTAATCTGCCTACCTCTCAGGGGTCACCATCTCTGAGAGAAGCTGTGCAGCTTTTCAGGTTTGACAGTCTCAACAAATTCTGAGTGAGGAATGGTGTGGGGTGGGATGGTGATCTTTGTATCCTTATCTTTGCATTTAAATTTGCAGTCACACTGGGTGAACTTGCCTCTTGCTCTCTTACTCAGCATCTACATACTGTGAATTATGTCTAAATATCAGTGTTAATATAGCCTGAAAAGAAAAGGATAAATGATAGCCTGTTATTGCTTTACACCCAGAGATCTTTCTCAGAGCTCAGGACTATTCTTTTAGCCATGCCACAAGAATCACACAGGCACGACTAGTTTTTATAAGTCCCTTAGGCAATGTTGAAATGATAAACATGATGGGAATGGAGCCTCACCGTGTGTATCTAATAGCACCAAAGAGAGTAACTGGAATTGGTGCTGACACAGCATTCGGCTGCTGTTAAAGGCTTAACATACTACACAAATCCCCTTGGCTGCTTGATTTTAGGCTTTTAGATCATTGGGAGAGGCTGTGTGGAGGGACTGTCCCAAAATACATGCTAGTGAGGCATCTGCTGGTGCCATGAAATATATATGGCGTATATAGGTATATATCTACATATATATATGTATATGTGTACATATGGAGTATATGTATATAATATGGAGGTGCTTCGTTCGGTTCTGGACAGGGATATGGGCAAGGAACACGGGGAAAATTTGCAATAAGGTCTCCGTGGAGCCTTCTCTTCTCCAGGCTGAACAAGCCCAACTCTCTCAGCCTGGACTCACAGCAGAGGGGTTCCAGCTTCCTGGAGCAGTCATACACCAGAACTTCTCGTTCTTACTCACTGTATTTATTCACGATATTTTAAAATCCTGTTATAAAGAAACACTTTGTTACAAGCGAAAAGTATTTTAAGTATTCTACTTTAAAAGTCTAAAATAGTTTTCAGAAAATGTAGATTACAAAAATTATTGGAGTTATTCTAAACATTATCTTCAAACAGATCACTTCTCCTTGTGGAGAACTGATTGTTCAGTTCCCACTGAACAATTTTGAATAGATTTTCTTTCTTGTTTGGATGCACATTACATGAGCAATAGCTTATTTTCTTCATTGCAATTTGTTTACCTACTAGGAAGTCTTAATTCATTTGATAGACAGGCAGAAAAAGTAGTCACTCAAACATTGAAATTACCGGGAAGGCAATTTGTACACTCACAGACATAGCACTCCAGAAAGTTTGCCAATAACTTCGGTGGGTTCAGATTTAGTGCTAGCCTTCCATACTCTTCTGCTTTCCTAAACGAGGATTTCTTGATTTCAGCCTCTTCCTGGTGGAAAATTTTTCTTATTTCTGACATTTCTCATTACTTTCAGTTTCTTTGTTTAGTTGCTATTTTATCTTTGCTATCAATTTTTGTTACTTGAGTTGCTTGAGCATTCAAATAATAAGCCTCCCACTGTTTTTTCTTTAATGACTTATATAATTCATGTTTTTAAGCAATGTCAGCCATGTCTCAGATGACTATAAAAGTGAGCTCTTACTCCTGCCTAGTCCTTTTACTTGATAATATAAAACCTAAATTCAATACAGCCCTAAACCAGGAGATCAGGTTTTGGCCCTATAATAAATGAGTCCCCTTGCCAGCCGTACAGAAAAGTCCTGTCAGGTTGAATTACAAGTAAATTGAAGGTCAGCTGGGTTTATTACTTAGTATTTGCAGTATTGTGTGTGCTGCTTAATGATACCTTAGCCTCCAACTTTCCCCAGGCTTCAGTATGTCCCACTTCCAGTGTTTCCTGCTAGCCACCAAATATACTTAAGGACTGGTAATTAAATCCTGTTTCTGTATTACTGAAAATATTTTATATAACGGAAAGATATGATGATTCAGAGAGGAAGTGCAGCATTCTGTGTCTAATTTAAATGCTCTAAGATGTAGATAAGAGGAAATCAATAGATGTGTATGTGAGAAGTGCCCATCACATCTTATTATACATGCACAGGGACTGCATTTGCATGCACAACTGTAGCTATTTTTAAAAAAAGGTGTGCAGATTTATTTATATATACAACAATACAAAAAATGCCTGAAAACAGCACTTCTGGTGAATGATAGAAGTGGTTTTTAATCATTACTGGAAGTATCTCCACCAGGACACATCATCCAATTTAAAAGACTAGTAACAAAATAGGTATAACATCCGAGTATTAAAAAAATCACCATCCCTCTTACCCATGAAGATTTCCCTGAATCCTGGATGAGATCAGTGTTTCTTGTGGTAAAAAGAATCTAAGCAGCTAAATTGGCTGATTGTGAATTTCCTGGAAATAGAGGAATCCACCGGGAGCAGGAAGAGACTACAGCTCCCAGCAGAGGAGGTATCTGCTCATATCTCTTGTGAACCAGAATGTAAAGGCTACATCTTGGGTATGGGCAAAGGAGAGAATTTCAGACCAAAATCTCTTCTGTCACAGTATTGAAAACATCGAGAGTGCTGTAGCTTTCACCTGAGACTGGCTGTATTTCAGAATCAGCCTTCTCTGTAATGGATGGAGCATATTTATTAGGCATCTTATCGGTTCGGAGGATTGAATTGGGTCTATTTAAAATCTTATTTCTGTGTAATCGCTGTCATTTTTTATTAATCTTCATTGCAAAGACAGAACAGGACAAGGAAATCAGCCGCACTGGTGACAGCCTGCATTAAATAAAAAGATTTTATCTAGTAGCCAGCCTTTGGCTGTATCTGTCATTTAGGACCACATTTTCATTTAAATGCTGCTGAACAATTCTGGATGATCTCTAAAACAGTGGCGTCATAGCTGCTGGAGATTAAAATCCCATACACAACTGCATCTTCTTTAGTATGCTGCCCTAATTTGAACCTCTTCTTGTCCAGCCCAACCTTTACCTCTCCCCTCTGAGAGGTTTAGGAATCAGACCATACTGATAGAAAGAGCCGAAGGTCAGTTAAAAAAAGAATGAGAAAAATTTCTGGACAACACTTTTCCTGTCATCATCTACTGCAGTGACAGCCATGTGCTCTGGGGAACTGTGGTGGTTTAGGAAAGCCGCGGCGGGTCCCTGTGGGAGCTGAGCCACGTGGGCGCTGCTGCCGCGAACAGAGAAAGACAAAAAAGTTTTAAAATGCCTTTTTGAGTTGAGATAAGGAAAGTTTAATACAGAAACACTTAAGCAATCGCAGTAACGAAAGCCGTAACAACGGTAAGAACGAAGCAATACACAGAAATGGGCAATACCGGGGACAAAGGGAGCGGCGCGATCACACAATGCGTCACAATGCGTCACAACCTAGCACACTGTTTTGTTTTGTTTTTCCTACTGGCTTCATGTTCCAAAGGCAGAACCTGGCCCACGTGTGTCTCTGTGGCTCTGACCTCACCCAGGTCGTTGTGACTGGGGTGGTGGGCAAGACTAGGACTCTTTAAACCAGGAGTCGATTGCTTGTGGCTTCTGTTGAGGCTGGTTGCATCTTGCGGAGCTCTCTCAGTGGTGGCATTCCCTGTGAAGGGCCACCGAGGAGCCATCTCTGTCCGTTGTGTCCAGCAGGTGATGCTGGCACCACAGTGGGCAGCAGAAGAGCTGGACCTATGGGTCCTATGCTGACCTATGGAACTTATGGCAGGACTATTTGAAAGAAGACTTGTGAGGGGATGTTGCTGAGTTCAGTGTTGGCCTGTGTGATCAGGCAACTTTTGGCAGCATGAAATGGCAATGGCTGAATCAGCACAACGCTGAGGAACTGAGAAAGCTTAAGTGACTTTCTGAAGGAAACAAGGGAAGACCTATAGATGTCATCTATCTGGACTTCTGCAAGGCCTTTGACACACTCCTCCACAACATCCTTATCTCTGAGTTGGAGAATGATGGGTTCAATGGGTGGACTGTTCAGTGGATAAAGAACTGGCTGGATGGTCGCATCCAGAGAGTGATGGTCAACGGCTC
>VZZY01017992.1:23583-45678 GCA_013400335.1 Eurystomus gularis
TGTCCAGAGGAGAGCCACCAGAATGATCAGGGGAATGGAGCATCTCTCATATGAAGACAGGCTGAGAGAGTTGGGGCTGTTCAGCCTGGAGAAGGGAAGGGGCCTTATACTGACCTTCCAGTGCCTGAAGGGCCTACAGGAAGGCAGGGGAAGGTCTGTTCACAAGGGTTTGTAGTGATAGGACAAGGAGCAATGGTTTGAAGCTAGGAAAAGAGAGATTTAGGTTGGATATTAGAAAAAAGTTCTTTAGCATGAGGGTCATAGAGCACTGGAAGGGGCTGCCCAGAGAGGTGGTGGTGGCCCCATCCCTGGAGTCCTTCAAGGTCAGGCTCGATGAGGCTCTGAGTAACCTGACCTAGGTAGATATCCCTACTTGTGTAGGGAGGTTGGACTAGATGACCTCTGGAGGTCCCTTCCAGCCTGAAACATTCTATGATTCTAAGATGAGAACAGCTTTTATTTTTCACACGTATTGGATGCACACTGGGGTCATATTGAGAGAACTAAGGCACTGTTGGATTAGGTGATTACAGAAAACTATTTATTTATTAAAGATAAATTGTTCAAAGCTAGGGCTGGAAGGGACTTCAGGCTGTCATTCACTTGACCAATGCAGGGTGGATAAACCTGCACCATCGCAAGGTGGGATATAAACAACAATGAAATTTATTCTCGAATGTAGCCAGCAAAGGAAATTTCACATCCCTTCTAATCCTTCCCGTAAGCTCTTCATTTCAGTGCTTCACTAGTGTGGTAATTAGAAAGGTTTCCTAAATATTACTTACCAGAAGTTGAAGCTATTTGTAATCACAGTCACACTGTCAGTTTTCTAAGGGCTTTCAGATGGAATCAAGGGTAAGGAAGTAAAGGGCTTTTCAGCATGGAGGGAGCCTTTCAGTATCTGTATGTCGGTGAAATTCCATGCAGAATCACTAAGCAAAACTATCCTTCTTATGCCTTAATTAAATAGCCCTTGAGGATGAAGTACCATGAGGGACAAGGTCGTGGTGAAAACTGTAATTATTTCCTAGAGCTATTGATTTTGTGCTAATGATTTTAAATAATGCATACAGCTTGCATCTAATAATCTTACTGAGAATGGCAGGTGGTGTTTTGAGCTTTCTCTGTCCCTTGGGAGGAGGCTTGTTTGGACATATTTCAGTGTGTCTACATTGCTTATTGCAAAGGTTGGTGTGTGAGGGATGGGGAGCTCAATATCAGGTCGAAGAAAAAAAATCCGACTTTTTGTTAGGGCAGTGAAAAGAACCAAAGCAAATGGAGAGAAGAGAAGCTAAAAGAAGTGAAGCAAGTAGAAGATAAGACAAGAGAAGGAGATAATGTGTAAAACAAGCCAGAACACAATATCTCTGTCAACCCAGTGAGTATGACAGGTTTTGGAAATCAGAATTCCGACGGACAAGGCAATTTCTCCTAGGAAATTCCCAATACAGAGTTCATCCCTGAGCTATTGTATATCAAGATTCCTTTCTTGTTTGTGTATCCTCTAAAGGCCTACGCATGGAAAAATGTATTTCTCTAAGTCTTCCAGTATATTTTATCTTCTTAATGTTTATCTTCATGACTTAAAAACTATCAGCTATGCATATCTCCTTCAAAAATTGTGTTTTTCACAGTCTTTAGGGTCCAAGAAAGCAGCTAGAACTATTTGTATGTTGTGAATGAGTTGGTTTTGTGACTCAAAAAGTCTTCCCAGCTATCTGTAATTTAGCTGAGCACCATGCTTATACTGTGAATTATTTTAGTGTTATTGTTTATTGATGAAAGATATAAATCTGGGTATTCTGCTTTAGAGAAGCAACTCTTTTCCCAGAAGAGCTCAAAGAGATTCTCTGGAAGCCTTCATGCTCTTATAGTTTGTGTATATCACCGATGACAGCTAGAGTTTGGTATAATCCCATGAGCTGCTCTTGTACTCTCTTTTAATGGTTTGAGGTAATAGCCGCTAATGGGGGATCTTCTATAAGATTAAAAAAAAAAAATCAAAACCCAAAGGAATCTTAATTTGTATATAGTTCCCATTCACCAACCTGTGGCAAAACCTTACACACTGAACACTCTACCAATATCAGTAAGTATTGCTAATCATAAACTATCTTGCCGTGTTCCAAAGGCACACATCAGGTTTTGCACTACAATCATGACAAGGCTGAAGATTACTTTTTAATTTAGAGGTATGACCGTTTCCTGCATGCATTCAGTCTCATTTAGCATTGACCGCATCTGTCACCTTGATATCTCTCTTGATATTTAGTTTTTATTCTATCTGAATCCAGAAAACACTCATTATTAACATATTTACCGTAAATACTTTGCCTTCCTGTGGTTGAACGGATTAGCTAGACCACTGGGGTGAAACTATCTCATTTTCTAACAGATTTGACTTCTCTGCAACACAGATGGAATACTGGCAGGCAGTAGCAAGGAGGAATCTTCTTACTGCCCATACTGTGCCTATTGGAAAGACCCCTGTGGACTTCAGTCACCACGTTGGGCAGCATCACACCAGTTCACAAGTCAGAAGAAAGGAAGGAAGGAAACAAGGCAGGTAAAAAGAGAACATTTTGGAAAATAATGGGGATGGGAGAAGAAAGCACTTGAAATGATGAGAGGAACTCCCGTGTTTGGATTCCTTACCTGCCAGGTTTGTACTCACTAGGTGGTCTTCACATACTGTATGTATGTGTAGTGGGTCTGGCTGAGCTGGTTTTCCCCACAGCAGCCCTCACGGTGCAGGGTTCTGTGCTGGGAGCTAGAAGGGTGTTATAACACCCCCGTGTTGTGACTCCTGCTGAGCAGGGCTCGCACAGCACCAAGGCTCTTCCCAACATTCCCCCTCAGTGGGATGGGGTGGGCAAGGTCTTGGGAGGGGACACAACCAGGACAGCTGACCCCAACTGACCAAAGGGATATTCCAGATCATATGAGGTCAGCTCAGCTATAAAGCTAGGGAAAAGGAGGAGGAAGGGGTAGAGGGGCTGTTCCGTTGTCCTCCAGAGCAAGTGCTCCATGTTTCGGAGCCGTGCTTCCCGGGGAGTGGCCAAACATCGCCTGCTGATGGGAAGTAGAGAATAAAACCTTGTTTTCCTTTACTTCCAGACGTGGATTTGCTTGGCTTTTGCTTCTATTATTATTAAACTGCTTTTTGTTTATCATCTTATTTTCCTCCCCTTTCTTTTTGCTCTGCTGAGGGAGAGGGGAAGGAAAGGGGGGGGTGATAGAGCGGCTTGGTGGGCACCTGGCGCTCAGCCAAGGTTAACCCACCACAGTATGCTATAGCTGAAAATACTTTTAGTACCACTTGGGCTTTGCTTGTTTCTTCTTGCCCACGTTTCAGTGTCTGTATGTCTCTCCTTAATGACTTAGCCCAGTTTCATGTCTCCTCTGCCATTCCTGCTGATGGTCACCTCCGATTAGTGACGGTACCAGGTCTCCCTGTGGCTTGCCCTTTGTGGCTGGCTACTTTCAATGTGGTCTGCGGCAGCTGCAAAAATGGCAGAGGGCAGTTAGAGAGCAGAGTGATTCTTGGCAATGGACTTTGATGTGCATTTTTTTTTTTTTGGTGATGTTTTTATCTTTTTAAATGTTGTTTTAACATGGATGACACTAAGATTTCCAGCTTGGGAAATAATTTAGACAGTTGAAACTCCACTCTGATTTAATCTGCCTCTAGAATGAAAAAAACCACTGTTTTATATGAGGCTTTTTAAATGGGTGATCAGGAATCCAACAGCTTGAATTGCAATTTTACACACCTTTTATGATAATTTATTTACATGAGTAATACTACTGCAGAGTTTCTGTGAATGTGTTAATTAAGGGGTACAAAAAGCTTTGAAAGAAACTGTTCATAAACAATCATGTGACTTTCCTTGTAACGTTATCACTAGATCTTTGTATGTATAGTGTCTGCTAAAACAACAGGAGATAATGTTAAGAAACCATGTGGTGTGGAGAGCTGATATTAGTTCTCATGGAAATCTAGCCATTTCTAGTATGTAATATGAGTATTATTTAGTGCCTTAAATGGCACAACAATATTGCATCTTCATTTCAGACAAGGAGAGAAAGAAACTTGTGTAAAATTCACACGGCAGACAAAATTTACTGTAGTTTTACTCCTGGTTTACTCCCTCATGTACAGGCACACAGACTTCCTTTTACACTTTAGTGTGAAACGGAGATGCTTTAAATTCTGCTCATTGTGCCATAGCTACTTCTACGGTATGATATTTCCTAAGGCCAAGCCTGAAGGTCTTATAACCACCACCTCCACAACTAAGCAGTGAGACATTGGCATTTTCTTTTACTTTCTTTTACTGACGATTATTTTTTATCCATCCTTTCGCTCCCTTGTTACCTGTTACCACTGCTGCTCAAGGAGATGACCAACTCACTCTCAGAAATGGCTGTGATATGTCAAGTCATTATGACATCATGAGTCTGAAGAGCAGCAGGCAAGCCATGGAGGGAATGCAGCACCAGAAATAATAGCTAAGGTTGCAGGTTGTAGTTGAGGTACAAGTAAGATGCAACATGTTTACAGGCAGAGGGTTCTTATGGACCATGGGAGAATTCTTTGCTAGTGTGCCAAAGTCTTTGTCTACGCAATGCCTGCCTGAAGTGATAATTCTGAGTCCGTTAAAGTAAAATAAAATAGCAGTGGACATTACCTCTTGCCTTCGCAAGTCAATAACATCATGTGGCACTTGTGTTACATTTTTGTCAGTCTCTTGCAAAAAACACTGCAAATGAGATCAAATAATTATCTGCTTTCCAAGCACAGCCTGTAATGCCTAGCATCTTTTAGTGTTGCAAAAGCTCTTAACAAGGAAAAAAGTTTCTACCAGATAGGAACCAAATGTAATTCCACAGCTCTTACATCCTATAGTAAGGTGATACTTTCAGTAAGAGGATATTGAACTGCATCAGGTGATGATAGTAGATGATGTATGTGTGTGTTTGTGGGCACCCAATAAACCTCAGAGACACTGAGTTGCTATCAAATAATGTTGTGTACATGTCAGGTGATACTGATCTCCTCCTTACTTGAAATAATGCCAGGAAAAATTTTAATATCTATTTTATAAAGATTCTAAAACTCTGAAGGGTACTGAGAATATCTGCCATACCCACAAGACATTACAGTTGTGACTTCCTGTATGTGCATGATGACTCCTTTCACTTCTGCCTTTAAGGTGCCATATTGATGACCTTAAAGACTCTGAGCTCTAAGCTCTCCTTTGCTGAGCAGTGCAGAACAGGAGAATTACTGAAGGCTTCGTTTGAGCTGCATCTCCATTTGTCTCAACTTCCAGCCTCCAGGAATCTGCTCTAAGTAGCAGTGATGCACATCCGTAAGGATGTCACTTTGGGTAGCAATTTTTATGTGAGTGCCTGAGGAACTAGTTTCTTTCATGTAAACTACTGCAAAGATCTCTGACAGCAGCATTGGCTACTTGTGTGGATTTGGATATATTAGCAGAGGCAGAGTCATGTTACCTGGCAGGACATCACAGATAGCACAGAAATACAGATTACTGTACAAGCTCCTCTCTAAAAATTGCCAGTACATTCAGGTAATATATAAGCCATTTCCTAATTTTTGAGTATTGAAGGCAGGGCACTGATTTAGCTGTGGAATTCTCAGTGTGCTAAAACACATGAATCTTTAAAAGGACTATGTCAAGAAATGTAACCACGAAAATTCCGACTAATGTTAAAAAATAAATGAAGATGTGGGCCACTGCTCACAAAATCCATTATAAATTGAAATCCTTCCCATTTTACTTGAACTGGGAATAAATTTAAAGTAGGGAGATTTTTTTTTATGTGTTTAAACTTCCTGCTTCAGTTTGAATGAGATTTCGGTGGTCTTAAAAACTTGTCTGAAAGTGAAACAGTGTATGGACAGTTTTGTGGCCAGTTTAACCTCACCAAACATCTGCTCTACTCATCCTGGCATGGTGTAAACAAGAAAATATGCATCAGCTTTTTAAAGCTATTTTTGTTTCAAGAAATATTTTTATAATCAACACTTTTTAAGCGCATCTGATGTTCTATTGATAAAATCATTCTCTTTTAAATCAAGAAAATTGAAACTGCAGCGTCTGCTCTACCTAAAATTACTACTTTGCGCATTTGCCTCAGGTTTCCCCATCAGACTGACACAAAACCCGAGCACTGCAGCTGAGATCCAAAAGAGCAATTGAGTGTAACACAGAAGAGATAATTTATGCTTTTCCTGCAACTGAAGTTTTTGAGAAGATGTAATGTGGATTTTCTTTTTAAAAGTAAAAGCTCAGTGGACATATTTGAGATACTCCAACCGTCTATGGAACATTAACTTTCTACACTGCTGTAGGCACTTGCAAAGGGTTGCTGGTGTGAATTAGAAATACGGTGGCTTTAACACACAGATTATTGGCTTGATCAGACTGAAGAGATTTTGTGTATTTAGGAAGTAATCAGATGTAGAACACTTCTTTCCCTCATTCACATACTGTAGTTTTACCTGCTTGGGACTTGGTATTTATATTTTACTCGCAGGATTCTTCTATTTTGTGTCTGGAGTAAACCCAAAGCAAAAACCTCCTTTTCTCATACCAACTTTGTCAGATTTTGTTCTACCTTTATACTAAATAGTGATATCGTATCAGTTCAATCTAACTTTTTAAGCGTATTTCCTGAAAAATACTCCCATGGCTGGAGCTTGCAGAGAACAATACACGTGAGTGGGGAATCTGTTTTCTGCTAAGGCACAATGAGATGCTTAGTGAACAGAGAAAATTCCTTGAAATTTGATGCCGTATATGTCACCTGTCACAATAAACAACATCCTGTACTCTCCCCTCATCCACCACCCTAGTCACTGTACCATAGAGAGCTATCATGTTGGTTAAGCACCATTTCCCCTTCACATATGCATGCTGAGTGCTTAAAAATTAAATTCAATTTAATTTTCTGATCCAGCTGGCCTAATGACTGCATTTCCAGGGGGAACTGCCAGGAGAAACAGTCAATATCATGATGAGTCACCAACAAATACTGAGCTGGATAACTTTTTAAAAGGCATTTATCTTTTTATTTGTTATTTTTTGTGATTAGGAGGTCAATAGCAGATACCCACGGCAACTGCGCCCATGTCAGTCTGCCTGCTGTCCTGACCTGTAGAATGTCTATGAAGTACTAAAACATTGAGCTGTCTAGCTTCATAGCAAATGTAGTTTTGAATTTCTTTCCTTATTTTGATTTCTTCCTTCATTATTCCAGCAGTTTTGTTCATGCATGTGAAAGCTGGCAGAGCATTACTATGCCACACTAATAGACAGGCTGGCCAGTATCAAAAGGATCAATGGCTTGAGGTTGCAGACTGGGTTGAGGTGGTCAAACCTTTTGTGTACTAATGATATTTTGCAAAGTCTGCAGCTTCACCCAGTCATTTGGGAAGTTCACCAGAATGTGGCTTAACATCTGTCAGAAGAAAGTGTTAATGTACTGACACTTGTCTGGCAAGAGAAGCCACTTTGGCTAAAGAAATGGTGACATGTTAGGCGCTGAATTGGCAAGATGGTGAAGTGAAAGGAGGAGCATGTGTGCAGATGCATAGAGACTGAAGAAGTCTAATTCTTGGTTACAAGGGGCTTGTTAACACGTCACTCATTGATTTTACAAGTTAGAGGCAGAGCTTGAAGTAGACCCAGAACAGCTCTTCTTCAAGACTGAGTTTACATGTCAAAGAGAGAAATGCTAGTGTGCATTGGGAGCCACACAGGCAGTGCTGCAGTGACATGACATATTACTTGGAATATAGAGGAAACCAGTGCAGAAAATAAGTTAATAACTGAGTGCATTAATAAATTAATCGCTCAGTCTATGAAAATTAGAGAAACCATAGACAAGAGATAGCAAGCACCCTGGAAGTCACTGTCTCTCCTCGCTGTCAGAAGGCAGGGCCTGTATCACTCTTGACAGACATTTTTCAGCTTGTTCTTTAAAAGCCTCGTGGTCTCCAAGCAGAGTAAACTAGCGTTCACTGACCTTCCCGCTGGAACATGGTAGCACTGACATAGTTTCCCATCTTGTTGTGCTGTTCGTTTATGTACAGTCTTCTTAAAATCTGTGATAGCCTCATGTTCCATTTCTCTTGTCACAGAATTCAGCTACTGTATCTCTGATTATTTTCCCTGACCTTTGTTTTTTCCACGTCTGCTTCTTTCTTAAAATCTGTTGCACAAAACTAGACAGGGCTCTTGGAAGGAGCAGCTCCACAAGGGTAGAGAGGGTTGCAATCAAGAGTTTATACACTTAACATTAAATTGTTCTCCTTATGATACCTACTCAGGATTTAACTTCTAAGTCCTTGTTGCTGATCCATCTCTGAAGGGTTTACTTGGATTTCAAAAAGTATTTAGCTGTGGGAATTAACTGGTTTCTTCAAATTGTACTTTGTGGGTTTTGTACAAAAATGGTGGGATTATGAAGAAAACTGTCTGCATTATCTTTACAGAATACACAAATTAGAGGAAGGCATCAGGCCCTCCTGTGATGAACTTGTCCTCATCACTCCCTACTTGTATTTAGCATTCTTCCTAGTAGAGAAAGCTATAATCGTAGAAAAGACTTTTTTCCAGTGTTGCATCCTGTCAGTGTGAGAGGTCAGCTCGCTGAGGTGCTACATCCCAGCTAGCAGCTTGGGTCTCCATCCCCTTCCTGGTGTCATTCCATGATTGTCAATCACTTTTTCCTGTAGTCAGTAACAATTAAAATGATTGCGGTTATGGTTAGTTGCCAGCGCCTGGAATGGTAAATACATGGGACTAGAAAGAATGCGAGTACTCAGAACTGATTAATTGAAACATAAATTAAGGAGGTAGGACAAAGGCAATTACCGTACTGAGGAAAACACAAAGAGCTCATTCAATAGTAGTGGATTGTAAGGATGCTTCGTACAAAACACAGAAATCAAGAGATGAGAAACAGGATGAAGAAACAGCAGAAAAGGTATGGGACAGATGGAATAAGCCCATGGTCTAGGCATTATTTGGATTAAATACTATTATTAAGACTAAATGAACATAAGCAGTGGTAATAAATGGGAGGCAGATGAGACAGCCTAAACAAAAATGTAGCACCAGTTTTTACAGCACCAAGCTCTAGTTTGGGACAGCTAGGTTATGTGTTGTGTCTTTGTGGTGGGCTGTCCTTGGCTCCTCTCCATAGGCTGCAGTTTTTGCCGTAAGCTCGCTCCAGTGTGGGCTTTCCACAGGCCGCAGCTTTGTTCAGGGCACGTCCACCTAACAGGTGGCGTATTTTGTTTGTCACAAAGTGTGTAACTGAACCTTTTTTGAGCTCTTTTCCCTTTTATTTGTTTCAAAATTATTTAAAAAAAAAAATGCTACTGGATTCTTCATTTCTTCTGCCTGAATTACCCTGTGCCACCACAAGGTCTAAGGAAGCAGATGCAGCAGTTTCCACCCCATGCTTTTGTTGCTCTGAAGCAGCAGGCAACAAATGGTGTTAATAGGATAGGTCAAGTCAGGAAACTTGTAAAACTTGCCCTCGAGCACTGTAAGCAAATATAGAAAAAGCTCACATATTTGACAGCTATTTTTAAAGATTCTTACAAATTCCTGTAATGGAAGTCTTGTTACCTTTGAAAGCAGATAAAAGCATGCACACAAAAAGCTTCTTCCTCTGCTGGCCTTCTAAAACTGATGCCATGTTTGGCAAAGGATCAATGAAAGATTCTTCTGCTTCATTAGAAATGGTCTTGCCCTGTTTAAAATATGCTTTTGTGTCAGACAATTGGCTGAAACAGTGAGAAGTGTGTTAGGAAACATGAGACATGTACCTCCTACCTGTGGAGAACGGGGAGGGCTTTCTGGATCGCACGTGCTGCTTGGAGAGTAGTGGTCAGCTGGCAGAGAGCTTCTCTTCTTCTTCCCTGTTGCATATTGTCCAAAGTTTACTGTCATATTTTTTAAAAAGCTGATTGTGTTAAGGGTTTTCTCTGTTAACATGTTGGCCCTTTCCAGCTTACTGAAGGAGAGGAAGCAACAGCTATGATGTTTTGCCGTACCTGTATTCCACTTGTGGTCACTATAGAAGAAAAAAGTTCTGTTGCCTCCTGTGGAAACCTACAACTGTAGAATTTCCATGTCCTATCATTCCCTACTCAATGCTTTATTATCTGGATCTACAGACATCCCAGTGCAGCTCAAACTAACAAAAGCAATTTGAACTCAGTGATAAAGAAATTGAGTGATTTATGCAAGATAAGCACCAGAAAGGTTTGGATGTTTTCCCAGTTCTTTTTGTCTGTGTAATCTTGGACTGTACAAGTCTCACATGAAAAGGTTTTCTCAAGGTTGCTGAGGCCCTGTTTTTTGAGGATGAGCACATATTACAACTGTGTGAATAAAATTGATAAAGAAAAAGTCAATCAAGGTCGTTAAAGAAGGTTACGTCAGAGTTAGGAGATTAATCATTCTGGTTCCAGAAGACAAGTGATTCTTAAAAATTTCACACGTTCCAGGTTATATGAGTCCCACAAGTTTATGCAAGATTGCTGTCAAGAGAGACTGTGGATATACAAGTCTCTAACATTTGTTTCTTAGGCAAATTGTGGGCAGCACGTCCCAGCAGTAGATGCAGAAGTGGGTTTTGCTGCTCTGAGGACTCAGACAGAGAGGGACTCTTGCAGACCTTCCCTGAGATCGGCTGCGCACGGCTTTTGGTCACAACTCCCTAAGGCAAGCTCCCGTTACACAGCAGAGCACCCTCTCAGCATCCCGTAGGACCGGAACTGATCTTACAGCCTTGTTATTTACCATCCTAAGCCTGTGTTTCCGGTTGCTTAATGCCTAAAGCTGTCTCTGCATTAATGTTGTACGGTTGTCTAACCCATACTGGGAAAAGTCAGGCTTCTGAAAATTCAAGGCACTTTTTTTTCGTGCATAGCTTCAAGTGCCTCTCTCTGCCAGGCTCTCGCTGCGTTTGCGTGCATCTGTTTCTTTGCTGTGTGAATTACTGAAAATTTCCAAGAGCGATAGAATTAAGAAGTCTTAAAATGTCAGTATAAACACAGTGAAGGAAATGCTTGAGAAGAATTGAAACTTGGAAAAATCTTTTTTTCAGTTCCTCCTGTACTAAGCATTTTACAGAATAAACAGAGACGTGGCTCTTGCCCCAAGGAACCCTGGAAGTTTGACAGTCTTAATACGAAATGAGGAAAGGATGTCATCAGGATGTTTAAATCACATCTTGGCTTCAACCCCATTCTTCACTTGCTTAATTAAGTCAGTTTTCTTTGAAGAAAAGAACAACATTTTACCAGTTATTTTTCTATCCTTAGCTAAGCAACAAACTTGTGAGTATTTTAGGAGCATGTATATGACAACAGCCTCCAGATATGAAGGCTGTTAACAAGCTGACATGGAACATTTCTGCTTCTACACGATACAAGTGGAAGTTTTGCAGTGAGACTGCAATAATGTGGATACATTTGGGAAAAATAAGTTATGGGAGATGCAAGTATGACAAAAAAAAGCATTAAAATGACAGTTAAACTGAGACACCCTCTGAATTCGTTAAGGATTTTATTATGGTGAAGCTAGAAGCCCTGTGTGATACTATCCTAGCTTATATGTCATGTCATAAAGAACGTGTTAAAGCCAGTAGGCACACTAACTTTTCAAGATGCTGGTGATGGGTTAATTTTAAATACAGTCATATTGGAAATGGGCAATTTTAAATGCCATTCGGGTCAGAAGAATAACTGTGTGAAAATGTCCTTTCCAGTAAAACAAGTCTGCACCCTGTATTTAATCTGACCTGTTTTCTTTTGCTTTTGAAGTATATTTTTAAGAATGCTTGCAGTGGTTGACAATTAGAGATTTATTTGTAGATTTTCTTTTATTTTCAGCTAAAAAACTCTCAGCAAGACTGTAGATTGAAATATAGCTTAAGTCGTTAAGGTTCTATGACAGAAAAAAAAAAAACCACTTTATTGTTTGCAAATCATGAACAGATGATGAAGTTGCTAAATTTCCGAGTACTCTGTAGACTAAGAACAACTAAAGATTTAAATCCCTTCATTACCTAATAGATATTTTGAAAGCAAAACAGAACAATCCAAGTAAGGAACCAGTCCATTTCTTTATCACTTTATTTAGAAATAAGCTAATTACTTGTGGTGAACACTCATCATACTATAGAAACAGGCTCAAAATCGTATTTCTGTCTACACTGTTTGGAGCAGCTTTGATCCAAATACTCCAGTCATGCAGTTGCATGTTGCACCAACCATGAAATCATACTGCACAAAGTTGCTGTATCTCCGCTTCTGTCAGTAGGACTCCTTCCGTTTCAAGATTTTCACATTCACAAACCAAGCTGCAACATGTAAAACTGTTTACCCAGTGCTTTCAAAGAGATGAGACTTGATACCTTTTGTCTTCTTGTGCCAGCATCCACCCCTAAGTCAGAAATAAACGTTTCTATTTCATAGCTACACACTGAGGAGTGACTTTGACATTAGCTACAAAATGAATGCAGAGGTAGGGGAAGATCAAAGTACCTCATCTGAAACCATTTCCTTTGTGAACCAATATTTATACACGGCCCTGTACAATTATGGAGTCTGCTGTCGATGCGGCTGTAAGTATGGAATATAAATATTCAGAAAATTAGGGATTCCAATCTGCAAATCAGTGGAGCATGAGTGACAAATTGACAGGAATTTCTCTTCCAGTTTGTTGAAGGGGTATCTTGTGACTTTCCTTTCACTGCCTGAGAGAAACGTCCAAGACATCTCTAATTATAGTAGATAATTACGTGTATCCAGTATCTGCTTCGTGCTGTGACAGTCAGATCACAGAATCATAGAATGGTTTGGGTTGGAAGGGACCTTAAAGATCGTCTAGTTCCAACCCCCTGCCATGGGCAGGGACACCTCCCACTAGACCAGGTTGCCTGGCCTTGAACGCCTCCAGTGATGGAGCATCCACAACTTCCCTGGGCAACCTGTGCCAGTGTCTCATCACCCTTCTAACAAAGAATTTTTTCCTAATCTCTCATGTAAATCTACCCTCTTTCCATTTCAAACTGTTACCTCTTGTCCTTTAAGTACAGTCCCTGATGAAGATCCCCTTGCTGTGTTTCTGTAGGCCCCCCCCTTAAAAACGGGAAGGCTGCAATAAGGTCACCCTAGAGCCTTCTCATCTGCATATCTTATTTTGATAAATTTTACATACTAACACAAGCTGATGGTAAGTGTTCTACAAATTATTTTAGACCACAGCAGTTAAAAACCATCCCTTTATGAAAATAGCCTGCGTTATTCGCCTTTTCCGTTCATTGAAGGTGCTTGAAGTTCATAGCTGTAAAATCATTTGTGAAAAGGTCCTATGCAAAATAAATGCTACTCTGATACTAGAAGATACTGAGGCTAAATCAGTAACAAAGTGGTTCAGATAAAAGACCTAAGTGTTATTTTCTGTCCTTAATATTATTCATCAATATAAGGTGCTGAATTTCTTTCTGAACTCGTTCCATCATCTGGGAATACATTCTGTCCCTCCACATTGTATATAGCACCAGAGGAGTGCCAGATGTTTTACCAACAAGGAAAAACAGCTGTTTTAAGTAGTTCTTATATATAAATATAAACACTATGATGCAGAGTATTATTGGAAATCAGAAACTGTTTCTTTGGAAAGACAGGAAATTGTTCGGCCTATAATTATTTATTTCTATGCCGTGTCTACTAGGGGCCAAGCAAAAATTAACATCAAAGCAAAATGGAATAAATATGAAACCTTGTCATCTAGTTGTGATTAGGTAACATTGATGGAGCAAATCTGGGGGTTTGCTCAAACTGAATTTTAGAAAAGATTTAAAGGAAGGTGAGGGCACTTGTCAAACACTGTTTCAGAACTAGTTCCAAGTTTTTATCACACAGTTCTATTTTCCTCGGTACATTCTGTGTTAGTCTATCTTTTTTCCACTATCTTGTTCACCTTTCTTACTTCCTAATCTTCATTTTCCAGAATAATTTTCTTCTAGTAGTATTTGTAGCCTAATTAGAGCCTCTAAACATTGTCTTGCTATGAAAGAAATATATTTTCATTTCTTTTATACCATAGTAAGACAGTAGTTATGAATGTTTACTTTTAAAATAGAAGAACACATTGAGTGGAATTATTTTGAGGGCTTTCCTGGATTTGCCAGTCTTTAATTATTTCATAAATGATGCTGTCATAGGTTGCTTAATGAACTTTTAAGTGACACCAAATCCTGGGAAGAACTACAGGTAAACTGGGAAAGGGAGTGCAGTGCAAATGATTTGCATAAATTAGGGACTGTGAGAAAGAGGAAGTTAATGAATATAGACAGGTACATGTGTATTCCTGACAAGGAGACAGCAAGAATGATCAAAGATCTGGAAAATCAGACCTCATGTAAAGTGCAAGTTCTGAGAGAGTCTAGAAGAAGAAAGAGTGAAGATACTACTGTCAGGTGGAGAGGAAAAGAATCTGCTGTCCATGACAAGTAATGAGGTTAAACAGCAGCAAGTATCTCATGGTAGCTACCATTTTTTTTCTGACTCCAAGGAAAGCAATACCTGCAGTAAATGGTCTGAAGAGATCAGGGAGTCTTCCTCATCAGACGCTCTCCAGAACAGATTAGAAAAGCACTTAAGAAGGATGATACAGACACACTGATTATTCCCTCAGCGAGTGAATTGGAGGACCTGTGAAGGTTGTTTTCTGCTTTGCAGTTTGTTATCAGACAATAGCAGAAGCAGTACCTCTCTCTTTTCCCACTTCTTGTGCAGTCCTCCACATTTTGCTTGGTCACATCTGTAGGGTCCTGCAGATAGTGCTGGGAAAGTGGAGGCAGAGTTCAAACAGCTGGGGCTGGACAGCTTGGCACAGGTCTGGGGGATCAATCTTGGCTTTTGCAAATGAAGATCTAACTGTAGAATGATGTCAACTAGCTATTAATGTAGTGATGTGAATTATATCCTCTCTTAGCAGTGCCATTCATCAGTGCTCACACGCCAGAATGAAATATTGCCATGCATGGCCTATGAGGGATGGTCTTGGTGGCCCAACTAGTGCCAAAAACCTCTATTACTCCCTCTTAAATTTGATGTATTTACAAAATACTTCGAAAAGCTACATAACAAAAGGCTTCTGACTGCTTTGCAATTTGCTCCTCTAAGAAAAGAGCAGGTTTAGTATTTCTTGTTTGCGGTGATACAGCACCAACAAATAGGAAGCAGAAACAATGTCAGCTTAATGTCGATTACAAAGAGAAATGGAAATGGAAAGCTCCTTTCTACTGCTTGCCACCCCTACAGGCAGATGCCAGTGAAATAGATGTCAGGTCAGGCAATCAGTGGTGGTATTGATCACAGTTTGTGTTTAAAGACAATAAAAAAGAAAGGTTTCACCTATTGAACCACTCATGCTGAGTTAGGTAAGCTTTAAAGCACTGTAGGATTATGAATAGCACACCTTTCTTTCCTGTCCTCTAACATTGCTTCATTCTGAACAGCCCTGTTTTGACTTTGGACAAGGTTTTTAATTATACCTAAAAATAAGCACTGGAGGAGTGAGTGTTACTGTAGGAATTCAGCAGAACCATAGCAAAGAGCACACAGAGATCTTAAAAGACTTTGTGTTACCTGCCCCAAAAGAAGCATGACCACATAAGGAAATTCTTGCATTTTAAATTTCACAGGCTGCTTCAGTATAAGTGAGGTTATTTTCAAGGAGTGTAAGGTTTCAATCAACCTTCAAAGAGTCTGCTTAGCATTTGACATGGGACTGTGTGACCGTATCTGAAGTAGAAAAAGTAGTTATAGACCTGAGCATAGTCAGCAGCTCGTAGAAATATGCAGAGGTAAATGTAGTGATGGTTTTTCTCAGTGAGCATTAAACTAGATAAACAACACCTGGTCAGTGACAATATCACCTACATTCATTAAGCAACCTCATGTGGCCATCAGCCTCACGGGAAACTCCACCAGAGCACTCACTGGGATGCTGCTGTAAGGTACCATTCACAAATATTGGGAAATGATAAAGGATCCCTTTTTCTAGAGATTCTTCTCTTCCTCTTTGTCTGTAAGTAGTGTTCACCAAGGACCACTGCGTGACTGTGCAAAGCAAAACTGAGTGGCTTCAGCAAATGCCAGTCAATCATTTCTCACCAAGAATACTCATACTCACCCTTTAGCGAATTTATCAAGTTATAGCATCATGAAAATGCTGAGTGATTACATTCATGGGGATTGAGCAGGAAATCAAAACATGTAGCAATAGTGTGTTCTGTTAGCATAGGATGGTGGAAGATCTGAAATAAAGATGATTTGTCAATAGCCTTGAAGCCAGAGGTACCCAGATTACTATTTTAAAAATTCATCTTATTTTTAAAAGTTGTCTAATAAGATAAAACTTTCATATGTGTCATTTTATGCTTATGGATATTGATACATTTATCTTTTTTTAGAGATAGGCTTTGCACCAAGCTAATATGAAGGATCAAGAAACTGTTAATTCCACAGTATTGGTTTGCAGGGATGATTTTGTAAAGATGGCAGTGAGATTGGCTTGGATTTATATGCAGTCCTTAGTCACTGCCTAGTTTCCGATAAAAACAGTGGTTCCTTACACTGAAAAAAAAAGGATAGAAGAGAGAATTCACCATGGGTCTTATTCATGGAGTATGGCTCAGGTACTCAGATTCCCATGAAAGAGTTTGAGATTTGATAAGTAAAGCTGATACATATATTACCGATACTTAATTTAAGATTATGTAGGAAATCTCAGCTGAGTTACTTCTGATGTGCTTAGTAAATAGCATTTCTGTAAGGCTGACTTCAGACTTCTGTTTGTCTTTTTTCTTGTTCTGGCTTTTAATATATAAAATATTTTAATATATAGTATGCACTTCAAATTCTTTCAAATGATAGACACTGGTAAATGCACATTTACTGCCTTGTGTGTTTTCCTCTTCTAACAGGTAATAACTTCAAAGTAGTTATTAGGTTTCCTAGAGATTTATCCCGGTTTGACTTGAGCGTAATTTCTTCCCACTGTGTAGTTTTCTTCCCAGACTGTGAACTACTGGTAACCTACGGAACTTCTCGGGTAGATGAATTATGTAAGAGAGCTTAAGGAAAGACTCCATTCCAGTAGCTTTTGCCATCTGAGGCTTTATCTGGCTCTCCTAAGAGGCCAGTGGAAACCTTAAAATCACCAGGGAACTGTTGCTGAAAAAGTAGTATGTTCATCCCTCGTGAAAGGCTTTTTTGGTGGTATTTTTATGTGGGGTTCAGCAATTTCCCTTATTCCTTCTAACATCTACTTTTTCATTGATATTTGCAAAAACCTGCATCTTATACCTGTCTGACCTGAGATCACTGTAACGAAGCACTTTGTTAATTAAAAGATGTTACTACAGTAAAGCAATGAGTTATCTTCTAATTGATAACACTAGAAACACAAGTTGCACATTATGGATATTTTAATTGCTATTGGCTACAGATGAGGCTTCAAAACTTGTTTCAAAACTTCCCTGATTTAGGATCTTTTGTTGCATGGTGGCTTCATTCCTTTGCTCACTGCCTGCAAGAAATAAATTAACATTCTTATACCTATCTGAAAATGTCTCTCCGGTGATTTGGGTATGATTCATCATTTTCACTAGTACTCAGGTCTACTTTTTTGTTTTTTTCTGAAGGTGTCAGCTAGCTTGCAGCTCTGAAATTCCAATGTAGCATTTCATATCTATGACACGTATGTAGCCTGTCGTGCTGCGTGACAGTTTCAGTTGCACTTTGGCTGGGTGACTTTTTAGAGAGACCACACATTGGTCTTGAAGCAGGTCCAGTTCGCCCCCAAACATGCTGCTTGTTGGAGAGGTCAGTGAGGCTTCCTGTGGAGGATAAAGCATGGTTGCTGCTGTGCAAAATTAGAATTACTGTACCGTGGGTAATGCTTGGTTTGGGCTATTGCTCTGTTTGGAGGTTTTGAGTATAGTTATCTGTGGTCCATAGTATCATTTGTGGATTCAGCACTGCTATTTTCCTTAGTTTTCCTGCTGCCTTATCAGATATCTCCGGCGCAGAGGAACAGAGATAACAGTCAGTAATTGCCAGTCAGGAGTCCATGGGATTCACAGTTCTGTGTGAAACTACTGACTGTCAAATATGACTTTCATGTATTCATAAGCAGATGCTGCCATTTACTGTGTTCTGTGTTCCTGGGGCCATTGCTGTAGCCGTTCCTGTATAATGCTGGTTACTTTTAGCTTCCTTTGAGGGCAGTGTAAGATGCTTCTCTGAGTCAGACTCATGAGATGATAGTGTCCCTGTAAATGTCCTTTTCACCTGATACAGCACCTTACGTACAGTATGTGCTGCATCTCATGTGTCACGTACTGAACAAGTGGTGCAGTGGTACCTCAGAAAACATTGGTCGGAACGGACATAAGCTGTATATTCTGTTCTCCCAGATAAAACAGATGTAACAGATGTTAACAGATACACACTAACATACTTCAACCTTTTCCTCACCAGTGATGAGTGGTCAGCGTCATGAGAATGGGATAGTGTGCTAAGTTTAGGAGCTCTCAGGAAAATACTATTCCACCACTCATCTATATTAGATTCAGGCTCTGTAAATTTTTATGACTAGATCATGTAAGAGGCAGAGCTACACTAGACTTCCATGCTGTTTATTTTCTTTAATATTTAACTGTGTTTCACTTTATGAAGCTAAAGAGTCATCACACATTTCAAACATTTACAGAACTGATGAGATGAGCCCAGACGTGTTCCCACTGGTGTCTGTTGAGAAATTTCAAATAATGCAAAATACCAAGTTTGAGCAGGAAACAGGAAAAATTACTATTTCATGCAGGCAGATCATAGAATCATAGAATAGTTAGAGTTGGAAGGGACCTTAAAGATCATCTAGTTTCAGCCCCCCTGCCATGGGCAGGGACACCTCCATGTTGCTCAAAGTCCCATCCAACCTGGCCTCGAAACACAACCGGTGTTGGGGCATCTACAACCTCCGTGGGCAACCTGTTCCAGTATCTCACCACCCTCACGGTGAAAAACTTCTTCCTCATTTCTAATCTGAATCTACCCTCTTCCAGTTTGAAGCAATTACTCCTCATCCTGTCACTAAAAAAACCCTCCCCAGGGACTTTCTGCTAGACTCTCTTGAAGTCCTGAAAGACCACAAGAAGGTCTCCCTGGAGCTTTCTCCTCTCCAGGATGAACAGCCCCACCTCTCTCAGCCTGGCCTCCCAGCAGAGGGCTTCCAGCCCATGTGTTCTGTCATTGCCATGGGATGTTTATTTCTTAAACCAGCTTTAAGATGAAAAGCCCAGTGACACTGTTTGAAAGTTCATCAAGCATTTGAAAAATTATGATGCAGTATTAGTCCTTATTTCTCATAGCTGGAAGGGTGTTACGGTACAGTAAATAGCAACAAGTTTTTTGTAGTGTCTTGTCAGAATGTTCTTTGCAAATACATGACTTTTAGTTACATTTTAATAACAAAGGCAATGTAGTTGACATCTACCACTGCTTTATGAAATTGAATTAATCTTAGACAAAATAATTTCCTGATGCGTTCTGATACAGCAGAATTCCCTTTGTGCCCAAATATGAGTTGTCTTAACTTCCAGTTACTTAGAACATATTTCCCTGCAGTTCTTATGATGCTCCCTGTTTAGGAATGATATTTCCCTGGGGGAAAAACACAGATCTGCCTCTTGGCTATTCCCATTAGCAATTTATCTGACATAGAGAAGAAGATATAAGGATTTAGGAGTGGTGGTGAAAATTCAACTCTCTTATTGTTTGTATTGAGTTGAAATTAGCCCACGAGCTGTGACTTGGCACAAGACTTGTTTGGACACTTAAGTCTGTTTACAGCCTATGCTTCAGTCTGTATTCAAGGATCAAATCTCATCCTTGTTTTCATTTTTATTCCTACCCTGGCTTTGTCCTTCATTAAGTCAGTTGCCATTTTGTAAAACAGGACTTTAGCAGTGGATTAAGTGGTCCAAAATTAGTGACAAGCTTAAACAGAATCTCTATCTCTAGTCTAAAATTTTAAAAAAATCTCACTTTTTCTTTTAAGATATGCCCTAAAAATGCTTTTTGTTCTGTTAATATGAACTGCTTATTAAGGAATTTAATACGTGAAATGATCTTCTGATCATTGCTTGGTTAGGTCTGTTTAATATGTACATGTCAGAATGGGTGAAACTTTATTTCTGAACTACCTATTACAGTGACAGAAGCTGTTCAAGCCCTAGATAAAGATCTTAAACACTGAGAGTTGCGGCTGTCCTTCAAAGTCCAAAACTGGGTAGATAAACTGGTTTTGATATAATACTGTATTTTGGTAGAAATCAGTTTAACGGCAGGTCTAGGAAAGCAGAATGGAAGCCAGTAGATTTATTCTGGGTAACAGGCATCTTCTCGCTGCTTTCTCTACTGCCTCAAAAGTGCTCTAGTTCCATGATTCTTTGAAAAAGAAAAGGTGATAGAAAATGTACACAAATGCCATCTAGCTCATTAAAAGTTAAACTGCAGGATGCTTTGTAGGGCCGAGGCAGAAAACTGATTTACCACCATGCTTCTTTTCACTGTGAGCCCACTTTTCTAGTAGAAAATAGATTTTGTGAGGACAAAGCTGCCTCCTTGTGAACTAATAAAGCTCCATGAGACTGTGTTGAGACGTAAATTGTCAATTTTTCTGAGGTGCACTTAGTTAGAATGTAGCCTTTTGCGAATCCATGGGGAATGTAGTAACTGATAAGCCCAGAAAACAATCTTCCATCCTGAAGAAGGTAGTAGTATGCACAGTTAACATCTGGAAATGGTAACACCCATTCCTTTTGGGCTCTGTCTCTTTCTTCAGGGATGGCATGGTGACCCTGTGAGAGTAACTGCCTTTCCTGACTGTGGGACATGTCTAAAAGAAATCAAATGAAGATAATGGGAACTCTGGGGTTGCCAGAAGTGGGGGAAGGAATCATCAGCATGTCTATTTGCCGTAGATTCCTTTTATATGTACATTAATTTACATCTGAATTGAGAAATTGGGAAGCTTGATACTTTGTGCTTAGAGAGTAGATACTTTTACATCCTGACTACCCTGAAACAGCAGCTTCTTGCTTGTGTGCCCTCATTTTGAGCCTCCCCTGGGGCACTTGCGACTTTGCAGCTGGAACAGTTTGGCCTGCCCCTGGAATCCCAAGTCTTGATACTGGAACATGACAACAGTTTGTTCCCTAAATAATCCCATCATACTTAAGGAAAGTTCTTGGCAGTGGTTTATCTCTAAGTAATACCATCACAGGGAAATTCTTGGCAGTCAGGCCTTTAAAAAAAATCCAAAGACTCTTAGTTTAAAATATTAAACTAAATAAATAATGTGATCACATTAAAAAATAAAAGAAGGATTAAGTGATGAGGGGCAAGAGACAGATCGGATTGGATTTTTTCCATTGTAAATTAAAGTACAGCTGCTTGGGGTGAAGACATGATGCTGAGTCCTTCTTGCAGTAATTAGAAAGCCAGTGCTGCCAAAAACCATCCTCCATCTGCCACTCAGTTTGCGGGATGTTCCTGAAGCCTGTCGCAGAAGGCTGGTGCTCACTAATCCCTCTCAGCTGTGAAACTGAACCTGCAGCCCACAAAACAACCCTAGAAAAAGAAACTGGGGAGAACCTCACTCTGTAATCGCTTCACAAGACATTTGGAAGTCTCAGAGAAACCCAAGCCTTGATAGAGGGCTTGATAGAGTGTACCATCAGCAAGTTTGCTGATGACAAATCTCAGAGGAGTGGCTGACACACCAGAAGGCTGTGCTGCCATCCAGCAAGATCTGGGCAGGCTGGAGAGTTGGCAGAGAGGAAGCTTATGAAGTTGAACAAGGGCAAGTGTAGGGTCATGCACCCAGGGAGGAATAACCCCCAGCAGCAGCACAGGTTGGGGGCTGACCTGCTGGAGAGTAGCTCTGAGGAAAAAGACCTGGG
>VZZY01017992.1:45969-78664 GCA_013400335.1 Eurystomus gularis
CAGAGCACTGGAACAGGCTGCCCAGAGAGGTTGTGGAGTCTCCTTCTCTGGAGACTTTCAAAACCCGCCTGGAGGTATTCCTGTGTGACCTGCTCTAGGCGACCCTGCTCTGGCAGGGGGGTTGGACTAGATGATCTCCAAAGGTCCCTTCCAACTCCTATGATTCTATGATTCTATGATTCTGAAGAGGAGAAAAGCTTTGTCAGTGTTAGTGGTGGTTCCCATGCAGAGAGAGGACTGGTTGCCCTTCCAACCAACCTTTAAAGTGTTATGTGGCATTTTCAAATCTTTTTCTCTGAGTTGCTTTAGAAACTTAGGATGTCTTGAAATCAGCCAGATTCGGGTTTTGGAAAGTTATATCTTTGTTTTGTTTTCAAAAGGTCAAAGAAAAGGTACCAGTTAATTTCCATTTTTGTGATGTGGAAGTGATGGGGAGTTAACTGAGTTTGGTGTTGGTTGTAGAGGAGTGATAAAGGGGAAATTCTCTCCTTTTGGAACATAGAATCTTAGACATGTCTAAGGCCTCTTCTTCCGAAAGCGCAGTGTCATTTTCTTTAATACAACTCTTATTATCTACTCTGATTTCAGGCATGTTAGAAGATGAAATTTCCATTGGATCACTCAGTTGTCACACTAAGTACTCTATTTCCCACATGGATTAGAACTAATTAATGAATATTCAGTATGTGGAAACCAAACTGATCACTTTTAACATTAATATGCCATAATGAGGCAAGGGAATAGTCAATCAATGTTACGTATAGTACTTCAATGTGGACTTTGTGGCACGCGAGCTTAAGTTTTCTTCAACGTAGGATATCGATTTTTAGAAAGCCTGATGTAAAGGACTGTTATTTTCTAAATCTCTGATGAGCAGAGATATTTCAGACTCATGAAGAAACATGCCATCCTTAGCAAACCGAATACTGAACTCCATAAACATTTATTGCTGTAAATAGTAGAAAACCTTACAGTTTGAAATGTAGATCATTATTGATTTTTAAGCCAGAGGTACTAGGCATGAGTCTAATGGTGTTACTGAAACACATTTTCAATTGGTTGGCGGTATATTTTTTCACATAAAAAGTTGCAGCAAAATATTTAACACTGTTTTCTAGCGTGGAGAGTTAAACCTGTCCTGTGCTTACACCAAGGTGGTCTCACAGACTACACGGGGCGTTCAGATTTTTCAGGGAGTGACCATTAGACTCTTTGGAGCTTTAAAAGAGTGATGTTTTCTCACAGTCAACTCCAGATATTCCAGTGCTTGTCAAGTAAATACCTAGCAGTCCGTCAGCCTTCAAGGGAATAGGTGACTGGAGTCTTTCATTCTGGTAAGACAGAATTCTGTTGCCAATACTTAAAAGAGCAGAGAATTGCAGGCCAGAGCCCAAGTGCAGACTCGTGTTGATCCCCAACCTCCTGCTGGGTACCTGGCAGAGCTTCCCATGACAGGCACAGCTCTTGGTAGAGCCATGGGAAGAGGCTGTTGCACAGCATGCTCAGTCGTGGCTTGCTAGACACTCCTGGAAACGTTTCCTTAACATCTCTGCTCTCCAGCAGCACTATTTTTACCTGTTTCTGAGCCTTTTTGGATGAGCTGAGCCCAGCAACTCAAGAGTACAAGCAATCCTGTGACCTTTGCTGCATCACATAAGCTCTGCCACCCACGTAGTGCTCAGTATTATGAATACAGAGACAATAAACTTCTTTCAAGCAGTGGCTGAAATCAGCTCTGCAGAATGACAAAAGGAAATGTATTCCAATGGCCTTTCTTCCTTTTTTTCTGGCATCAATGCTACAGTAGAAATCACATGGCTATTGCTGTACCTTCTGGTAAGTCATAGCCTCCGTCAGTAAATACCGAGAACTTTTCATTACTGAGCTTAAGTGGGTGCAAGAACAGCATGAAAGAAATACTTGTAGAATGAAAACCATGTAATCCCAGTGAATAATTAGAACATGCTTAAACTTGTCATAGGCAGACAAGAGGTTTAGTTGGAGGAATATTAATGTTAATGATGAAAATCAAGCAAGTTTAACTGTTCTGAGAATCACACAGAGCTCTGACATGAACAGATAGTGCAACATCAAATGCAAAGAGATCATCTATATGGATATTAGAGCGGCTGCTGCAGAAGTTCCTGGATGCTTTGCAGTGGTTCAGTGGTACAGAGCATGCTGCGTGTAATAAAACTGAAATAAAGTGTAGTCGAAAAAAATGAGATACACTTCACAGCAAAGTGTTTTTAACCTTTGTCATAATGGATATGTCATGAACAAAAATGTTTACAGTACATTGCAAAAAATCTAATTTTGCGGAACCAGCGGTAAAATTAACCCCAAATTAGTCTTCACTCATGACAGGGAAACAACACACCGTGAATAAAATCAACCTCAAATTAATCTCCTCTCATGATATGGAAACAGTACCACAGGAATATATGTTTCTGAAAAGTAAGAAGGGTAGAATGCAGGGCAGCTTGATTTATGATGTAAATAAATGTAAGGGATATTAGTGAGATGAGTGTAGAGGAGTGTTAGCACAAATCAAAATATGCGGTACCAGACTGGATTGCTCACTGCACACCAGAAGAACAGCAGTCTAATAGAGAAGATATAGTATGTCATAAAAAAAAAAAAGTAGAGTGCTTTCCAAGTATTAAATAAATGTATTGATGTTATCAATAACGGGGTAGTGCAGGATCTTGTGCCTGTTCTTCTAAAACACCCTCATTAATAATCTAAACCAAAGGAGTAATGCTGTTATTAATGAGATTTCCTTCTGATGAAGACTTTGTGAAGTTGCAGACACTCTCAAAGGACCTTAAGGCACCTGAAAAGACTAGGAACAGGAACAGAAAATTAATTTAGAATCAATTTGGGAAAACACAAGTGCTACAATTTTTCCTATCTTCACTGTATAATTGGTTGAAGTTGAGGAATTCTGGAGCCATACATAAATGCAAACACCTCTATAAAAGGCATCCAAAACTGTGGCTTCACTTGGAGACAAAAACCTGAGAAGCAGGAACTTTAAACTGTAGAATGTTATAGAAGAGCCTGTTGAAAATTGTTTTACAATGGAATATGGGTAGATTTCTGAGGTATTTTGGGCCACGCATACACAGGTACCATATAAGGTGGAAGGGATATATCCATCTACAAGTCTATGGTGCCATCAGAGTCATGTCGAAATAAAAGATTTGGAAAAAAGGATATGATTCTTGGATATTAAGTCATAACCTGAACACAGAGTTATAAGTAAATTTTTCTGGAATGAAAAATTCTAGAAAAAAAATCACAGGGCCAGGAAAGACTTATCTATGATTTAGAAGTGTAAGAATTACAGGCAAATTTCTGTAGCACTTTTAAATGACAAAGGACAAGTCTTTGTTTCAGTCAGAGTAAGTGTTAAAACAGGTGGTTAACCTGGGTGTACTGCATGGGTATATGCGCTAAGGCCTTGACAATAGAGATTTCTTTACATGGGAAAAGATCTCTCATGAGAAAACAGGGAAGTCACCTGGCATAGTAAACACCAGACTTGGCAAAATAATTATGACTTTGAAAGGAAGAATCCTTCCAGTTAGCTCAGTAGATTAAGATGGGCTTACACAACTTCCCCAGCTTCCATAAATATAATCAATATTTCTATCCATCAATACCAAGTATCTATCAATACATGGTTAATACGTTAAATGTATTAATGACAAAGTATGGGGCATGATGGTATAGACTAGCCTGGCTGCACCAAATTAACCCTGGCCTGGCTGAACCAGGACAGAAACCCTCAGGAGATAGAAACAGTTTCGTCTCAAGTATTCCAGTTCATTTTAAGGGAAGGGAAACACGTACGACCCGTGCAATGCTCTGAATATCTCAGCCCTAACTTGTACCAGCTGTAGAAGCTAGTTACATCTTTGATACTGAAATTATAAAAGTGAACATTAAAAAATAGCCCTTTTTTACAAATCTTCAATACCTGAAGCTGAGCTGCTGGCAAAATAGTTTGATGTTGTAGGGCCACGACAAAGGAAGGCACCTACTGGATTTTATTCCTACGTGTTATCCAGAATAATTACCTGTCAAAGCTGTTTTCACAGGATATAATTTAGTTGCAGGATTAGGCACCCTTCTCATTTTGGTCAAAACATGTTGAACTTTCCCTACAAACATGTTAAATCCAGAAGTTACTGGTTATGCTGATTTTAATGCAGTCCTGCTTGCCTATGTCCTGATTTTTTTTTCAGTTCTTTAGTGCTGGACAAGTGAAATCTTCCTTGGCCAGGGTGAACATTTCTGGTATGAAAATAACTTGTATCTTGTAAATTGACCTTGCTCGCAGGTGCATAAGCATTGTAATGCCAAGTGTAATATCCAACTATCCAAAAAAAAGATGAAAAGTCAAGTGAAAGGCTCATAAACATTTTCAAGCCTCTCAATTATGTTGTGGCAATTACGACTGGTACATAAAAGAACACACCTTGCTCAGCAGATCCCAGATGCATTTGTGGATCAGGGAGTAGCAGCTTGAACCTGGAAGTTCAAAGGGAAGTAAAAGTATAAAATTCTACAGCGTCATATTCAGAGTCCCAAAGCACATAACGAGCAATATTCTGACATTTGTGCTAACAGTAACTACTGTAATATTTCAGGTAAAAGAGTATATGTCTCTAAGGGATCATGCACTCAATTAATTAGTGATCAGAAGCAGGAATAGGCTCTCCAATAATTTCTGCTTTCCCCCCAAGATAATTTCAGACCTGTCAGTAATACAAATGAGTAGCAGTAGCAATGCTACCTGGCACTAATTACAGCGCTTACCCATCGTGTGATAGTAAAGATTGCCTTCTGCGGGGCCAATAGCTGCTGTTTGAATGGTGCCTTTCAGCTCCAGAAATCCCCCCAGTTCTCTTCAAGTTCGAAATCTGATCTTTCTGGGTGTGTGTAAATCCTTGAGGAAGGAGGTCCAAGGCAGAAGGACTACAGCTTTTGTATCACCTCTATATCTGATGATACTGCCATCTTTGTGGCGAAGCCCACATCAATTTCTATTCGTTAAATTACTCAAACAGAAAAAATCATTGGGACATCAGGAATAAAACTGAGTGCAAAAACCACAACCCCCAAACCCCAAATATTTATTTATTGACAAATAAATGTTCAAAACATTGTACTTTGTAGCAGTATTTCTTTCTCCCTCCTCCATCTTTGCACTTCTTTCATAAATGTTTTTCTTTACCCAGTTACTCGCATGTAAATATAGAGAACTCCTTGTAGCAGAGGCATAGCTTGCTATGCGTATTTGTTATCCTTGTTACCATCATTATTTGTACTTTTGCCACTCAGGGATAACTCCCATCAATTTATCTGAGACATTGAGAAGAGGGAATTTGGTAAACAGAAGTTCCTCATTTGTCATCGAAATGTAGTAACTCTGAGCCAGAGCTTAGGAAGATACATAAACAAGCCATTTTTCTAGATTGAAACGGCTGAAGAGGAATGGGCTGTTCTGTCAGGTTGAGTGTGGTCACTAACAGTGACATCTGGGCAGGGTGCCATGACTTGGACACACTCTTAGGAAAAGCTTGAGGGGCTTTTACTGGTCCCAAGAAGGGAGAACATCTATTCTGAGGCTCAGCGGTGAGAACACGAGTGCCTGTGTGGATGCTGCATGTCTGCACATCAGGCTTGGGTATTCCCCTTGCTAGAGGAACGAGCGCTCATTTGGACTTGGCATTTTTTAATGTGGGAAAGATAAGACTTTACCTCTGATTTCTTTTTGTTTCATGTTCAACTCTATTTTCTTCCTCAGCCAATGAGATTTCAAATGTTCTCATTCATCGCAGATACAATAATAAGTAGGGACTCTGAAATCCTCAAAGATTTTGGAAGAAAAGCCAGGAATGTGTTTCCAACTGTAGGCTTTAATCGGGGTGCTAGCCCAGCTTTAGCACGGCACCGAGGTACATTTCTGAGACCACTTTAGTTCGATGAAATATAAGCACCTGCTTAAATTGAAACCCATATTTAAACAAGCACCTGCTTCAGTGACTTGAGGAAGCGGAGTTTCCACTCCTTTCTCTGGGAGAACCTTTCTGCCCTTCTCAGCAACAAGCATTGATAAAGAGGCCTGATTACATTATAAAATGTCTAACAAATACTGTTTAATGCTGACTTTTTAGGTCATCACTGCTGGGAATAGCAAATGGTTTTTCCTTTGCCGGGTGAGATTAATTTCTAAATAAATGAGGCTGAAAAATACCCTACACAGCACCTATGGGCTGTTCTGCTCCTGTGACTGGAGAGAAAAAAAAGATAATGAAGCTTTTTAAAAGCTTGCATCTTGAAATATGTTGCAATATCCTTTGTTTATGTTCTGTCATTAAAAAAAAAAAAATCCTGACTAGAAAGATTATAGGTAAAATAATGCACAGTAATTTCTTCCCGTAGCTCCACTTTCAAACAAAATGCTGATTTTTGTTTGCTGTCTGTAGTTTTGAAAGATACCAGTGTGGATGTAAATGAGATGTAGTGTTAGAGGCAGACTGACCAGCTCTCTTGAGAGTAAGCTGCTTGTTTCCCCTAAATACCTTCGCTGTTAGGAACTTTTTAAAAAGAAAACCAGAATAAAGCTTCTGAGGTGTATTCTGAATGGAGAGTGAACAAATAGGCTTTACTAGCAAAAGCAGATTGCTGTCAGTAAACCGAAGCTGGCTTACTGTGTTCAGATTGAATGGTGCCCAGAATGAGTCTGCTTTGCTCATTAGTGAATGATACTCATTTACAATGATACAACAAACACTACGTGAAATATCTCACTCTGGCAGTTTTGATGCTTTGCTTCAGCATGGGCACCACCTACTAGTGTGAGTTTTTTACAAGAGCTTTGCAAAGCTTTGCAAGATTTTTGAAGAACCTCATTAATGGCTTCTCAAGCACATCAACACGTGACTTTGCCTTCAGGAGAACGTGGTAAAAAAATTGTCGTTTGCAATAGGAGAAATGAGCAGGCTAGCAGTCAACTATTGCAGCAGCCGTGTTTATCTGTGCCTTGGATTCCTCCTGCTCAGACCATGACCAGTTAGCGTGGTGCAGGGCTGGACACTGCCATGCAGAAGTTCCCAGCAATTCCAAAGGTTTTGCTGAAGTTTTCCCTGGTCTGCATTTCAGATTGTGTATATAATGTGGATACCACAAGGACGTTTAATGTACTATATGTTTTGCAGTCAGGTATTAAGTCTCTGACACTGAACAATACTTGACGTTTCAGCAAAAGGAAAATAAATTGTAACGTATTAATTTGTGACCTGAATCACGAGATCTGGCAACTCGTATTACTGTCACACCAGTGCTGTTCCCGTCTCAAAAGGTTGTCCAACTCTAGAAAAACCCAGCTGCAGTAAATATTTGTGTTGAGGACACGTGGATTTCTCTACTGCCTTACATCCTGAAAGATCAAAGCACCTTCCTTTTTTCTTTTTTTTTCTTTTTTTTTCTTTTTTTTTCTTTTTTTTTCTTTTTTTTTAATCTGTGTTCATCAAGATAGGCTGGTGAAAGGCAGTCAGAAAAACTGGTTGGTTTTGGAAGCTGCCTTGTGGTGCAGAATCTAATATTCAGCATTGCTTTTGGTTCTTTGATTACAACAATGATCTCTCAAGGCCACAGACTGCAAAAGAAAATCTTCTTTGTGTAAGCCAGTTATAACCTGCTGCAGCAACGTCTTTCCCTCTGTGCAAGTGCCCGGAGAAAGAGAAGTACCTCAGCAGGGTGCTAGCTTTGAAGCCTAACAGGTAATTATTGACTTGCCCAACCACAATACTGTTACTTTCCCTGCCAAAATCACCCTCGCTGTACCATTTGCTGTCTTTTATCTGGTACTGGGCTTGCAAAGTGTCTCCGGCGAGGACTGTTACCCGGCTGTCCTACATGCAGGAGCTCTCGATCCTAGAAAATACTACAGTAAATGTGTGAATAAAAGGGAATACTGCAATAATATGGAAAGGCAACGTGGGGTTTTTTCCCACTTAAGTTGTTATGAGGTATCTAGTTGTCCACTCTCCCTCTGAAACCGAAAAGAGAGTAGTTCTTGTCTCACCACAGACTATAGATGAAACCACAGTAATTAATAGAGATCAGAGCCTGTTGTTAATAAGGACAGAGGTAAATGAGCTGAAGTGTACCCAGATGTAAGTCTCAAAGCCTCTGTTTGTAGGTGCTGTTTAAGAAGGAGCCCTGGACTAGGAAATGCTGGTGTAGCTTATCAGTGGTAGCTCATCGCAGTGCCTGAAGAGCGGGGAGCTGAAAGGGCTGCAGCTTGTGGGACCTCCTTATTTGTTTCCGTACGTTACTCTGCACAGCAGTGGCAGGCAATTACCTCCACGTTAGAACTTTGAAAAAAGTAGATTGAAAGTAAGGGGATGAGGTTTAAATGCAGAAGGATCTTCTGTTCAACTAATCATTTAATTTAACCCTCGTAAGTTCAGTGATAACAGAAAACATCATACTAGTCTTACTTCCTTTTACATTTTGTAAATAGCTGTTGTAGGAAAATTAACTAAGGCCATTTGTTTATCTATTTCTATAGTCTGCCTCTTCTGATTTTCATTTAATACAAGCCTCGCATCTCATGTATCTTCAAAATGAACTTCTAACTCAGAATCAGATTACTCTATGCAGAAAAGCTACCATCAACAGAGAAAACTCCCACTCATCCCGCCAGAATTTACACAGCTGTAGTTACAATTTCATCGGTTGTATTGGGCATATGATTGAAGTGCTGGGGCCTGAGCTGTGGGCCCTGAGGTGGAACTGACCTGTGAATGAGTAGAATGTTTTGTTTCCCCCACTGTCTTCAGGTTCCAGAGGCAGAACCTGGCCCAGTCAGAAGAGCTTCCCATTGGGTGTGGCTTCTGCTGAGGCTGGTTGCATCTTGCTGAGCTCTCTGGGTGGTGTCCTTCCATGTGAAGGACCACTGAGGAGCCATCTCTGTCCGTTGTGTCCAGCAGGAGATGCTGGCACCACAGTGGGCAGCAGAGGAGCTGGGCCCACAGGAACCTGTGGCAGGATTGTTTGAAAGAAGACTTCTGAGGGGATGTTGCTGAGTTCAGTGTTGGTCTGTGTGATCAGGCAACTGATGGCACCATAAAATGGTGATGGCTGAACCAGCACAACAATGATACAATTATTTCTTACCCATAATATATTATGAATCACTGTGGTGAAGACTGCAGCTCTTAATTTGTCATGGAAATTAATAAACCATTTAATTCAGAGCACTCATAGTTCCTTCAGATAAGCACCCCACAAGTAGATCACTTTCCACTGCCCTTTGTATCTATAACACCCGTTTCTTTCCTGCCTTTCTTTCTCTCTCTTCCATTCACTTTTGTTACGGCAGTTCAAAGTGTTCATGGCGTAGCAGAACAACCCAATGGCACTTCAGATAGATACAAGGGCACTCCACATTTGTAGATCTTGTCTCCCAGTTCTGTCTCCTGCATTACGAGAAGTTCTTACCTCAAAGAGTTTGGAATAAAATCCAAACTCTGCTTCATCTCTTCTGCCCAGTAAATATATATACTTTTCATATAAGCATGAAATTCTTAACAGATTTACTTCCATGTGGAGGTGAGCATCAAAGCACCACAATTACTGGAGGAAATAACAGGAAATTGAGATTTCAGACTGCTTCCACAGTCACAAATGCTCAACTCAAATATTCATGAGTCTATGAGGCAGATAAATTGTTCTGCTGTGTTATAAAATATGTCTCTGATCTTTCCTTTATGTATGCAGGCAACAAACATTTACTGTCACTTTGTGACCTAGGTCAAATTGGTTGTTTCCACTTGAACCACCAACATTTGCAGGAAATGCAACATTTTCTTTTTTACATTAAAAAAAAAAAAGTGTTGTGGAGTGGTTTTTACTCTGATAACTTTTCCTTTGATTGCTTGGATTTTCTTCACTTGAATGAAGTGCTAGCAGTGTGCCCTGGTGGCACGGAAGGCCAGCAGCATCTTGGCTTGTATGAGGAATAGCGTGGCCAGCAGGACTAGGGATGTAATTCTCCCCCTGTACTCGGCACTGGTGAGGCCTCACCTCGACTACTGTGTGCAGTTCTGGGTCCCTCACTTCAATAAAGATATTGAGGTGCTGGAGTGGGTCCAGAGGAGAGCGACGAGACTGGTGAAGGGGCTGCAGGGAAAGTCTTATGAGGAGAGGCTGAGGGAGCTGGAGTTGTTCAGCCTGGAGAAGAGGAGACTCGGGAGACCTTACCACTCTCTCCAACTGCCTGAAAGGACGTTGTAGTCAGCTGGGGATCGGGCTCTTCTCCCAGGCAACTAGTGACAGGACGAGAGGGCATGCCAGAAGCTGCGACAGGGGAGGTTTAGGTTGGATATTAGGAAGCACTTCCTCATGGAAAGGGTGATTAGACACTGGAATGGACTGCCCAGGGAGGTGGTGGAGTCGCCATCTCTGGAGGTGTTTAAGGAAAGATTGGATGTGGCACTCAGTGACATGGTCTAGCTGATGTCATGGTGTTGGCTGGACTTGATGATCTTGGAGGTCTATTCCAGCCTCAATAATTCTGTGATTCTGTGAAAGGCAAGTGTTTTGAGAAGTGTAGAATCACAGACTGTTTTGGGTTGGAAGGGACCCTTAAAGGTCATCCAGTCCAACCCCTGATGCCCTGGGAGGCGTGAGCACTGCTTGCCTTTTTCCCGTTGTTTCTTCTTTCCTTGCTATTTCTTTCTGCAGTGTTGCTCTTGGGACTCAAGCTGACAGGCAATTGTGGTTGCAATGCTTTCAGGTAAGAGCGTGAATCAGTGTCTGAAACCCTCATGTTCAACTTGGAGGAATCCAGCGTGAATACTCTGATTTATGTTACAGCACATGCCAAATAAATTGAGATGCTGCATTAATGTCTTGTGACATCGCACTGCTCTGACATAAAGCCAGCCAGCTGTGTCCCTGTCCAGGGCTCATAAGAACATGTGTTCTAACAAAATTATCCTTGTAGCACTGCAAAAAGTGTCTCTCTCCCCTTGTGGCTTTCAAAAAAGAATTCCATCTTTCCTACAGGAAGATCATGTTGTGAAAAAAGAAGGTAGCTCGTTTTTGTTCCTTCACACAATTCAGGAGAAGTTCACCCCTAAACTGAAGCACACTTTTATCTATCTGTTATTATATCAACCTTCCTTCTCTTCCTTGCCTGAGTTTACAAACAAGGCCCAAAATGTCAGCAGAAAAGTCCTTTTAGAGGAAGTATTTACACAGCTGGGAGATATTACTAAAACAGAGTCATGTAAAGCTGGAAAACTAATGAAAGATTGAGATGTGGTTAAAACCAAAACATTCTTTGCTTTCTTTGATGATAAATATTTTAAAAGTCATTTCAGACTGGATGAGTTTTAGGTGGAATGTTGTTTTCTGCAAGTCTTGCTTCTTGGGAGAGCACATTTCTTTCTACCAATCAAAAAGGGATCAAAATAAAGGCAATACACTCTTGTGAGAGGTGATCTACTGTTAAAGTCTTGAAAGGCAGTTTAATCACAAAAGCAAGCAGCAACTCCTGTTTGCTCTGTTACTACCATAAAATCATTATTGGCCAATGTAGTTGAAGGCCCATAACAGTCATTAACAACCTGTCTCTCCAATAAAACTCTTCTGCATATGTTAGAGCTGTCAGGGAAGACCAAATAACATCTTGAAATTAATGATTTCGCTTCTGGTGGTGAAGTCACCGTACTTTTAATAACATCTAAGCAAGACTGCATGCAAAAAAGTAAAAAGGGTTATCTCATCACCTCCCGTTTTCAAGGTTTTTACCAGGGAAAGCACTGCTGGAATACGAGTATTCCCACGTACCCAGCCCTAAGTGGCATCTGATAATAGATGACATTTTGCTACAACATCTGCTGCCTTCTTGCTTGAAAAGCTTTACGCTCCTGGATTCAGTGCTGTATCTGATGGCAAGGTGCCACCTGCAAGGCACACACATCTTACCAACACGGTGTTTGTAATGCAATTGATTGGACTTTCAACTTCTTGTACAAATGGATGGAGTTAGAAACTCATAAACAGCTTCTCTTTAGGCTGCAGTTACCTGGAAATAGATTTATTTGCTGAAAAATACTCTATAGCTCCGTTAATGAAGCCTTAACGTTCTCATGTTCTGCTACTCGTTTTAGCTGCACAAAGTCTCATCTTGCAAGATGTACAATTTATTTGAGTTGAATCTCTTGAGGACTCGGTTTGATGAAAATATTAGGCTTAAGAACATCCTGTACTTAAGGCTGGAGCACAAAGAGCCACGTTACTGCCCTAGGAAGAAGGATGACTGGTGTCTTCCTCTGAAAGGGATGTTTTGCACTTCCCACTGTTCTCTGACCCACAGGCAATTTGGAACACAGGCAGAAGAAGCTGCTCGTGGATGCCTGGTTCTGACAGTGACAAGTGGCCTGTTCTTGGCCACCATTTTTTTCAGAGGCTTATCTGAGCACTTGAAAGTTTTCAGCACATGAGCAATGCAGCTCAGAATGATGGAAAAGGCAGCGAGGAGCAGGCTGTCACCATCAGTGAAATTGATCTAGCCTAAAGTCTGCTGCCAGAAGGACATCTCAGGAAAAATGGCATTGAAAAGCAGGTGGAGGGCCATTAAGTGAACCTAGTTGACCTCCTATAACCTCCTATAACTCAGATAACCTATGAGTTACAGGCTGAGCATGCCCAGTGTTAGATGCTCATTTTCTGGCCAACACAAAACCAATTTCTAAATCATGTTTCCAAGCGTTCCCTTCACTTCATGTTTAAGCATTTAAGGACACCTAAGAAATACAATTTAAAATCATTTCTCTCTCCCCCATGGGAAATGTTGATATTTCTACACTGATTTTCATCAAAGCTCAAGCCGAAATACTGAAATGGCAGAATTTCTTGTGCAACAAAAGGGTTTGTACATATTTTGTGTTGCTAATGTTGCTATATCACATTTTCCCATCACATTAAGCTATCTGAGTCAGTATGTTAATCTAACTGGAAGTTCTCCTTCAGAGGGTTACGGACATGGGTCAGAGACAGAGACATTCCCCGGGGGCACGTGACTCCTTAGGTCAATAAAAGAGTCCTTTTGAAAGACAATTTTCCAGGTGTCCTCACATTATTCTTTTAGCCTCATAAGAGGGAAAACCATGATGGCCATCACTAACTAGTAACGTAAAATTAGGTTAGCTCCACATCAGTCCCACGGAATGCATAACTGCTTGATGTTAAGCAGCTAGGTAAGTGCTTTGCAACTTAGGGCTCGTAAATGGATTTTTACTTGTTATTCAGCAGTGAAAAGAGCCTTAAAGTCATTATCACAACTAATATAGCCTCCGTAATACTTGGGGATTGTTGCTTATGCCATCACCTTAAATAACAGTTGCTTGTATATGTAAGCACATACCCACACAACCAATGGGTTAATCCTCCACGTTGGGAAAGCGTTTAAATTCCCTGGCTGCAAAATGTCATTTTTTCGTAAGGCACGCAGGACTGCCTTTAAACGAATTAGCCTATCGCTGGCTATCAGAACCCAAATGGGAAATGCTATTTAGTAGTTAGACTCAAATGGTCTGTATGGTGAGGAATAGATTAGGCTACCTCACAGTGACTGAGCAGAGATAATGGGAGATGATATGAATGTGGAAATAGTAATTTGCAGTGGGCCTTGTAACACTTGTAGCACGTGTCTGAGCAGCCAGAGCACAGCAGGGTGGTTCTACCATCCCTCGTTTAATAAAAGATGTGCTGTGAGCATTTGCCCAACAGAGCCTTCTGCAGCTATAGGTTCGCTGAGTCTTCCACTCTACTCTTCTATTTAGGTCAGGTCACTGAAACTGTTGCGTTAAACAGCATCAGGTTTCTTGGGAACAGAGAACATGCAGCTCTAGCCAAATTTCTGAAAATGGCAAATCTGGCCCCTCAGTTCTGTGACATGCTGTGCCCTGTTTCATTCGACTCCCAGAAATCATACTCTTTGAAATCAGTGACTTTACAAAAAAAGATTCACCGGTGTATTTGAAGGCATGATTCATAGGGTTGGAAGATGGAGATCTAAGTTAGTTGCCAGAAATAGAAACGAGGGAAAAAGGTTTATCTTTGTCAACGCTACAATATTAACAAACTCAGCAGCCTCCCTGGGGGCACCCAGTGAGTCTATTTGAGACTGAGGAGTTGAGTGAAGCTGCAAATTTTTCACAGGGTGGCTAAACACTTAGGAGAGAAACCACGCTGACAGCCAAGCTTGTGTCTCTAGAATGTTTGGTTTTTTTTTAACAGATGATGGCCTGAGCCACCAGCTGGACTTAAAGCTAGATCCAGATTTTCAAAATTTAAGAGCTGTGAATCTGAAGATTAGTTATGGCGTGTTATTAAAGTAGTTTTATTGATGAGGTGATTCTCCAGATGCTTCACAGACTGATTCCATCTTGTCCTTTGTCTAAAGAAAAAGAATCATTGGAGAAACGGAAACATGGAGTTATGACAATGGTTCCATCAGTACTGAGGTGATGCCAGAAGCTCTCTCTCAAAAAAAGTAAGAGGGGAAACCATGACAGAGGGCTCTCTGCCAACTATGGCAGCCTGCATACTTCTCTGATCAGCCTATGGAGAGGGACGTTTGAGCTGTGGTGCTTAGTTGTCAGTGGTTATTTCATGAGTTTTGGACTTTTTAAAAACAAAAAAGAAGTTGCTTAGAAGCCTGCTACAGCTTGAGTTTGAGTTTCTTTGGAAAACAACAGGGGAAAAAGGTACAAAATACCTTTCCTGATACAGCTTTGTCCTGTTCTCTGGGTGTCAGGCACTAGAAGGATATTCAGCTCAGTTTTATCTCTCTTAAAAGTAATGTTTTCACTCACCATATCTGTCAGAGTGTTGTCTTTAGTAACCTGGATTCAATATTGTCTAATTCCGTGTTGTTTCACACCAAGGCAAAGGCAGAGCATAGTGCCACCAGCTCAGCGGAAGAGCTTTTCTCCTACGCATTTACACCCATGTTGTGGGAGAGTAAATGACAACATACTGAGGGCCTTAGTGCAAGGTTCTTTCTGATCTTCTTCTGCTTTCTTAGGAACGAGCTATATTTAAAGCTGCATTAAATCTTAATTTTGCATGGCCTTTCCCTTCTATCAGTCTTTTCCATCTGGTTGTAGTTAATCTTTGCACAGTTCTTTGGAAGAGCAAGCACCAAGTCTGTTTTTTTCTCTTCATCTGTGTGAGGGGAAGAAACCTGACAGCCCTGTACATAAAGACAAATGAATGACTTACAAATAATTCGAGCGATGACTGCTGCTACTTTATCGTTCAGTTATATCCTTTTCATTGACGAATATGGAATTGCAGAGAGCCTTGTACGTAAAAAGAGCCACATGCCTTCATCTTTGTCAAGCAGTAGAGGATCTAACTGCTAAGTATATGTGCACACAGGTACAAAGAATTGCGTAAAGACATGAAATGTGCCCCGGGTGACTTGCATAGCCTTAGTGGCTTGTCATTTCTTTCAAGTAGGTAGATACTGGTGAGCGGTGCCGCGGGACAGCAAACCTGCTGTCGTTTAGATAGGGAGCCCATCAGTCCCATTGGCCACAGTACTTTGGGCAACTCAGTGTGGGTCTCTTCTGCTGGTGAGCAAACTGAGGTATCAGGATGGCGTTAGTTGAGGAAAATGTTTTGCATCTCTGAATACTGAGCACTTCTGTTCATTTGGTTCAAGGTTTTTTTATGATGGACAAGCAAGAATGAGGGGCTGCTTCTGAAAACTGGGTTAGCACTCACCCTAAAATTTTCTGTACAATCTCTCTCCTTAAATAGGCAGATTATGCCTGAGATGCATTTTGGGGGGGACCTTAAAAAATCCACATTGTGTCATGAAACTTGTGTATTATTAGTTACTGAACAGTACTTTTTATTAGATTGTGTATTATTAGTTACTGAACATGGTGTGACAGTGAATAACAAAAGAAGCATTAGTAGTTTGCTGCTTGTTATTGGGGATTGCTGTTTTCTTCGTACAGAACAGCAATTTGTCAGGAAACAAACCAGGGAACACTTAAGAGCAAAGCCCTGGAAAACCTGTTCACATGACAAACAAGCTGCGAGTGTGACGGGCTTTTCTAGCAGATCAGATGGCAGCACTTTGCTGAGGAAGAAGGCTTCTTATGAGTCTCTGACAAAGCAATATGTCCCTTGCTGCCTCAAAATCTGGTTTGGGAGTCAGTCACACTGCAGTCTTCATCACTAGTGCTTTTGAAAGACCCAACCAGCAAATCTCAGCCAAGAGTTATGAGCTGCCTCTGCAGCTAACGCTTCTTGAGACAGGCTCTGCAAGTTAGTTTAGCTGTAGCCTGTCAACTCGATACAGAGCAGGAGGAAGGGACATTTTTACTTCAGCTTTGAAGAAGGTTAAGCATAGCTTTTTATTCTTTTTCTGGTGTCCACATCCTGATAAAATCTTGTAATATACTCTCTGGGTTTTTTTTTCCTTTTCCAATAAATGTTTTCCTGTCTTTATTTTCATCTGGCACGAGAAAAGGATTGTTTGTAGTTCTGTGGCTGGAATCAAGTCACTCCTCTCTTGCAGGTGTCATTGTTCACCGGAACATCAGTAAACTGTCATCCTAATACAACTCCCAGTAGTACCCAAAGAACAGCAAAACTCCCTTTTATTTTATCAGGTACAACATATTCACCCACTCGGGCTTCCTCAGTTCCAGCGGCCAGCACTCGCAGAAGGCACAACCAACATGACAGGGAACGGAAGTTGTTTCCTGGATCAAAACCATGAATATGGTGAGGTCGTATTCCTCTTGTCAACACAGCTACATAAAGGCATAGGAAGATCTTAACTAGTGCAAAAAAGATATTGGGACAATAATCCATTTTCTGCACTGATACAGAGATATATTGGCAATGCTTCCTTTTCCCTGGGAGGTACTGAGTCCTCAGAGAAGTTTGTTATTGCTTGTAAGAATTCAGATTTAAACTGACATTACTAACTTTTAATTGCATGTGTTGCAGAAAGTAGCTTTCCAGTGCTTTGGGATTATAAAAGAAAATTTCTTAGGAATATCCTTGCTTCTCAAATTCTACTTTGCCTCCTTTTTTATTGTGGCAAACACAATCTCTGCAACAGACACAGTGCTTAGCTCTCCCACAGGGACTTTCATGGAATATCTAGGAAAATTCGTAAGCAGTGTAAGGTCTTGGCAGCTATGTCACGCAGAGGACCACGTAGGTCATTGTCTTCTTCAGTCTCATTTAATACTGCCATGTCCCTTACACATTTGCCACAGTCTGCTTTGGTAGCTGCTACAAGCCTTTCGGTGCCAGCTGGATCTCTCTTAGAAGGGCTGTACTTGCCAATTTTTGACGGAAGAGACCTTATTTCAGTCAGTTGGGAAGGTCCACTCCCTGTCTCCCCAAAGCATCGTTAATTGGCCATGCTTTGGCACGACAGTATGTGCACAAAGAAGAGAGCAGAAGCTGCTGGAAAGGAAACGCACCTTGTACAAATAATTCCAGCCTTTATTCCTTTGCATGCCATGAAGGAAAGAAAAGAGGGGGGGTTTGTACGCACAGATTACACAGACTCTTGGAGTAGGTTGGTAAGGTGGTTGTAGACCTTCCATCATAAAATTTTTGCTTTCTGTAAGTTAAAATCCAATATGTCCTCTCTGCTCGTCTTCTGTCAGACGGTGGTCGTACAGAGCAATGTGAGAGGGAATCCTTCTGGAGCACAGCACGGCAGCATACCAAGGCACACATAATGCTCAGCCTTCTGTATCTCTGTCTTGGAAACAGTTAAATTTTACCACTAGATTGAGAAAAAGTGCAACTACTGAGCCCTCTTGCTGTGCCTTACTGTGTCGCAAAGGTTCCTAAGTCGGTCTCAACTCATCTGCAGACCCTACTAAGGGAAGATGATAGTAGAATTATGGCTTGGTTTGCTTATCTGGTCAGGATTTAATCCTCGTGGGGTTTTTATGGGAGCAGTCGGGTCTATTTCTTTAATCAGTCTCTAAGAAGATATGCTTACAGGACACTAATTGCATTTGTCTGATTATTCTACTTCTAAAGATCAGTTTGTCGCCTTCCAGGGATCAAGCAGTACAATTTTTATTCCTGCAAGGTAAAGCACAGTAGTAACAGACAATACTAAAGATATAGTACATGAAAAGTTAAGATCAATTTCTAAATATGCAGAAGATACCTACTGGGTGGAAGGCAGCCTTGGCAACTTACCGGTGCCCATGTTTATCAGATGAGTTAGTGGCAAAACAGAGAGTGGAGAGGGGTAGTTTGTGTGCAGAGGATCAAAAAAGAGAATTTAAATAGTAACAAAATAAATAGGAACCGACTCATCTCACATTTTCATCTCTCTCACCTTATGGGTGACAGCTGATAGAAACAAATGCTCATTTCACTGTCCTGAATGTTGTTTTTCGTTCCTCATCTGTCAGAATGAAGATACAGACAGTAGCTGATGATCCATCCAAACTCAAAGTCAGCGTCACACTGAGCATTTTAAGTGTTTAGGTATTTCTGATATGTGCGCAGAATTAGATGACATGTCACACAAATTTAGCCGAAGATGCAGAGTGGAACCTTCCAGAGAGCTAAATTCCTGTTAAACACCACTCCCAGCTTCAGTCTGATGGTGGCTCGATACAGCTCAGGTTAATTTTCTCGACTTGTGGGCTGCTGTGGGAACCATGAAATGGAATCAGGGCTGGGGAAAGTGAGTTGCTGAAAATCTTGCTAGAAGTACTCATTGCTGTGCTCTGCCCTTCTGGATTAAATGTTCTCTGATAATCCCTGGTAAAGCACACGCATGAATTGTCAGTGCCATTTCATTCTTATTTAACAATTAAGGGGTTTGCAACCTGAGAATGATGACAAAAGCTGTCTGAAGTGACTAGTACCTCTACCTACTGATGACAAGAGATAAATAAGCAGCAGGTAAAAGACAGGGTGCTTTGTTTAACACACAGTTAGCCTCAAAAGTCTTCTCTGGCCTTGCAAAAGGCTGTCATTCTATAATGTGCAGTTCCTGTGAAAAAAAACCAAACAAGATTTTTTGGTTTTGTTTTTCTGAAAGACTCTGCACAACATGTTTGGCCTGTCAGCTACTGCTCTTTGGAAATGAAATATGGCCTTAAGGACAACTATATATAGATTAAGTAAGACGCACCTTCCCTTGTTCATATTTTGTCTCTGTCATAACAAAGCAAGAAGATTTTTACTGTTGCGTTAGAAAATAAAGCAGGGTTTGGGAGAGCTGTCTTAGTATATTTTGACAAATCTCTGCTTTCTTACGCCAACTAAAGCATCACAATATATATAACTTGTTTCTCTAAACTGCTTACCACTGTAATTAACTGTGCCGTATTCTAGGGTCAGAAATAGCTGGTTTATAACCGTTGCACCTCATCCTTTAGATGGACATTGCTTGAAAACTCCCCCCTTTTATTTGTCCCTCTGCGGCTAATGGACATCCACTACAGAACTGTATACAGGGAAATGGGAGTCGAGTCAGCGACATGGTTAACGATGCATGACCTTCGTTAGCATACTCCCAGGAGCACGGGAATTGGCGTGGTTTAGTTGCAAGCTGTAATGAGGGCACTTGGGATGGACATCAGTGGCAGCAATGATGATCCAGTGAGAAGAGCAGACATAGAACCCATATACCCAGCTTCAGAACTCGCAGAGATACTGCAGAGCTGTTCAGCACCTGGGTAATAGCCCCTAATTCCTTGCATGTTCTTTGTAAGACACCATTACAAGGTGTCCTTCAAGGTCTTATTCAAAGTCAGTGAGACTGAAAAAACATAATCCAATTCAGGTGGTGCCCTGAAAACCAAATGCCAGTTCACAGAGAGACTGTCTGGTTATATATGGACATAACAGGTCCCACATGAATCCTCTGGAGCGTGTATAAAGGAAATCCAGACTGACAGGAGCTGGTGGAGGGGTTGGGTAAGTCTTAACTTGGCTTCTCGCAGTGCCTGAGCTCGCACAAGGGCCGTAGTTTGCATAGACCAGTCACACGTCCCAGGGGAAAGATGGAATTGTCTGCCAGAAGCTATGTCATTATGTCCTCCCTCGTAGCAAAGGTAATGGGACATAGCCAAAATTAGCTTTAAAGGAGGAAAAAAGTAAGGCATAGGAGCAGCATGTGTCCAAACGGAGGCAGGTGAAACAAGGCCTTATGGTTCACTTTTGAGTGATGACAGTGAGAAGGCAGGCTGGTGATTTTATCAGCAGGTTTTATCAGTCTTCCAAGTAATAAGAAGGCATAAAGAAAATAAGTTTATCTTGTAACTGGCAACTTAGCTCCTTTCACTCTGATAAAACATCAAGCAGTGGGTTCGCATTCTTCTAGCTGGAACTCTGGAGAGAAAAGGTCCATGTGTTAGCAGTTAGGTGGTACGCACTGTCCAGTGGAAACAAGCTAGTACCTAAGCTAATAGAATGAAATGCTGTTTTGCTAATAAAAATTGCATCTGCTAGCAGATAAAAGTAAATAACTGCAGTCTATCAGCCTCTGGAATACACCCAAATGCTGTTCTTTTAGTTAAGGCATTTATCACGCTGAAAAGATAATTCAGGGCAAGGTCCCTAAACATGTGCAGGTCGGGTTTTCGTTGACCTTATCATCATTTTAATTAGGAATTGTAATGAATTGTTATATTTAGAGTAGGTATACAATAAGAAACTATGTATAGGCTAAGAATCCAGTTTGGGTTACTGGAAAATACTCTAATAAATAAAAGTTATTAATAAAAAGCAACGTGTAATAAATTATGGTAGGTTGAAATGTAATTGCAGAGCTTTGTGGATATTAGGTTGAACTGAAAGTTACACGTACTGGAAATTTAATGACTCCTGACTTTTGAAGAGGGCTCTGCTAATTAATCAATTGGTAATTACAGTGGTGATTAACAGCTGTGGTCATGATTGGTAGAAAGTATTGATTAATTCCCCAATAATTCTGGCACAGTTTAGAATAAGAAACACCTCGCAGGCTGCAGGAAGCATGATTAACAAAAGCAATAACACAAACACTTCACTCTCATTACAGAACTGTCTTGCAGGATGAAGATTTGTGAAGGTGGGGAACCTGGGTGGATTTGCCAAGGTAAAACAGCCTTATACCCCATATCGCCTTAATGAAAGAGAATGATTGGGAAAAGTGGATGCATTTTTTCATAATGATGAATTTGCTCCAGACGTACAGTCATTATGTCCCCACTACTGAAATCTTTTTTCATTACAATAGCGTGTTCATTTCCAACTGGACTCAGAAACTCTTTTTATTGCCATAAAAGATAACATTTATACATATTCCAAAGTGCCATATGAATAGTGGCTCATTATCTAGTCCTACAAAGAACTACTAACGAAGGGCACGAGGAGATGAAATATGCATCTGCTAACCAGAGCTGACAATTCCATTTGGTGACAATGCCTTCAATTTTTATTTCTTTTGTTCCACTGCTGAACGGAAAAGAAAGCTCCTGAGAATGTTTGCAAAAAGCAGGGTTATGCTAAAATATCTTTTCAGAACCAAAGTCTTAGCTTTATTTTATCAAAAAGAGGTACACGTGTGTGTCATCTACCAGCTAAGGCACTGACGTCTGCGGCAGGAAGCCAAGGCTTCTATTCCTTTACAGTTGGTACAAAGATTTTCACCTAAGGCCACTGTGGGCCGGGTGCAGGATGGACTTGAATCGAGATAGATACATTCAGAATCAGTTCCCTAAGCATCATAGTATAGAAAGCCTTCTGGTTAGCAACCAAACAGAGAATCAAAACTACTGCCCTATTACCATTACTTCAAAAAAGATGCAGATGAAGAGAAAAAGATGTTTGAGCTTGTCATTTCCTGCAGATCCACTTTAGGCACCATTCCTTTGCACTATGAATGAAAAGTAAGTCTGAACTCTTATATTTCCCACCTGGAAATCTATCAGTGACAGAATTTTTATTTCACTGAGCTTCTAGCACTAGGGAAAAGAAAAAATAAATTAAAATCAAGGACTTCTCTCCCGATTCCATAATCTTCCCATTCAAATCAGGGCAGAGACTTCCAAGTTAAAAACATTTCTGTGCTCTCAACTCTTACCATTTTATGATCTTTGTTCTTTATTATGATATTAATGTTTCAGCTCTGGGAAGTTCAGTCAACTGAATATATGAAAATTTAATCATTTAAGAAGAAAACTTTGTATTTGCTAAAAGCAATAAGAGCTTAGTCTGTTTTAAAGAATAGTTTGAGTGGCATGGGTAGATGGCATGGCATGGCCGACTTCTAAACATGAAATCAAGAGATAAGGCATAAAATAAGTTTTGATTCTCACTTCTAAGCCTATCTCAGGATTTCTGAACATGGCTCTCCATTGTAATCATGGGTTGATGCTCCATTGCAAGTAATTTTTACAAAGAAGAGAGAGAGGAGTCTCAAAGTTTAGCTATGGATTTGAATCTCCCTGAAGTTCTGTGTGTTTGGGTCTGGGCTTGAGCACAATTCTCATTCAGAATATATAGGAAACCAAAATATAGAACCAAAGAGTCCTTCTAAAATTAAATTACAATCAAAGGAGGAAAAAAACATGATAACAATAAAATGAGGTCTGATAAATGTATCAAAAGATCTAGCACAAGATGCAGCACAATGAACTACAACGCTTCTAAAACTTATGGCAATCGCATGTGATGTTAGTAATACCACACGGTAATTAAAACACCATTCTAGAGAGTATCTTTATCTGAAAGTCGTTTTGAGACCAGTACCAAATTCAGAAACGCGTATGACTAATTTTGCCAATAAGACTGAATTTTCTGTTTGTAAAAAAATTTATGAAATAACATTGTTATGAAGGTATGAACATAAGACGTGAAGAAATGCATTTATTCCACAGAGTCCAGCTCCGTAACTCTACCCTTCCATCCCAGTAACTTCTCCAAGATCTGTCTTCCTGATCTTTGCTTCCAGTTGCTTCCCACCCTTGACGGGTGAATATTTTTTAAAAGACTGTAGGGACTTGTCCTGTCTAAATGGTACAGTGCACACATTTTATGCCATGTTTCAGCTTCAGCTAGAGACTGCAGACAGTAATAACAATATTTGTAATCTAAGAGGCTTCATGTTGTGAATGTAAATACCTTTGGAGCATAAAAGTGCTGAGAAGGGCTTTGGAGTGCTGTAGTCGTGCACAGGACATTTGAAATAGCACCTGACAGGAACTGGTGTTCTTTTCCAGAATTCTGCACACGCGTGAGGCCACCATACAGCTGCAGGTGGTAGCAGATGTTCTAAGCCTCGTCAAGGAGACATCGTTAGTGGCATCTGGTTACTGATAACTAGGCAGCACATTTTTTTCTCTATGTATTTAATAGAAAAGGGACTCCAAGGTGCTGTACAAAATGCTGACTTAAGTGTTAGCAGTAGAGCAGGTGAACATGCCATGAGGCTGTCAAGATCACAAGGGACCTGGGCGTCTTTACTTCCATCACCCACTCGCTGCCTTATTTTCAGGACAGGCTTAACTCCAGTTACAAATGATGTGACTCCTCTCTAGCTGCTATCATCCTCACTTCACGTCATCTGAATGCAGTTTTGCAACATGTTCTCTCAAACTTCGGGCTGCCTACCTCAAATGAACAGCCCAACTCCTTGGGAAAAATCGAGGGCAGGATCTGTGTAGTTATAATTTCAGCAATAAAAATCAAAGTAGTTTTGATAATTGTTTTCATCTCGCTCTGAAGTCCAGCTCCTGGTGCCACAGTTTACCGCACTGAAAGCCTTCTATGGTAATATGTAGTTAGAGTTGGTTGCTGACACAAAGTAAAAAAATGCACCTTTTGTTTTTGTTTAAGACTGGAAGTTGGCTCTCAGCAATCCTCGGTTGTTACTGAAGTAAATAGAAACAAACTTTGACTGACATTCCTACAGAAATATGGAAGGTCAAGAAATCCTATTGGGTTAATATCTAGGGATATCTACTCTACAAGAAATTTCGCTCAGGTGATTGACACTTTTTCTGCATCAAATTTCTTAGTTTTAGTCAAGACTTTTTCACATGCAGCAGGGATTTTGCCACCAAGGCAGTTTAAATAATAATAAGCAGTACAAGTTACTATTTAGATCCTCCTTGATGAAGTTTGTATTCAAAAAACTACCAGCCTTCACATCTGAGATCGTGTAAGCAATGGTATAGTATGTAAAGAGCTAGGAATCAAGAGTAGAGATAATTAGTTGCTTTATGACGAAATACATTTCAATTTACAATTTCAAATTACAATTTGCAGTGTTTTGGTCCTCTAAGGAATGAATCAAGCAATGAAACCCTGTTTAGGCTAAGCACAATGTTTGCTTAACACATATCAGGAAGGTTTAACCCAGAAAGTATGGGAGATTCAGAGGCCATACAGCTTCTATAACAGGTATGAAAATATCTGTATATTCTAGTGAGCATAAGTGACAGCGTGCTGCACGGCAAGTCCTGGAACTATAAAAACTAAATCTCATTGAATGGCTTCTAGCACTGTTGCCAGGAATAAGTAGCAGAGTGAATCTTTGTGGGTACAAATTTCATTCTTTTTCGGTGGCCCTCTGGAATCTTTCTCCTTTCATCTGAGGGATTATCACATCCTTTTCTGTATCGTTTCCATCCATCTTGCATTGAAGTAAAAGAAGGAAGGGAAGGATAAGGGTGATCACCTCTGTGTCAGATATATGCAGCAAAGCAGCTAAACTTGGCCAAATCCACAAATCCCCTTAATAAAGCAATTTCATTTTCTTGCAACAGGTAGAATCAATCAAAGTGCGCTTTCACATGCTAATATCTAGAGACTTGCTCTTCTAGAAGGAGACATAGTAACAGGAGCCTTACACACAGCAGAGGGGAGAGGACAACAGTTTAGGAGGAATTATTAGAGCTGAAAACATCACAGTTTAATGAATCATTTTACAGTTACCCTGTGGCCACCGGTAAGCACTCCAGGCTATGTTGGTATTTACCAGACTTCAGAGACTTCGTAATCTAGTTAGTTCTGCACCCAGAAAACCTGGATCCACTTCTTTTCTAGTAGGTCTGTTTCCCTTGCTGGTAGTTGATTTAATTTTTATTAGTCAGATGGGTCACATCATCACGGTTTGGGATTTATTTATCCATATGGTGTAGCAGGTACCATGTAGGAGGTTGAAATGCCTTCTACCTTTACTGCAGGAGAGCTTCAGAGGACAAACCTGACTCTTCCTCCACAGGTGACTGTAGGAAAGCAGTCAGTATGCAAATGCATGTAAGGATGTACTGCCTCTGTGGAACCAACCTGACTAAAACTCTGTCCAGAAACAGGACAGTTTCATATGGCGTTTGTTTAATTTATCTTTTTCTAGTATCACAAAAGTCTGCATATCCACACCTGCCATCTTAATTGTGGGTAATTAAAACCACAAAATAGACTTTGCTCTTTAGCAAGTGTGTAACTTTACTTACGAGTAGCACACGAATACAGTTTGTTTAGCCCACAGGTGCCAGGGAGCTGTAGGAGTGCTGGGTGTGTTGTCTGCGTTATAACGATATGTAGGCAAGATGTTACAGGAGAACTTTTCTGTGCTGGAAGCAAATGGGCCACCAAATATTCTGTGCTTCACCCAGGTCTATGCAGCTGTTTGCAGTGTAAGAAGAATTGGTGGCAAAAAAGATAGAGAGTGGACCAAAGGCTTCAAAGGCAGCAAACATAAGCAGTTGTGGAAACAGAACATAGAAAGGCCAGAGACTTGTATGCATATTGACTGGATCTGCCTGTAAGGAACTGCAGGTTGTGTGGTGGGTCAATCTCATGGCTCTTTCCTTGAGAGAAAGCAAACTTTGACTTGCTGACAGGGTCGCAGGAAGAAACATCCTGGAAGATAGTCTGTCTCAAATGAAAAAATATTTACTGCTCTTAAGCAGAGCCCCCTTTTTGTATCTCAAAAAATAAAAGTGGAAGTTCCTCATACTTGGGAAGTATTTCTAAATACTGAAATATATCTGTGTGTTTCATGCATTAAGCTTTTACTTAGAGAAAGTGTCAGAAAAAAAATCGTACAAAATTTGTGAACCTTCAACATACTTCTTTAATGGCTGTGATGGTGACATACATTCCATTTACATGACTCCTTTGTCATTCTCTGGACATTTAAGCTCTCTCCTCACTTTCAGTGAACAAGAGTTATTTTAGCTCTTGACTAGAACCTGTGAAAACTTCAAACACCAACTATATAGCTAGTAAGTGTACAGGTTATAGTCTAGAACAGGAATGGAGAAAGCAACCTCCCTTCATTTGAACTTGTTGGCCAAAAATTCTGGAATTGGAGCACGTGACTATGGACACATGGACATGAAATGCAATTAAACTGTTTCAGAGATACATCTTTTAGCAGACCGGTGTCTAGATCCCAGATTTCTTCTGGCTTTTCTGCTCTCAACACAACACTACCAAGAGAAGTTGAGCTGACAGCAAGGCAGCACATGGACTTCCCTGACCAGGGCACCATCCCATGGGTCAAGGCAGGGTGTCAGGTCAACAAAGCAAGGCTGGGATGGACAAGGTGCATGGCCAGGCAGGGCTTACCTACAGTATAGCTTAGGCAAGGACCAGGGGCCACGGCATGAGCTCAGGTCCTGGTGTGGAGGCTCAAGATTGGGTTTCTCTCCGTTTTTTCTCACAGGAGGCTGGTTCAGGGTGCACTGTAGCAGGGCACTGAGGTGGGAGGGGGGAGAAGTTGCACAGGAGGACTGAAGAGGAAGGTGGGTACAGGCTGGTCAGGGCAATTATACTCTGTTGGGGAACTCGGGGCTTTGACAAAGACAATCTCAAATGTCATGCCAAAACCTAGTGTGAGTGCTCACAAAGATGAGCAACAGGCCCAAATCAGCAACTTGCCATGCTTCGTCCTTATATTTATCCCTAGAAATGAGGGGAAATAAAATGAGCTATTGTGACTTTAACTTCTGTAATAAATTTAGTTATTGCTTAAATCACCTAAATTCCTATTTTAATTTCTTGGCGGATATTTATAGTCTTCTTTCATGCATGAGCGGTTAGACAGAGACAAATGTCAGTGCTTAATTCTCCATGATCATACCAGAATTTACTCTCCATGGTACAGTGGTGTGTCCTACTGCATCTCCAAAGTGAAATGCATGTCCACAGAGCAGGATTAAAGCCACAGAATCGTTTAGGTTGGACAGGACCTCTTGAGATCATCTGCTTATGTCCATTCAGGAATCACATTTGCTTTCAGACAGTGTAACTCTTTAAGCAGTGATTTTTTTCCTTATGGATACTTGTTTCTTGGTTATATTTTCCCTGTGCAAGGTCCTTAGTTTTCTGTACTTTTATTTATAATCTTAGTTTTATTCTACTCCCCATCCCCTTAAGCGAATTCCATCTTTTCTTTTCATCTATACTAGGAACCCAAATGATCCATCCATCCTTCCTTCCTCTGGGAGACTCTTCTTTACACTTCCTTACACAGATGTCCTGGTTTTGGCCAGAACAGAGTTAATTTTCTTCCTAGTAGCTGGTACAGAGCTGTGTTTTGGATTTAGTGTGAGAATAATGCTGATAACACGCTGATGTTTTAGTCGTTGCTAAGTAGCACTGATCCTAAGTTCAGAATTCTTCCGTTTCCCATGCTCTGCAGCAAGCAGGTGCACAAGTAGGCCTCGTATTTATTACCTAAATAAAGGTGTAAAACAGGACACAATATCAAGGAGAATATTATTTTAGTAAGAAAAATTACTCCTTTCCCAAAACAGTGATTAGAAGTATTCAAGAATGACTTCTGAGCTGGGCAGAAGTGAGCCGATAACGCGTATAAATTTCCCACAATTTTTCATTCATATTTTCAAATGGATTCCTATATTCATGTGCTTTCTTCTCTTGAGCTCACTTCCACATACATTTGTGTAATTAAACTGAAGTAACCTTAATTTCCAAGCTAGTTCCAAGGTTCAGAGGCAGAACGTCGCGTTGTACTGCTTGTACAAGTGCTTGTATCATCTCGGAGCAGAAGCAGCCACTACACTACAAAGAGCAGTGAACATATCTTTGTTTTATGTATAAGTGGGTGTAGAGATACACCCCATTAAATTCTCACTTGTCTGTGTTCTGTTGCTTTCACATCATGTTTGTAAAAGAATGAATTTGTATGAGTAATGTTAATAGGGAATTCTTGCATTGGGCAAATGTAAAAAGGCAAATGAAAAAAACCTGATAGGCAAAAAAAGGGATCCTGGCAGCAACTGAAGCCAGAGTTTGTATTTATGAGGTGTCAAACTGGCACAGTTGCAGCTAGGAAATGGAACAATGCCTTGACTGGTTTTTGTCTGCTGGACTCAGAACTGTGTGTAGGGAGCTCCATCCAAGCCCAGTGCAAGGCAGCTGCCTTGGAACGCCGCCTCCTCCATCCTCCAGATTAGGTCCTTCATCAACCCATTACCCTCTTGAGATCCACCAGCTGCTTTCTGAGCAGGGAGAGAAGTGCTGCTTGAGTGGAGGTGTTGGGGAGATGGTAGCTCGGGACGCAAACATGGGTAAGGGAAAGAAGTGCAGTCACGATCCAGACCAAGGAAGAAAACCAGGACCTAGCAAAATCATAAAACATTTACAAGACCATAGCACAGGGCTTCTCTTACAGCTCCAAGTCTTGCCTGTGTGATGCGGTTACTGCTGTGATGGTGTCAGCAAGTATTAACTCTGGTGGAATCTCATATTGTACGTACTCGGAATTGTGTCATTCATAGCTCCTTTTATCCTCGGTGGAGACACTTCAGTTTTGTTTAGCTTTGGGTGCTCCCAGAGCAGTACAAGCTAAGCTGGAAACAAAAAGACTTAGGAGAAGAAACGAGAGTATTATCCAGCTCACTCAAGGACTTTATTACACCCCTGCTTAGATTGTTGTAACTTTTTATATAGGCAATATCATCCTGAAAATGCCAAAAAAATTTCCAGTGGGTGTATTTATTTGCATGCAGAACGCTGTTGTAGTGCTCATTGTTAACACCACAGAAGGATCCCAGTAAACACACTGAGTTTCCTATAGGGCTTTTTGCCTTTTTACATGAACAATTTTGCTAATGGTGTCACGCAGCAATGTTAACTAATTACATTTTTAATTAGTTTCTGGAATTAAAGTGGGTTATGTTTAGAACTTACTTAATTAAAACATGCAAACAATATTTCATGTACAGGATGGAGATATTCCCAGAACTTTTCACTCTGTGCTCTGCCACAGGTAGAGTTAACAGGAAATTTTTCAGTGCATTTCCAAGAAGAAAGGGCAAAATATCTTTTTCCTTTCGGATGATAACCAGCAGCCTCAGCTCTCTGCACTTTTAAAGTGGGGAGGTAAGGAACATTTATTCTGCAGCACAATATGCCACAGTGACATTTCTTATCATTACAACATTATAGGACTGGAGGGTCTGTAAATAGTATTTGCCTCCTGCCAACTTTATTCCATGATAATATCCTTTTGATGCTGGGGCTGTGCACAGCTAAAAAGAACCCCCAGGCTATCTCTGTACTTCCAGAAGTTTGTGAACTGTTTCCTGGAGAAAAGAAATAAATACATAAATAGAAAAGAAAACCTAAATAAACAAAAAATGCAACAGAAACAAAAGTACCATTAAATAATTACTGCATTCATTTGGCTCCAACAACAGTAAAAAAAAAAAAAATAGCTTGAAGGTTACAAGAGGCTCACAAACGGAGACTGCTGTCCCAGAGATGCTCTTCTAACTGTGTATAATTATACTAAACCCCTGAAGATAGCCATGAAAAGCAGTTCAAAATTCAGGATTTATCATTTAAATAATACAAAGCCCGCTTTCATGAAATTCAGAATCCATATGGCTCTTTCTTGAAGGCAGTTTTTGATTTGCTTGACATTTTTGAAAAGCAAAAATAAACCCCAGTTTTGTACTGCAAAGAGAGAGACCTCTTAAAATCTGTTGCTTGTCTTGACTTCCAGAGCAATATTATTTATCGTGAAGTAAAACATTGGGAGGTTACATGCCGCTGAATAGTTGCTACCCTCCAGGAAAGCACTGTGTGTGCCTCCCTAACCAGCTGTATGCTTCTTGGATATGGAAGGAACTCTCTGCAACAGGAAAGGCTTTACGATGCAAGACTTAAAACATTGCGCTTTACCTTCGCTCCTTGGAAGACTTTTTAAATGGTGAGGTTCGGCGATCATCCCAAACGCATGGAAATTCACACTACAACAGCAAATCATTATGTTCTACTGCTGCTGATTCCAGAACCAAGCATTTACAGTGTTTAAAAAACAATTTGCACATAACTTACTCGGCTGCAGGTTTAGCTCTTTGTGGGAACACCCCTAGGAATTTTTCCCCACATGAAAGCTTGCAAGCAGCTGTTATTCATGCAAATAAACATATTCACAGGCAAGACAGGCTGCTTCAGCTCGAGATATAAAATAAACCCCTGCATTTCCTGAGAACAGTCTCTCTTACTCCATTAAGTATAGAAATGGCAGCTTTTTATTTTCTTTCTTGTTGTCAGGGCTTTGTCCCCGGTGAATATTAAGGTGCCTTCTCTCATAAAACAGAGGAGCAGATCAATGCAGTGTCTTCATTTGTTGCCTTTGCATTTGCAGCTATAGCAAGCCTAAATGTCTTGGGGCAGCCTCAAAGCTTGTTTTCTACTCAAAGAAAAATTGCACAAGACAAAAAAATGCCTCTAAGGTTTAATTATCCTTCTCTGTTACCTCTCACTAGAAGGAAATGTACTGTAGCTGTGAGTTCTTCCATGGCCATGGTACCTGTACTTGTTGCTCTTTTGTTGCCACTGGTAAATAGGTCTTTAAAAATGAATTGTTCCTGCTTCCTTTTTTGGCCTGTACCCTCAAGAGTTTCTCTCTCACGCACAGACGTGCAAATTGGGTGATGGAGCCTGGGGAAAAACTGATCTGATACTCCCTACCTCTGTTTGCCAGCTGATGTGTTCATGTCTGATGCCAGATTTTTCTCTTACAGGGGTGGAAGCATCAGTTACGGAATGCTTTTCGGATCCCCAATGTTCTTCATCAGCTGTTTCTTTCACTGGGCATCAAATTTGTCTTTCCTGCTTGGCTGCCTTATTTCCTCTTAACATTCTGTTAAAATAAAATTAAAAAGCCACTGCATTTTTCTTGCATTTTCAAGTGGCAGCCTTTCGCCTGCCCAAACCAAGCATGTTAGAAAAAAGCTTCCATCCTCTCATTTCCTATGGAGTTGCCTGAGTCACCTTAGGAATGAAGCTGTTAGTTAGAGGGGCAGTTTAGAATAAGCTACGTCCTCATTCTGTGATACTGTTGAGTGACTGGCACCTTCCGGACCTTCTCCATCTGGTACCTTTAAAATTTTTACTGTTTTTTTTTAACCTTATTTAACTACACAGATCCCAGAGGGTAACATTTGCTTCACCTGCATAAATGAAAAATGAAATGTGAAAAGCGACCTTGTCACATTGGGGGGGTCTGATGTAGCGTCTTGCACTCCCGCTCCATTTGCTATTCCAACTGACTGGAAGCTTTCCAGTCTTTCTGCACAATTGGAGGCTCTCGAGATTGCACCATATACAATTAAATTCCCAGCAACATGATGCAGGGCCAGGTCGGAGGCCTCATTAACGGCCTGGAAAGGGAGCTGTAGATCTTTGACCAGTTCTCCGGCTGTTAACCCAGCCTGTGACGCGGAGATACAGGTTGTTGCACAGCGCGTGCGTTGTGAGGTTGTGAAAGGAGTGACCTCGAGGCCAGGATTTACTGAACTTAATTGCCACTCTTCTACGAAATAAATTCTGTGCAGCTTTATGAGGCGTAAATAATGGCTCTGTGATCTCCAGCAGGTCTCCTGAGAGAGTGGCTGTATCTCACGAGGTTGTTCTAGAAGACTCTTTCTGTTATTACACAGTAATAACCTTAAGAAATGTGTCACACAGTCGCAGGCAACGGAAGTCATGAGAAGTAACTTTATGCCATAATTTTCAGCCACATAGTTTTAACAATAGACGGCTTCATCATCTACAAATGACCTAAGAGCAATCAAAGAAGATACGTTAATTAACTTTGTTCGGTCACTTTTTGCTTGTACACTGGGTTTTCTTTACATGTAATGTTACAATGTAGAGATAAGAAGACATTTAAGGTCCTCAGCCTACCAGAACGATGATGAAAGACTGAAGCAAGTGACAGCTTAGGCAGATTATAGCAGGAAAATGAGGGTCTGGGTTTGAATTGTTTTCTTAGCCTCTTTTTTTTTTGGCCAAGAGCCAGTGGGATCCTTTCCAGATGCTTTTGACCTGTTCAATCTTTCCCTGCTTGTGGAATAATTCTGCTCTTTGCTGGATGATTTTCAGACTACCACCAGAAGTAGCAGAATTGTATATGCTTGGAGGAAGAAATAAAAATGTGTAGTGCTATAAGAAACAGACGGCAGCATGAAGAAGGGTTTTATCCTAGTGTTTATTAGTGTACAACACAGCAGTGATAATTGTTTTGCTAATTAATGACAGCAACTTTTTGAAATGGGATGTAATAGTGAAAGTTATTGAGCTGGTTTTATCCATGTGCTTCTTGTGCTGG
>VZZY01017995.1:7946-38152 GCA_013400335.1 Eurystomus gularis
TGATGGCAGCATAACATGATGATGGCTGAATCAGCACAACACTGGTACATTTTTTTCTTTAGCTACTGGCAGAAAAGAAAGCAAGAGCTTATCTTCTGTGCTGTTTCTTGTACTGACCAGTTTTCTAAGTTGATGCTATTCTATGATTTGAAATCATGTATTTTCAATGTGTTTGTACACTTAACACTAGTTTTCTTCTCGTAATTTAATTGAGTGTCATGAATTCAAGCCTAGATGCCTAGTATTGGGGTTTCCCTTGTTCTAGCCAACAACAAATGACTGTCAAACACCATTGCCAGAGCATACAGGACAGAACTTCCCTTCAGATGGCATACTGGCCTGATTTTTTTTTTTTTTTAGGAGAATTCCCTTGTTTATTGCTATTATGCAGTGAAAGGGTACAGCTTTCTCCTCTTGTTTAAAGTATTGCTGTGATATGGTGACCTCATACTTTTGAGGCTCTGAGATCATCAAGACCACTGGAGTCCCAGTGTAATGCCAATAGGCTTTTCAGCTGGCTGTAATTACTTCAGTTGATGCAATATTCCTGATATATTTAAACTAAGACTATATTACGAATTTTACTGGTTTTTATCCTTTGGGTATCGCTGCCTTCATTCCAGGATGAGATTAGGTTATGTGTCAAGAATATAATTGCCTTTGTCTTGCTATTTGTACCTTTGTAGCTTTCCCTCAATCCAAGGGAGGCATGTCCTGCTGGCTTATACTTGAGGAGATTTTTGTTTGTTTCTTTTTTTTTTTTTTCCATGATTCACATTTAATAGATTTTATTTAAAAGTTCATCTACTTGCACATTTGGTAATGTCTATGGCAGTCATTTCCTATTCTGAGTAAAAAAAAACAATCTGAATGTCATTCAACAATTTTACAATCCTGTTTTACTGTTCTAAGCATTAACGGATACCAGTTCATTAACGGATACCAGTTTCAATGAAGGTTCTCCCAGCCTTGAAGTTGTGTGTTCTCTCTTCTATCCCTTACTCTAAAGGATCCCAAAATGAAGATAGCTGTTGTTACCCATTCCAAGCAGAAATGAGAAATAATTTGCAAATTACTTGATATAGTTTAACTATCTACAGCAGAAAGGAGAGAGGTAGGCGGTGTTTGTATAAGCTGTTTGAAGACCTTAAGGTAATAATCAAATATCTATATGCACTGTGCAACCACAAATTGTCATTGAAATGCTCAGAAAGTGGCAGTGATCTGAGCTACCTCAGGTTTAGGAGAATTTTGGTAGCTCAGATCTTTGCAGGACATGGGGACTCCAGTCAGGCCCTGAAGAACTTGCGGTGAGAGTTTAATCATATTTCAACAGCTTAGGGGATTGTACTAGGTTGGTCTTAAACTACTGGCAAGCATATATGTCTGTGCTGTAAATAAGCACTTGCAAGAAAATGAGCCAGGACAATGCTCAGTATTGCTGTTGTTTTCTATTTCTCTTTTCAATAGGACAAACACCACAGACAAGAGTTTGTTGAGCACAGACACAACCTGCTCCATGCTTTAAAAAACTGCGTGGAAGATGCTGCTATATAAGACCCCAGAAGCTGATAGTGTGTGTAGGGGCAGCTGCGCCCTGGAGAAGCCCTGGTGATTAATAACTCCCTGAATATATCTTGTGCATTTTCAAAGCACTTTGGGATCCATTGTGATGAATGTTATTACATAAGTGTGAATATATCTCTGATGTTTATGGCAGAAACCCTGGCCATGTTCCAGCTTACAGTGCTGCTAGCAGACATTGCTGCAGAGCTCTTCTGCTGACAACAGAAAAATCCAGCCACTGAAAGTATGTCAAACTCAAAAAGCTTTCTGCTGATTTATGTTCCTTCCAGTAGGTAGCTAGTAAGGAGGAAAGTTAATGACCAAACCACTTGATCATGCAGATGCAGTGACTGCAGAGTTGGCCTCCTTTTACTTGCCACAGGCAGACTTGCTGACAGATATGAGGCCGAGGGTAGATAGACAATGAATCTGGCTTTCATGCCATTGAGACACAACAAAATAAACTTCTCTTTATCTTGGACATAAGAAAGCTGGAACTCCTCCTGCAGACCAAGTAACACACTTGGTAAGGAAGCAACTACAGAACATTTTAGCTGGGAGAACTGAGTGAACAGTCATGGACTAAGCTATTAAAACTGATGCGAAAATGCTCCTGGGGATTCACTCCTTAGGAAACCTGACTAGATTTTTTCAGCCCTTGCCACAAAATCTGGTTGTAAGAGCCCTTGCATTTTCAAGGGCTCTGGAGGCAGTGTGCTAAATCGATGTGGACTGACAAAAGCATATGAAACAAAAAGGCTCTATCTGAAAAACCTGCGGAATTAGGTTGTGCTTCGGGCATTAAAGTTGCATGTAATGTTACCAAGGACTGCAAATGAAGCGGATATTCTTTCACATTTGTAGGTTCCTTGCTAACACTACTGCAGTAAAATTATTTAAAATTCTTTATGAATAATTTGCATGTCTATTTATTCAGAAGATTTTTTGTGCTAGAAGTAGTTGTTGGGATAGCCACCATTGTTCTGTGGCTATGCTTCCAGCCTTGTTTTCATTATAAATGAATTATACAAGTTTTCAATCCAATCAAATAATACGTAAGTGAGCCATTGAGTTCAGGACTGCTTGCCTCAATCACAACACTTGAGGACTTCCTCCACCTGAGACAGTACAGAGAAGGGAAGACTTACTGTAACATAAGATAGGGATCACCAAGCAAGCCCCCAGAGATCCTGAGAAAAAAGGTATGTTGTCAGTAGTCCCTATCTTAAATGTTCAGATAGGTAGTCCCTGTCTAAACAATGTTCAAAGCCATTACGATGCGTATGAAGTCAAGTTGGCATGCTCACTAGATTGATTTGCTTAGGATGTGTGCACAGAATGGGAAAGCCAGCTAGCATATTCTGAAAAGGGTGAACATGGAGGAGACATCATCCTTGAGTCACTCACTAAATGTGAAAGAGACAGAAATGAGAAACAATACTTTCAGTCCTCAGCTGATGGCCTAATTGCCAGACCATCCTTCCTGTCTCATTCTTGTGTGCATCTTTATTCTCCTCTTGGGGAAACTGATTTTGACACAACTGTCTGCAAATATTTTTTTTATATTTTTGTATAGAAATCCTTATCTATTATTTAAAAATAAAAATTCAGGCACTTTAGCTATAGTAGAATTCCTAGTTCAGTGCTGGAATTATAAAAATTACTGCTCTGGGTGCTGCATGTTCAGTCCTGTCGGCCACAGAGGTTTGGGTTTCTTTCCTAAATTCTGGTTGTCCTCTAATAGAGGGTTTTGACTTTATAATAATGGGCTGCAGGACAAGATGCTCAAAAATTAGTCATAACTTATCTCAGTGCTCAGTCACTAGATCTTCATACATAGATTCGGTGTTAGATAGAAATAATTGCAGTGTAATGTTGTGGAATTAGGTTATGAATTTATTGGTTATATACTTAGGGAATGAATGCTAATGGTAGATAATAAATACAATCTTTGTACTTATATAAGTGTATATATACTGTATAGACCAGTGTAAGCTGGTCTGCAGCCACTAGCAGCTTCTAATAGCATTCAAACTTCTGCTCAGTGAAATTGTTGAAGCATACATGCAACAGCCCTTGCTGGTCACCTCTGTCACTGGAGGAAAACCATCCCATCTCCACTGGGCAAAAGACTGGGCTTTTAGTATTCCCGAGGCCAGGGATGATTGAGCTTCTTCCAGCACCTGTGGAGACCTTTAAACCAGAGCATGCTTTTGTACATCTCAAGTCCCTTATTCAGCTTTTCCTGCAGAGATAGCGATAGGAGCTCAGAATGCAAGGCGCCTCCCCAGCCAGGAGTTAGGAGCCTCATATCCCTCATGTCTCCCTGCATTAAGGTTCTTCAGCTGTATATGATGCTTAATCATTGCTGATCCTCTTTCAAACTCCTCTATGTCTTCCTACCTAAGAAATTTGAGATTTATAAGTCTCATAATAGATTAATTACTTGACAGAACTGTCAGTTGCAAGTCAGTTCCTTGACAACCATGGGCTCCTGCTGCTATGAGCCCTAGCAGTTACAGTGTCCTGCCCTTGGACATACCTGCTCCAGTTCTCCACTGGGAGAAGGTAGGGGGAGTAACTTTTCAGTAAACTATAAAGATCTATCAAATATTGCTTCTCTCTAGAGCATTTTCACTACGACCTTTAAAAATCTTTTTTCAAGCTTTGCTACTTCCATGACCCCTGCCACAGAAAGTAGCCCAAAACAGACAAATAATTTCAAGGGCTTTGCAAGTAGCTGCTGTAATTTCCATTTGCATTTACCAAGTGAATGTGTTTGGTCTCCTTTAAACTGATAGATATCAAGTGTACTGCAAAAATCTTCTTGTCAATGCTTAGGAATAGATGAATGAGTAAGAGAAGAATGTGCAGAATAGTGACCTCATTACATTATTAGTAATCTATGATGAATACAACTACAGAGTTGTCATCAGGCACTGAGAAGTCAATTCAGATTCAATTTTTGGGGGTTCAATGAAAACCTCAAATAATTCTTGGGATATTTGAGGAGTGTATATGTAGTTTTAGGATCAAATATTTTTCGAAGTTTTAAAATCATTTATAAGAAAACAGAAGTCGAAAAGGGAAAAAGTTAACCTTTCCCTTGCTATGAGTCAGTGAGCTGGGATTTGGACACATAAACTTAGACTCAGAGAAACATTTAAAAAGATACCAGGTACATATACACACACAGCATTCATTATAGTCATTTTAAAATCAAGTGAACTGCATGATTTATCATATGATGCTGCCAGTCTGGTACTTCATGTGGAAAGCCATGTATGTTTTTACAAGCATCTAAGTGTCTAAAGATGTAGATGTATGTCTCAAGTTTTAGGCATCATCAGAACTGATGAACTAGGAACAAAATCTGTCTATCTGTCTTTAGTTACCCTTGTACTTTCAAAAATACTAGTGCATATCTTTTGGTATCTAAATATGTATGTGGTATGTATTGTGTATGTGCGGCTTAAGGCTTCACATTGGAAAATGGATAGCTGAGAACATCTCTTTAGATGATGACTGAGGTTTGCCACATTGTTTAGCATTGTTCTGTTGAGAGAAACAAAGCCATGTTGCTTATGGTGTGTCACAGGGAGAGGAACAGGTAAGAAGGATAATAGCTGGTTTGTCTCATCCATCTCATACACTTATTACTGTGCTAATGACTTCACAGATGCAGCATTCCCAAAAGGGACGATTGTTTAGAGAAAAAGATAAACAATGATCATTTTAGCCTTAATGATCTTAAACTGAAGGATGTTGTGCAACAGCTGAAGAGGATGCAAATTTAGAAATCAAGTTCAGATGGTTCCTCAAGTGTCTGAAAATCTGGGGAGTTCATGGGAAAAAAAAGAAAACAAACAACTCTTAACTTTTGTAAAGTTACAAGACTTGCTTAACATTTCTTATTTCAAACAAAACTTCCAATATCTAGTTAAGCCTGTCCCAAGCTCTTCTTGAATTTCCTGAAGTTCTGGCAGCAGCTTTAACTACGTTGCATCCCCATAATTCATTCTTTTGAGTGTCCTTTGGCTGCTTGAACTTGGAGGCAGTTCTTGCTATTTCTGGTTTTATTCTTCTATTTTGCAGTACATTTCCGGTCAAAGGGGACTATAACTTGCTCAGAGAAAGCATGCCAGTAGAAGGGGTGTCGCTGAAAGCTGGGAAATGGGCAGTCCTTGTAGTTTATAGCATAGGAAGGGTTCAGACAGTGCTGATAGCGGTTTCAGGGCATCATTCCTGCATTGTGAATCACACGGTGGTGTTGCAAGTTTGAGGGGCAGCTTTTGGTGGAGCTGATTAGGAGGTGCATATGCATGCCAAAGGCACAAATAAATAAAAGCATGGCAAGGCAGGAATTTGTGTACAAATCTCTGGAGAAGGCAGGTAGCTGGAACATGGCAGAAATTCATATCTGTTCCTGGAGAGCAGTACAGTCGTGTTTGTGGACCCTTCTGGGCAAAAGTAGTTTAGGAAGCTCTTTGTAATGCTGATGGATGCTGGCTTTGGAGCACTGACACAAGTGTGCTGTTCCTGAAACCTCCTAAGCAAACTAAATGATGCTACACCATTTCCTGAGTCTTGAAGGACTTGGGAATTTGACTGTTCTGAGCTGGACTTCCTGCAACCACAAACAAATCTAACAGTGGCAGTGTCATTTCTAAAAAGGGACTGATGTACATGGGCAGAATAAACCGGATCAGCTGCATTAGACAAAGGCCAGGCATTGAAATATTTTCATAATTTCATATTTAGGGAGCACTGAATTTACAGAAGCCCTTTATAAGTCAAAAGAAAATATCTTCTCTGATAAATGTAAAGCTTGCATTTGTTGAAAAAGAGAGAGATCTAATGACTGTTCACAAATCTAATTCCTGACACATCCATCAGGCAGTTTCACAGCAGTGCATTCACATTCACAAATAAGAATGAAGATGCTGGCTGCATGTGGAATTCCTGCATTTGCTCCTACCATGAACACACCCTGACTGGCTGCATACACAGTATTGGGTGGAGGGTAGTGTTCACTGCTCACACTGACCCAGCCTTTTGAAAACTTCCTGTGCAAGTTAATTAAAATACAAAGTCTGTATTGACCACTTAATTTTCTATGATAGCTACTGATGGAAGTTATATTGCCTCCAGTGAATTGAGAGGAATAAAAGGCTTCCACAACCTAATTCAGAATCTCTTACAAATGTCAAACACTGCATTATTGCAAGAGATAGTTTCTTGTTTATCCAGAAGTATAATATATGGACATATTGCAACAGATTTTGTAATCATTCTTCAAATAGCCTGGTTTCTCTTCACCTTTCTCCAATCTTCAATTACTAGCTCAAACACAATGAATGTTTCTGTTAACTAACTCTTTAAAGGTTCCTGATTGCATTAATCAAAAAATGGAGTGCCACAAAAATCTTGGGATGGATATTAGGAAGATTAAAATGCTGTCTAGTTTGCCAACCAAGATTAATAGGTTTATTGAGTACAAACCATACCTTTCATAATTTCACCCTATATTGATTTCTCAAACAATGAAAAAACTAGCTAAAGTCTTTAATTAGCCACGCACTTCCTCTAGAAACACAGACATCTATGCCAATGTTTATTCTGAATGACTGGAAATATTAGAAGTTAATGCAGGAGTGATCTTCCATTTTTTTCATATTATTTGTGCCTACCAGGAATGTGGTATGTTCTGTTTCTGATGTACAAAGCAGGAAGGGGACAGGGAGATACAAATACCTAACTTAAGCGTACCATAACAAAGCCTCTGTTGGGCCCACAGACAGAAGGCAGACTGTTATTGTAGAGGGCTGAGGAAAGCAGCCCTCTGGGAGTGGATCACAGATGAGAAGTATCTCCCCGAAAGACAGAGTTTGTCATCCTGAGACACGTGTTGAGCACGCAGCTGGTTTCCAGTGCTTCTCTGAGCTGACTTTGCTGCTTTGCTTTTTTCCTGATGCTAGGAATTATGATTATCTATTGGTTTGAGCATCATCACAACCCTAGTCCTGTGACCTAACTTTGGCCTAGGAACTGCACTTGAACTGTTAAGCAGCTCCTGGTTATAGCAGCTCCCTACACAGAACTCCCCAATCTGCCCTGCATCCAAGGGTATAGGAGAAGCACATGCAAGGGAAGAAAATTATGTGAGCCAGGCCAGCCTTTGTGAACAGTGTGGTTACTTTATGCTGCTTAGCTTGTGCAATATTGAACCTCTCCTAGAAGGTGTTCATTAACAGGCAGAAGTCAGACAGATATTTGCTTTACAACAAATGTAATTAATGGCACAAACGTCATAAGCGTATAGAGAAAATATCAGACTAGATACCTTTGCTGGGGCTTCAATGGGGTTATGTAAAAAATAACTCATATTAGATGTTTTTTTGTTAGATAATGCCTTAAAGCTGCGTATATCAAGTTTAGGGCCAGCTACCTGCTGTTTCAGGGAGCAAGTGAATCAGAGAATGTGGCGGATATCCTAGCTACAGTCCTCTGAAAAATACCCCCTTACCTGGTAGTTCCAATTTAGTGGTGAGTCACCAGCAGTTCTGGATTCCCCTTGGATGTTTCCAGAGACATCACAGAGCTAGGAGGAACTGCTGTGATTTGTATACGTGTTTGCTACAGAAAAGCTAACTCAGAAGGGAGGAGCTACCTAATTAAGAGCTGCGCACTCTCAGAAATGTGGTTTCCTCTGAAAATGCCACCTTCTCAAAATCTAGTGCCTGATGGATCCATTTATTTCACTCCAATGCAGTCCACTTGTGTCTGTATTAAATGCAGAAGAGCTTGAAAAGCATGAATGACACTATCACCAAGGAGGATGGAAAGGTTATTTGACCATTGACACTAAAGGACTGAAGGCAAAAGTAAAAAGATGTCTGAATGCTTAGCACATCAAATTTGAAAGCTGCCCTTGAAATGGAAACTAGAGCCCTACAACATTCTTGAGATAAAGTAAATTTTTATGTCAAAACTGTATTTCTTATTTTGCCACCTCTTGTGTATGGACAAACAATAAAAGCTTTAACTGCAGTGTCTCTGGCAACTATTTCCACAGGACCCACACCCTATTTCTTCAGGCTGTATTAAAGAGTTGGGCACATTTCTAAGAATTTATTAGAAAAAAATGAAAGTAGTTATTTCCAGTATGTACTTTCTAGAAATCATGAAAAAAGAAAGATATAGCATGTCATAGGAGAGATGCATATTTTAAAGATGCAGGGAAAAAACTCGTACAATGCAAATAACTCCATTTGCCTAGATGTGCTGCTTACAGTGGCTCTCTCTATACTGAGTTAGGGCAGCCCTAAGGGAGATATAAGTCCCAAGTGGCTGACTATATGTAGGTTATAGGGAACTGGGGCAGAGACATTCCCACATGTTTTTGCAATCCCTTTTACCTGCTGTGCTGCCATGGGGCAGTGATTGTCTAACATCCTGCCACTGAGATCCCCATTTTCCTGATGTGGTGTTGCTAGGGCAGGGCTGCCTTTCAGGCGAGAATGGTGTTGTGTTGACAAGGTGTAACGTGCTGGAAAATCCAGTCTATAAATGAATGTTGCACCCATTGCTCTCTTAGCATTGGCATCTCATCTGCAGGACTGTTCAATTCACTTTATATGAGCCCTGCTTCCTTAACTATACATTTCAACTTGCTAGAAAACTCATCAAAATTTCCTTTTGCAGGGACAATTTCCTTCTAAAGATGTTGTTGTAATTCTGAAACAATTCAGTTGACTCCAGTGTAATTCATCTAGATTTATACCACTTCAATAGTGATAACAATCTGGTCCAGAGTGAGAAAGGACAACGTAAAAAACCTTAGCTTCATTTGTTAATTAACTTGCATGGTAGATGAAGGGTAAGTAAGACATGGTAATGTGATATTGTCATGTAATTTAAAACTTTTTTCTATAATACAAACCATGTAAACTGGCATTATTAATCTGTGAAGTTAATTCCCTATTCCCCACCTTCATTCTTTAAATGCGTGTTTATAAAAGACATAGAGAATAAAAGAGTCAGAATCAAGGCTGTTCCTAGACGATCTATGCATATTTTAACCCTTTTTTTAGACAATAAGTATTTATGTGTATGTAAAAAGCCCAACTGCTTTAATGATTTTAAAGGTTTGGAAGTAATGTGATGTAATCATAAGGGCCTTTTTTCTAGTTGGGTTTTTTTTTTTCCTTTTTTTTTTTCACTTCTGGAACCTGAATTTTCCTGACTATTGTCAGTCCTCAGGATCCGCAGTCTGAAGGCTGATTGGTAATTTTACTGGAGTATCCAGGATAAGCTAATCTTTTTGTTTATGGAGGTAAATGCAATTAGACACTGTCAATCACATGTTCTGTCACCTCTTCTGGAATGTGTATCCATATGGGTGAATAGGATCATAGAATTGTAGAATCATAGAAGGGGTTGGGTTGAAAGGGACCTTTAAAGGTCATCTAGTCCAACACCCCTGCAATAAGCAAGGACATCTTCAACTAGAGCAGGTTGCTCAGAGCTATATCCAGCTTGATCTTAAATGTTTCCAGGGATGGTGTATCTACAGGCTCTTTGGGAAAGGGAAAGCTGTTACAGTGTTTCACCACCCTCACCACAAAGAATTTCTTCCTTATATCTAGTCTGAATCTACCCTCTTTTAGTTCAAAACCATCAGACCTTGTCCTGTTGCTACACGCCCTTCTAAAAAGATTGTATCTCTATTTCCTGTAGGCCCCCTTTAAGTATTGAAAGGCTAAAACAGGGTCTCCCCAGAGACTACTCTTCTCCAACTCCCCACCTTTTCTCGTAGGAGAGCTAGTCCAGCCATCTGATCATTTTTGTGGCCCTCTTCTGGACCTCCTCCAACAGGTCTATGTCTTTTTTTGTGCTGAGGACTCCAGAGCTCCAGAAGTGGACACAATACTCATCATATGGTCTCACCAGAGTGGAGCAGAGGGTGAGAATCACCTCCCTTGACCTGCTGACTACATGTCTTTTGATATAGCCCAGAATACGGTTGGCCTTCTGGACTCTGATTGTGTATTGTCGGCTCATGTCCAGCTTTTCATCCACCAGTCTTCCTCTGCAGGGCTGCTCTCAAACACTTCATCCCCCAGCCTGCGCTCATACTGGGAATTGTGCTGACCCATGTGCAGGATGGTGCACTTGACCTTGCTGAAGCTTCTGAGGTTCACATTGGCCCACTTCTTGAGGCTGTCCAGGTCCCACTGAAGGGCATCCCATTCCTCTAGCATATGAACTGCACCATTCAGCTTGGTGCATCTGCAAACTTGCAGAGAGTGCACTTGATCCCACTGTCTATGTTATTGAGGAACATATTAAACAGTACTGATCCCAGTATGCACCACTCATCACCTATCTCCATCTAGACACCTAGCCATTGACCCTTACCCTCTGGATGCCACTATCCAACCAATTCCTTATCCACTGAATAGTTAATCCATCAAATCTATACCTGTCCAATTTAGACAGAAGAATCTTGTGTGGGCCTTTTTCAAAGGCCTTACAGAAGTCCAAATAGATGACATTTGAAGCTCTTTCCTTGTCCACTGATGTAGTCATTCCATTATAGGAGGCCACTAAGTTGGTCAGGGAGGACTTGACCTTGATGAAGCCATGCTGTCTGTCTCAAATCACCTCACTGGCCTCCATGTGCCTTGCCATAGGTTTTAGGAGAATTTGTTCCATGATCTTCCCAGGCACAGAGGGGAGGCTGACAGGTCAGTAGTTCCAAGGGTCCTCCTCCCTACCTTTTTTAAAAAATGGGTGCAATGTTTCCCTTTATCCAACCACTTGACTGCCATGACTTTTCAAATATCCTGGAAAGTGTCTGGGCAACTACATCAGCCAAATCTGTTCAAGACCCATAGACTCCTGCTGGCCAGACTGTTTCTGATATAAGCCAAGATGCTGTTAACCTTCTTGGCCATCTGGGCACACTGCTGGCTTATATTAAGCTGGCCGTCCATCAGAATCCCCCAGTCGTTTTCACCAGGCAGCTTTCCAGCCACTCTTCCCAAAGCCTGTGTCAAAGGCTTTAGTAAAGTCTAGGTAGACAACATTCAACACCTTTCCCTCATCCACTATGCAGGTCACCCTGTTATAGAAGGAGATCAGATTGCACAAGCAGGACCTGCCTTTCGTAAGAGCTGACCGATCCTGATCACCTTGTTATTTTTATGTAGAAGGCCTGAAGCATGTGGTTAAGTTGCTCAAGAGGCTGAAAACTGCACTATTAAAATTTATGTGACTGATGAGGAAACATACACAGGGATCAGACTCAGTAGCACTGTTCAGAGTCAGGTTCTTTATGTGTATGGTCTTCTGAGTTTAGACCTAACCAGACCTTCCTCTCATGTTTTGCTTCCCCTTGTACATGCAAGATTTAGTGCCATTCAAGATAAAGTTCACATGGTGTTAACGGTAAAACAATTGCAAACATCATGTAAAGCAGACAGAGAGACAGAGATTCCTAACCTGCCTCTCATCACTGAGAGGAAGATGTTAATAAAACAGTGTAAGGCAGTGAGCTCTCCTGTCTGGGAAAATATGAAAAAGCTGCAATTTCAAGGTTAGTCTACCTCATGATAAAAGACCATTCTGTAACACTAGGATTTCAAAGTGTCCTGCAGAGCCAGCAAGATGTGTTTCATTTATCGCATATTCCAGATACTTGGTGTCTCCAAGGCTGTTCTGCTTATATCCAGTCTCTCTCATAGAGTGAAATTCACTGCTTTCATTTCTATGCTTGTAAAAACAACCAGTTCATACCGTGTATATAGACAAGAATTGCATGGTATAGGATAGTAATTGTGTATCTTTTTGAAGACATGAAAGCTTTTGATATCCATATCTTTCCTGAGGCAGAAAGTTTCACAGTTTATAAAAACTCTCCTTTATATTTATTTATTTATTTTAAGTTCATGCCAGAGGTCTCTAAAACACAAGGTTCCCAAGCAATCTGTGAGTATTTAGCCACTTTCTTATTGCTTAGAAGGCTGGCTGGGATCTCTACATGCCTTTCAAAAGTGCATACAGAAATGACCTGCTTCCTCTTTGTTACTGAGCTCTCTGCTGTAGCTGTGGGTAGAAATGCTGTAACTCGATTTAACAGGCTGCCTCTCACAAGCCTTAGCTGAGTCTCCAACTAGTTTGTGGCTACCAAGAAGGCTGAAAGGTGTATAGGTGCTGAGTTGTAGCAGTTCAGCATATAGTCCAGAAGATAAAACTGAGAGTGCTTAGGGCACTTTCAGATTAATATTGAGAGAACCTATGAAGTCCAGTCATCTTCAGGGACAGATGGCTGCCAAGTTTGGAGACTGTATTTTGCTGAATTTTTTGATAGATGCTTGAACTGGTTTGGTTTTTTTCTCTTTTCATTTTTTGTCAGCCTTGAATCTTTGAAAATTACTAGAGTTAAAATTGTCAGCAAGAGAACAGTCATTACACTATGTTTTCTATAGCAATGCAGAAAGATTAAGAGGTTTGAGTTAAGGTAAGTCACTCAACATTATATCTGCTGCACGAGCCGTTCAGCTGCAGTTAGTATTTATTTGTCACTGGACAGTTGTCAGATGCTACAAAAAATGCCAAGAAACCACTTGTTTCATAATTTGAGAGCAATAAATTGAATTTTGTGGTTGGCCCAAGTTTTTGAGAATTCTGACTTCTTTTCATCTGGTCATCCAGTTCTGTTTGATTCACATGCAAAGTAGGTAATTTTGTGAATGCCACCATATGTGGGATGAGAAACTTGTGGTCATAGTGCATATGTTATGCCAAAGGCAGGATATTAATTTCACCTATGTGAATCTGGTCACTGGTCACTAAGTTCTTTGAGTGATAGGTCCCTTTCCTTCCATGTAATTACACATATTGGGGATCTAGAATATTTTTGTAGATAAAAAGACTGGTCTTTGTTTGGATCTGTGTTGGATTAAATAGTGATTTGACACCAAAACTTAAAGTAGGAGGAGAAAGGTTTCAAAACTACATTGCAATTTCTTTCATAACCCAAGTTGTGGAACATTAGTAAAGCTAAAATTTAAAATTGAATGAATCTGATGAATTTTTGGGATAGTGGCTGGATGCATCTTGTTGAATTCAACCCATCTTGCTTATATTTGTATGAAATCAGTGATATATGGCACCATATATCATGGTCTGATGATATTTTCAACAGATAGCTCATTTCTGATGTAGCCATAACATTTAGTTGCCTAGAACTTGAATTTTTCTTCAGTCTTCCTGTGTGGATAAATGCTTTGCTGACTTTTCACTGTGGCTATCAGCATGCTGCACAACTTAGCTTTGTTAAGTGCATGCACTAGGCTTTATGTACATTTTTTCACAGGGTCATGCTAGGCATTGGACTCCTATTTCCCAGTTATGTTAATACAGCAGACCTAATTGTATCTGCTCACTGCAAATGCTTTCAGTCAGGGACCTCTGGTCAAACACTGATCAGAGCAACTCCAAACCAGCATCTTCAAGCCAAAATATAATTTATTTCTTTCCTCAAGTTATAAAGCTGGTAATGGAAAAATTGCTTCAGAAAGACTTTATCTTGGTCTCTCACTTTTATTATTAGATGCAACAGAAATGACAGGTGAAAGCAAACTTTGGTAGTGGTTAGTGTGCTAGTAATGCCCAGCTGCACTCAGTATATTATTTCCTTCTCTGTACAAGGAGTATGAAGTTTTAAAAATATTTGTATCTACACAGATATTACCCAGAGACAAAAAGACAAAAGAATTCAGTTTGCAGAAGGAGTACTGTTTTGAGGTGGTAGGACTTCACATCACTTAATGCTCTACCATTTTTATTTAGAGAGGGGGTAAAGCAAACATGCTGAGGCCAGTCCTCCCTGGTGCTAACATGCATACTAACATGCACTGCAGTCTCTGGAGATGTGAGAAAAATGCAGCCAGCATCCTGCAGCGGTACTGCAGTGAGGCAGAGTTGGCCAGGCAGAAGCTGAAGGCTTCACCTGAGGCCAGAGAGGCATGAGTTCCCATACTTTCCTCTCTTTTTGCATGAACCATATTTTCCCATACTCTACACAGTGCTGCTCCATGATGATGCTGTGCCTTAAAGTACTCTGACTTTTCACATAAAAACTATGATCCCAAAACCGTAAAAAGAAGAAAGGAAAACTCTTGTTGCATGTATGTAAGCTGAAAGAAAAAAAAGCAAAATTGAAGTTGTTTTGCTTCTTTTGACAAAAATATTGGCAAAAGCAGCTTTTGCTACTGAAAATACCAGTTTACAGGAGGTGAAACTCTTTCGCCTGCCTTTTCCTGCTTCCAAAGCATTGTCAGTTGGCATTATTTTTCTCCAGCTATGATTGCCATTATTGTGAACTTCTGACATGCAAGTTTTTTGCATAGAAGAGTATGGCTATGCCTCTTTCAGAAAGATGGAATTTACACCTGTAATTATTCCTGCCTACTGGAGACCATAGAGATGGACAGAATATACTCACCCACTTTCTCAGTTTTATTCTTTAAATCCAACAGGAAAAATATTGTTTATTTAAAAGTAATGCTTTCAACAGGATACATGACAGGTGAAATACCATCCAAAGGTAAATAAGCATATTTCAGTTTGAGGAATTTGAACTAGAGATCACAAAATTATGACCTACAATGGAAAATTTAGACTACCTTCTCTTTTTGAATGCCGTAGTTTGTATTCTTTATCTTTTATGCAAAGACATGGGAAAAAGAAAAATCTGAGACTTATTATTAATCCTGTTGATTTTAGGCTGCTCCTTCAGTTCTCTTGGCAATGTGCCGGGGGATGCTAGTCACACACCTCTGGGCAGCTCAATGGCTAAATTCCACTCTGTGACCTTTAAACATTGAGCTTTTCAAGATATAAGCTTGTGTGTTTCTCAATGAAGAATTAATTAGTTCAGTTCAGACCTCTGCTCCCTAGGAAATATGGAGCCAGGATACTTAGGAAAATAAAAAAAAACAACAGGACATTTTAGGATGTCTCAGGCTCTGTTCCTTCTTACGGCAACTGCTGTGACACAGATGCCCATAGACCTTGTTAATATCCAGCAGGGTTTATTCCTTTGGGCACAGGGCTGTCTGTGTTGAGCATGAGTTGCATTTGCAAAGCCAGCCCAAGTTAACTGGTGCCAGGCTTCAAGGAGGAAATGAGCTCTTCTGTGAAAAGTCCTGTTAGAAACATGTGATAAGACCACGTTAATGCACATATAAATGAGTTTGACTGTGACATAAAGCCTAGGGGATTATATTTTTTAACAGCAAAAGAACAAATCAAGTCTCTAGCATTGATGCTGCCACAAGACTGAATGCTATTCTAAGAGCACTTCAGTTTTTAAATACTACTTGTCTTCTTCTCCAAGTGTAATTTTCAAAGGGGATTATGGGAATGGACATAGGTCCTTGAAATTACTGCAAAACTCCCACTGACTTCAGTGAAAAGAAGATAAGACACTATTAATAAGATGGTGACTTTTCCCTATTGCAAATATCCCCTGTGATGCTCCACCAATCATTGCATTACATTGCATTGCATTACAGTGCATTGCATACACTGAGCTATTGAATAGATAGCGAGCCACCAAAACTTACCATGCTAAACCAGAAGAACATATAGTATTTCTATACTGTTTTCCATTATAGTTCTCAATGTCCTTTATAAGAATTGGTAAGTTTATCATCTCCCTGCTACACAAAATGAAGTCCAAAGTAAAACAACTAAAGTCAGGTATTAAGATCATAAAAGGAACCAGTATGTGAAGTGACAAGAAGTCTGAGTTCTTTCTTTCTGTGGCTTTGTATTTTTCACTGGATATGAAGACTTATTCCTTGTTATCCATAGCTGGGCATAAGCTATATTTCGGTGTTTTCTCTTTCATTTAAAGTCAACTAGATGTAGAAGTGAATAGAAAAAAGCAACATACAGACTGTATTTGTGTTTTCCAGTGAAACCAAATATATTCAGGACAGATGCTGAACACAAGCAAAGATTTTTAAAGTAATGAGCCAGTTACAGTTTTACCTGAGTACAGAGCATGAGACAGCCCCAGTCTGAGCACTTCTACCAGTCTTCCATTAGCTTTATTTCCATCTCTTCAGTAGGCACTAATTTGACAAAATCTTTTTTTATAACTGAAGCAATCAGAACAAAAAAAGAGGTTCTGTAAGTGCTCCCCTCTGTGCTCACTCACTTGAGTAAAAACTCCTGTTGTCACAAAAAGTAAACCAGGGATACAGAAATACTTTTTAAATGAACTAGTTATTGTGGCAACATGGAGTCTGGGATTAGATATACAGTGCTATTAGTCTTATTTGTGTCCATCTAGTCAGTCTTCTGTTACTTTTATCTATTTTTCATTAATGTTTAAGCTGGTAATGTAGATCATTCTCTTGTTTCCTGTAGTGCTCTGAGAAGCCAAAATAAAATAAAATAAAATAAAAAATTGTAATACCTGATACTGATTTGCAATCAAGCTCCAAGTCTTCAAATTGCAGTACAGGAATCTGCCTAATGGCAATAAAGACCTCTAGGACTGGGCTAAAGTCATGGATTATTGGTCACAGTGATCAGCTATTGGGAAAGGGCTCTGTATAAGCAGTGATGGATGCGTGGCTGTGATTCCTAGGGTAAACACTGCTTTTCAAACATGTTGTTGTGTTTCCTGTAGCCTGCGTTATGCCCAGTTTATTTTTGTTTGCATTATACTCACACGAGCAAAGCTTAGAAGATAAGATGGTGTTTTAAAAGCTACACTATAAGAGGAGCCTCTACAGGGGCAGATCTGCCTCTTAGCCATGGTTAGTTCTCACGTGAAAGGTACACTGCATATGGCATTGCTAAGTGAATGCATGATCTGTGTATACATCAAAAAAGAAAAGAGCTTTGACTTTGCTTTTGAGCCATGCCTATATTGGATAAAGCGCTATGTCATTTCTAGTATTAGGTAGTACAACTGCAGAACTAATATTATTTCCTGTAAGTTATGAAGGTTTTCTGAATATAATTTAAATTTATAGCTGTTCTTTTTTCTTCAGCCAGTCCAAATTAAAATGCAGCAGTAGCACTGCTTTCTTACATTTCAGGCTTTCAGCACTAAGTTCCTAGAATATTTGTTTTAAAAAACCCAAGAGAACATCAATATTTATTTAATGATCTTTAAAGATGACTAAATGTGTTCTGAACAGAAACCAATACATTGACTGTTATATTAAATATTTGTGCTAAAACTACCTTTGCACTTAGGCCAGTAGGGAGCAGGAGTTGTTTTGATGTGTTTTTGGTGACCTCTGTAGGGACTCACATTGTGACATTAATAAGCAAGCAAAGTTCAACCATCTTTGATCAATGGCAAGCATAGAGCAAGCTATGACAAAGTCTGAAAAATCCCCAAAGAAATTCTCTCCACTGTTTTCACAGGCTTTCACAGATTCCCATTTTGATCTGATCAGTATAATTCGGGAGGTCCTTTTCCTGATTGTGACTTTTCCATATGTTCCTCACCTAGAGGTACAGAACCTAATCACTACTGCCAGACTGCTGTTTTGTCTTTCACAAAGCTATGCTGGTGATGTTCCCTACTGGCTTTTGAATCAGCTGCTTGCACAGCTAAATGCAAGATTACTACATTCCCTCTGGACTCTTTTCCTCCCAGGCCAAGTACCTGGCAGACTCTCATGTGGAAATCCTTAATATCACTTTTCTAAATCCTGCCTCCAGCTACATAGACTTAAGATAATGTCTCATCAATATGCAGATGTACTTCACTGTTTCAGTTTAGATATTTTATAAACACTGACTAATTAATTTCCAGTTTAAGACATACCTGATGAGAATATACAACTGAAAAACAAAGTTAAATCTGACAAATGTGTTGGTTGCAAAGTTCTTGCTTTCCAGGAAAAGGGAAGAGAGGTATTTTGCAACCATTCCTGTCTTCCACTTCACCTTTGCATCTGACGTTCTGGATGTCACTTCTTGGACTCACTGGCTAACTCCCCTACACATTTTATTCAGGGCTGTGTGATGCCAGTGAGGAAGAAAGGGAGGAAGGAGACAGTGACTGTGATCCTCTACCTGTTTTGTATCCCATGTCTTTTTTCAATTGTGTATGTTTATGTTTTTGTTTAGAGATGATTTCTGGTGTCTAGAAAAGTCCCACTCCTACTGGAATTTCTCAATAGATCTCCCATGCATGGTGAAGAGACCACCATGTCACTCTATGGTGATTTTCTACAGACATTAAAGAATAATTAAAATGTTGGCTGCATACTACTGAGGATAGAGTCTGCCACAAGACAATGAGATGTGTCTTATTTTTGAAAAAAAAATCTAGATACCCAGCTCAAATGAAAGCAAACTATTGATATTGTCTTCTTCTGAAAAATCATTCTTGAATTTTTTTTCCACTTCCCTGAATTGCTTCACCACAGGCCAATTTTTTATTTACTTTCTAACTTTTGAGGTGAACTTGCTACTGAAGGCAGGAATTCTCTGTCATGTAACATGCATTTTTTTTTCATCTGAAAGGTGTCAATAAAGTGTACATAAAATAAATACAATATTTTCAAAGGCATAGATGTTAGAGAAAGTGGAAAAAGCTGGAAAAGGAAGTACCAATTTCAGAAAGGTCAAAAACCCTTTAAATTTTCTGAGAGGAATATCCTTTCCATGAGCCCTGTGAGACTTCTTTTCAGGACACTGCGAATTGCACTGAGTTCTATACACTGACAGCCACATAGAAGGACCCAACAGCTTTTACAAGGCTGTTCCCTCTTCAATCATGTCAACCAGGCAACATTTTTCCATTAATAATATTACAGAAGCTTATTTAAAGATCATTTCTAAGAAGTAAGATTACTGCAAAAAGTGAGCTGGGGAAAAGTGAATCATCTATGGAGGATTTTGCATGGTTCATTTCCCTGAACAGTAGTGCCATGAGAACATGCAGAGGAATATGTCTTAGAGCCCCTTGTTTTTGCCAAGAAAATTGCATCAGGGTTAGTCACTCATGTGGAAGCCACCAGATTTTGCCTTACTAGGGAAGGCAGGATTGTGTACAAGAAGATATGTCATTAAAAGGCACACAGACTGCATGTACACATGAACTTAACAGCATTTGGCCTTAGTTTTCTCATGCTGAATGTGTCCCACCACAATAATGTTCCAAAGAAATACATGACTCTATCTTGGTACTTAAAAATATGTTCCCTTTGGCAATCACTGCCTTTATGTGCAGCCTTTTCTCCTTTTCTCCACCCCAAAACAATGGCCTTAATAAGAGCAAAAATATTTTCTCCTTGTTAACTTCACAATAGCAATGATGGGAATAAACTGATTTGGGCATCTTGCATGAATATAAAGCTGAAAATCTGTTTAAGAACCCAACTAGTACAAATGCCACTTTCAAAGCACTGCAGAAAACAGATGATATTCCTTCATAGTCCTCCACCTTCTGACTGAGCAATGCCTTCAATACGTAAGACAATTTTTTAAATCTATCTGTATTACAGAGGCAAAAGTACAGATTAATTCTACTCATTTTGATAGTATCACTGCACTTTTGTGGAATAATCAACACACTCAGATGCTTTTCCTGTAAAGAGAGTAGTGACCAGGCCCACTTGAATAACTGTCTCTTCTTCAACAGCAGGCTTCCATATTGCTGGTCTTGCAGTGCCTGTCAAGCTAGCCAACACTTTTTTTTTGATACACTACAGAAAAGAGCCCTTTGAGATTATCTTCACAGACAGTCTGTCATTCTGCAGCAAGAGGAGGAATTGTGGGATATGAGGCATGAAAACAGCATGTATGCTAAAGCAAGCAAATCCAGAAGCCTGTAGACAGCAATAAAAGGTGGAGAACATTTCTGATGAAAGGCCCACTCTAGCTGGCTGGGGAGGAAGCTCTTGCTCCTGAACAGAGGAGCTTTCCTATGCACCCAAGGGATGGAGATGTTTACTGATCTCCCTGTCTGAACTTTGTGGCAAGGTTTTAGACCTTGTAGACCAGGTCACTGAACAGATGGAAGGTAAAACTGATGAGACATGGGAGCAGCAGAGTCGGGAATGGATGCAATGATTCACTGAGCACTGGCAAAGCCCAGGATCGACAGTACTCAGTGGCATGCAAGAACAGTAAGGGCAAGCAATATACAACTGGAACATCGCTAACTAACACTGGTGCACTGACATCACCCTTATAATGAGAGTTATGTTTCAGACACCTCTAGTTCAACTAGACCTCAGCCCTTGGTGGAGAAAGATACTGACCTGTTTGCAAACAATGTACACTGGAATAACTTGACTAAAACCCTTTCACTGGCTCTCCGTGTGTCTCGTTCACTTATTGTGAAGGAAGGTTAACCAGGAAGGACCATGAGCAATTGTTTGAAAACTGGCTGACAAAACAAAGGGAATCTGTGTGGGCACTTGACTACTCTGTGATGGCAAAATATGAATTGGGGCATGAGGCCTACCCAGCCTCTCTATCATTCTCATATTTGTAGGTTGATTGAAAGGGACAGAGAAACAAAGATTTCAGCAAAAAACCCAGAATTGCTCTGTTATAATCTTAATTTTTCTGTGTGAAAGAAAGATTCAAGACATAATGATAACTGCTTGGCAGAAGCCTTGTCAAACACTGTGAGGAATTCTGGAATACTTTTAAAGAATTTATAAAATGGAGATTTTACATGGTTTTATTTGCAAGCATGTGTTCTTCTGACCAGTATCATTTTTCACACAGCACGGAGGAAAATTACATGCACTGATCTGTGACCACTCAATGTGACTCTTTATGTGAGTAAAGCAGGTTGACTTTGTCCTTCTAATGCCTACATATCCAGTCATAGAAGTTGCTTCAGATATGCCATTGAGTGAGGAAAGAAAGAACAGCACACATTTCTGGAAGCAGCTTTGAAACTCTGGCTGAAGCACATTTATCAGGACTAACACAAACTTCCCTTCTGCTCCTGTCTGTTAATGCCAGCAACGCTAATGTGCTGACAATAGAAATTACTGGACTTGCACTCCTTCAATAATGATAGCTATAGCCAGTCCAATTTCTTGCCAAATAATTTTCTGCAAAGATACTTTTTTCACTGAAATCTGCCTGGTGGTTTGGTTTTTTTTTCGAACAATTCTGATACTTCTAAAGTATGTTTGGCCTTTTTTTGTTTGTACGTATAAAATCTATATAAATTATTTCTTGACAATATAAGTAGTGTACTACACACCAATCTCTTCACAGGTATATTGTATGAAAGGTTAGAGATTCAGTCCATTCTACTCTCACTAACATAATAATAATGCGTCTTTTAAAATCATTAATGGCAATGGTTACTTAGCAGTGACACACAACTTCTGTAAATATATTCATTAATGTGATTGAAATAAATTTGAATTAGATGCTTATATAAATACAATAATCTAGACCTTAATCTATTTATAGAAAATTAGTTTAATGCTGCTCAGTGTTTCCCGACAATTTTTTTTTATGTCCCTACAGCACCGAATGGAAACAGTGAAGCTGTTTATTGCTTAGCATATTCAAGCTGCCTATGGACTCTGCATGATGCCAAGCAGCAGATATATATTTTCCTTTACAAGATGACATGCTTGCTTTATGGTAACTTTAAGTTGCACTAGAGTATTGCAGATGGGTATGAAATTACTATTTTAAAACAACAGTAGAAATTTTCCTGTGGCTGATGTCAGTAAGCCAGGATAGTACTTTCATAATGACTTATTTCTTCCCAGTTGAGAAAATTTCCCAGCATAGAAAGAACTGTTTTAATCCACTGGAGGGACTGGAAGATTATTGTAAACTTTGCTTGCTAACTGTCATGAACGAAATATTCCCTAAACCTGATTCTGCCTGAAATCAGCTAAAGGGAAATTAACACATAAAAGAAATGAAGGGATATGACAGGATGTGCTGAATTACTTGTGCAAGCCAATCCCTGAGCAGTGAAATTATAGTGGCTGGAAATTCTTGTAAATCTGCACATGCTTAATGTTAAAAGTAGCGGTCAAATTCTAAGTAAACCCAGGAAAACTGGGGACCAGATTTCCATTTAAAGACAACAGAAAAAACAGACTGTGGTCAAAAAACCACTATAAAGTAAATCATGGCTGACTAACTGTGGTTAGTTCTCCACAGCACACTGCACTCTCTGAGGCCTTAAATCATTACCAACCCTAGGATACTGTGTGGACAGTTAAGAGAAACTTTGTGATGGCTAACAGGCATTATATACCATAAGTTTACAATTTCACAGCAATCTTTCAAAACATGATAAAATGAATTCCTGAGTTTTCAGTGCTTATGTAGTGCTGGAACTCTAATGATATATTGAAAAAAAGTGTAGCAAAGTATCTGACTTATGAGCCCAATGCTCCTCAGCAGCTATACTCCAAGCCACCTCAATGCCCTGTCTGACTTTTTGTCTACATCACATACTCAAGAAATCCTTGAGATGTTTCATATGCTAAATAAAGTCTTTTCAGCTTCAAAAAGCACCCAAACAGGGATTTTATGAAAAAAAAAACCTTAGCCACAGGAAGGATTTTTATTGGGGATGGAAAGGAGATTTGTGTGCAATTTGCATTGTCTTTTGTTAGTGTATTCCTCATCCGACATCTTTACCTTCTGGCAATGAAAAAAAAAGCTAAGACCTGATTGTCCTGCAGTAGCTTCTGAATATGGAAGCCCACAGTGATCTTTCCACATAGTTTTGAAATGAAGAAAACTGCTCATTATTGAGTTAGTCTGTAATCTTCAAAAGTGCTTTCTGAAGTCTCTACCAGGGAAACATTAAAAATTCAGTACACAACTCCCTCATCTCGTTTGTCCCCAAGTGTGTTGTGCATCTGCTGTTCTGGTTAAATGAAAGAGTTTCAGTTCTTCAAAGATTGAACTTTGAAGAACACAGGACCAGTTGGCCAAAATGAGAAATATTGCTTTGGTTTAAAGAGATTAAGGGGTAAAAACCTGCTTTTTCTTTAAGTAGCTCAGCTTCAAATGATGGTGAGACTCTACAGGGTGCATGCAAATACAAGAGGATAGTAAAACTACCATCAGGAAAATGATGTTCCTTTTCATATGCAGATTCCCATCCTTAACATGGCCTTTTAATTAGCTTGATTATAGTGGAGCTTACTTGTTAATTTAAAAAACTGACTGTGTATTCATTATAAATTCCTGTTTTCAAAGATTTATAAATAAAGCTGAGCAGCAGCAGCAGCAACAACAATAAAAGATAAATTTACTTCGAAAGTGTGATGAGAGAAATATTACTTGGGGATATTTCCAAACTCTCCAGCTCAAACTTGACTTCAGCTTTGGAAAGTTAAGAATCATGAATGTTACAGAGGAATACTTCCAGCTTTAAAGTGTGGGGTTTTATAGCATTTGGGTTGCTCAGCATGTGAAATACTTAAGCAAAATGTAACAACAATTTAATAATTTATATAATACGTAACTTATATAAATGAAAAGATGATCTGAGAGACAGACCCTGCAGCATGTTGAAAGAGTTGAAGTAGAACTGGTAAGCTTTTTATAAATGGTGTACTTAGGAAACTGTTTTTTGGTATTTGTTGATTGTCAGCCTGTTACTAATGAGGAAATTGTTGTCAAAAATGTGTTTGAATAAATTCACATACCACGATCTTGCAGGCATCTGGAGATCTATGTGTGTACATTTAGTACAAGCGAAGAAGGCACAGTTAGCAGGGTTCGCTCAAGGGCAAAACTCTGTTTTGCAGTGACAGTAGAAGGGATTTGACTGGGAAAAAAGTTTGGAAGCAGGACTGGGAAGAGTCTGCAGGAGTCCCAATAGGTGGAAATGAGAGGAGAGTGCTGGTGGAGATAAAGGAGATTTTAATAATTGTCATGGTTTAGCATGTCAGCCAGCAAGTAAGCTCACATAGCTGCTCACTCACTCCCCTTTGGTGGGATGGAGGAAGTCACCACTTCCCATAGGCAAGCAGATGTTCGGCAATCTCCAGAAAAGCAGGGCCCCATCATGTGTAACAGTTACTTAGGAAAACAAACACCATCACTCTGAACATCCTCCTCACCTCCTTCTTCTTTCTCCAGCTTTGTATTGTGGACCATGATGTCATATGGTATGGAATATCCCTTTGGTCAGTTGGGGTCAGCTGTCTCAGCTGTGTCCCCCTCCCAGCTTCTTGTGCACTCCCACCCTACTCACTGGTGGGGTGCAATGAGGAGCACAAAAGGCCTTGACTCTATGTGTGCACTGCTCAGCAATAACAAAAACATCCTTGAATTATCAACACTGTATTCAGCACAAATTCAAAACATAGCTCCATACTAGCTACTCCAGCCAAAACCAGCACAAGGGTTCAGGGTGGAGCTCCCCAAAGGATCAGAGGATTTCTGGAGTGGGGAGGCACCATTGGAGTTTGTGGAGGTTGTGACTGGGACCTCACTTTTTTTCCTCTTTCAGTGAACCAGCCCTTGTAGGTTCCCCTTCTCTGGTACCTTTGTGTATAACATTTGTAGCCACAAACCCTCCCTTCCTCAGCTGTTCACCTGCTTTTAGCCTCTGAGCACAGCCACGCGACATCCTGCACATTAGCTCCCACCCACCTTCTTGTTACTCCTCTCTAGGAAAGGAGATGAAGAGGGAACACTAGCCAAGGACATTGCCATAGGGAAGGAAATGGTAGAATCAGAGGAAAGCATGTAAATGGCAGGAGTTTCTGCTTCTTGACTTGCCAGAACAGAGGTTGGTCCTTTATCTCTTAGACTCTTTCTCAGCAACAGCAGATGGTAAGAGGTAGAGATGAGGTGTTGAGTCAGATCAGCTAAACTTCGTTAGCTCCAGGTCTCTATCCTCTGCCTACAGCTGTGTTCAGGTGCTGAACATTACTGTGTCTTTAGATATACAAATTGGGTATCTGCTTGTTTTCTCAAAAGCTATTCTTGCAATACTTCATGGGTAGAGGACAATCAGACCATGTAATTTAATGAATCACTCAAACCACAAGCAAGCTGCCATAGATTGGACAGCTCTGATGGCCTACCCCAAAGGCACACTGGTTTGCCTCATCACATTCCTGTGGTGTTCTAAAGCTCCTTTTTAATTATTCCAGCCAAATGTAACATTTAAACTGAGACATGCTACTGAACCCAAGACATACAAAGAGAAGACAAGCGTGTTATTTTAAGAAAAACTAGATTAATTTACTTGAGATAAAGGCTACTCTGCAAGCACTATGCCTATGCATAGGTGTAATCCAAGAACTGTGTTCAGTGTTCATCAGCGAATCTCAGGGTTTTTAGATCAACAGCAGGAGCCCATCTGGTGGTGAGTATGCTCACTCAGGATCATTTGGGCAGACTTCAGAGTGAAGGCTGACTTCCACTTACACAGTAAGCAGTTCTGGCCTCTTAATTTACCACTAGCAACAGACCTAAACCTCTGAATTTTATCTACATTTGTAACTGTGTAGATTAACTTCTGCAGAATCTGGATCTGCAGCTGAATATGCTTGGATACCTTATGTTTTGACAGTGCTACTGTGATTTTCTTTCTTGAGTAAATGAAGTTTCAGTGGAGACCTTCTGACTTACCCTCAGCCTTGAAAGAAGTGGATACAACTTTAGATTCTAAAGACAAATGATGAAAGAACTCCTGGAGCCTGATTCACATTGGCCTAGGTGTGATAAGGGAGGGCTTAAAACCAGAGAAGTCAGCTGTCGTGGTTTGGACAGGACAGGGTTAATTTGGTGCAGCCAGGCTATTCTATACCACGCTGATATCCTGCCCTGGGACCAGTTCCGGTTCCAGGGGGGCGACTCACAGTGGGACATCGATCTGCTCGAGACCATCTCTTTGTCTATGTGGTATCGCTTATTTGTACATTTCTTTTTCTCACTGTTGTTATTGCCGCGATTGTTTCTTATGTATCACTGTATTAAACCCTCCTCATCTCAACTCAAAAAGGCACTTTGAAACTCTCTTCTCTGTCCGTGGTGGGGGAGGGCAGCGGTAAACAACCGCGTGGCAGCCGCGTGACTCGGGTGCCTGCAGAGCCCCGCCGCGGCTTTACTAGGCTACCACAACAGCATTTTATAACAATTGCTTTCATCCACAGCTGTCAGCTGCAGTCGCTGGAGGGCACATTCTTGTCCTTGAATAAAACACTGAAAGGGAAATAGATGAGTACACTTTGAAAGCAAATTTATGCTTTAAAAATATTACATATTTCCGGGAGCTCTATACATGACATAGGGAATATACCTAGCATAAGCTTTTGTAGTGCACACCTGCTGAATATTTCAGCATAGTCGTTTTTCCAGACTGAACAAGATGCATGTAACTTGGTACCAAACTGGCCTTTGACAGGAAGGGCAAAACCCCAATGTCATGAGCAGTAATTACAAGGAGGCCTCCTACAGTCAGTTTTCCCAACAACTCTTCTCCTATTATCTCTCTAGATTTTATCAGCAGTCTGACAGACAAACAAGCTGCTAATAATTAGTTCTTCCACCCGTTCCTCCTCCTTTCAACTATTTTTAAATGAAGTGTGTAATTTCACGGTATCAGATGCTTAATATAATCTGTGCGCAAGAGGAGTTGCATCTTCCTCCTACCTATGGGAAGACATACTCATTTAACTGGCAGATGTTGTGAGAATTAAGAAAAACAAGAGCAGAGGAAAGAAACAACAGAAGTTTTGTACCAGAAAAGATGAAAATAGATTAATTTTTGATTGATGGACAGAAATATGCTGGCTATATTTCAGAAATCAAACATTTCCTTTCCCTAATATTTCACCACAGTCCTGTCCCAACTTTAAAATTTGATACAAATAAGCAGCACATACCCACAAAGCATTCACAAAAACTACTATCTGGGGTATAAGATTAAACTAATAACTACTTTTGATAGCAAGATACAGTGAATACATGGGAAAGTGAAAGCTCCTGTACTGTTTTTAACAGAGGTTGCATGGTGATGTACACTGCTAATGCAAGAGTTCCAAGACAGGTCAGTGCTATAACCTTGCTGCATCCAAGGAGCAAGGGATGTTAGGAAGTCTGCTTTGTCCTGCATGATCAGCAAGCAGACTGGAAAGGCCAAATCCTCAACTGTCAGATCTGGCATTTACAAACACAAATGTCAGCAAATGTCTTGGGTGCAAACAGACAAAGTTACCGTCATAACCTGCATCTGCATATTGGGGAGAAGGGTGAGAGACTGGCAATATTGATTTGTCTGAATGCTTTCTCTTTATGTAGATACAAAAAGCAAGGCAGAAAATTTAGAAAGGCTTTGAAATAACTGGAAGACTCTTGAAATTACTAGGCATTCATAGGAGCAGAATCTGAAGCTGTACAAAAAGCCACTAAAAAGGACCAACAATTTAAAATTATTCTCAGCATAGGAGCAGAGGCTGAGCAGGAAAACCTTTAATAGAAATATCTGTAAGTTTAAGTTATGCAGGGCTGTTTGAGAGGGCTCAGCTGCAGGAAAGAACACACACTGCAGCAAAATATTTACTGCTGAGTTTGTTTCAAATAAGTAAACTGTTCCAGGTAGAGTTATAAAGAAGTAGGAGAACATTCACCTGCCTTTTTTCAATATAACACCAGGTTCTGTTTTAGTATGGAAAAAACCCCACTCCTGTTTTCGCAGATTACACTTTGGATGTAGCTTTACTTGGAGATTTTTAAGAGCTGGGCATGCTGAGAAGGCAGAAAGGAGGGGAGCTGCAAAACCTTCAGTGGTGTCAGGTGGAGAGGTCAGCAAATAGCTGGCAGGAGCAACAGAAGGTGACTGACTTAGGATTCAGGGCACCGATGCCTCACTGATAGCACTGCTGAAGTCCAGAGTTGGATTAAGCAATAAAAGTTCAAGGCACCAGATCTTATATTTACATTTTTCCCATACCTAGTTGTTGCTTGGCAAACCATATCCATGAGGCTGTCTATGAAGCGGGTAGGGGCAAGACAGCTCCTTCTCAGCTTCCCTGGGAGAAACACTCTAGTGGAGATTGTGAGTAGGTATTCATTCAAAAAGAATGTGTTAATCTTGGCTTGTTCTGAGAAGCAAGGGTCACGTTAAATTTGGAGGCATCTTGTTGCTGGACTAACATGGCAATTGAGCTATCTCCACTGATGCTTATAGTCAGCACACTGTTATGGATTTTATTGAAAGAACAGAGGAAAGGGACGGAGAGCATCTGTGAACCCCGGAGGCTACAGAACTCTGGAGGAACATTTGATGTTAACTGGTGGCTGTAGGTGGAGCCTGTCAAAGAAAGAGCAAAAGACAGCTGAATGATCCTCTACTAACAGAGCTGAGAGCCCTTACAAAGTCCATGAAAATAATTACTCCTAAGTGTTGCAGCATCTGTACTGCTACAGACCTCTTGGGCCATGATGGAGCCTGTTGATGGTTATTCAGGTAATATTTGGTACAAAGGAGCCATGATGCACTTCTTAAGCTAAGACTGAGCATTGCAATTCCCCCCAGGCTCTGAGGATATCCACACAGGGTGGAGCAGTGGCACAGAACAGGACATGCACATGTGTCTGGTAACACAGAACTGTAAATGTTTTTCTCAAACTTCATACCTAGCAGTGGAAGAGCGACAAAAATCTGTCTGTGAAGAAATGGACGTGCTATTCGATTACATTGTCTCTGAGAAGGGTTTGAAACACTATCAAAAATATTCTTTTAGCATTTTATGTAGTCTGAACATAAGTAATTATCAGGTAATTGTATGTCAATCTCTTCCTTAGAAGCTAATGGAAAGCTGTAATTCATGTATGTTCATGTGTAAATTCATGTGGGGGAATCTGAGTACCCTGGTAAATTATCCCCTAAAGATCCTAGGCAGTCATACTATCACAAAAAATCAAATGAAGATTCAGGAAGAGTGAATGTTGTAGAATTTTGTACAGAATTTGCTCTCAACCCTGATATAGAATTGAGAAGAGGCGAAACAGTGTTATTTTACTTATATTTTACCCTGGCAAAAACTGTCTGCTAATTCAGCAGGAAAATATGCTTTTATTATCATCTCTTCATATTATCTTCATTAAAGTGAGCTACAGCCAGAAATATAAATAACAATTTAAGACACTGTGTGTGTTATGGAGTAAGAGATTATAAAAGAAATTCCAGGCATTATACAAACTATGAGAAATAATTATGCACACGAGTGAAGGCAGAAGTTTAATTGCAAATGCAGGCCCAAATCAGTAAATCAGTATGTATTTTCACAGCCCCAATCCACAAGGCATAGATCGTTATCCAGTGGAGTGATGAAATTTTCCCAACACTTCTGTTGGTTTTGCCTATGGTACAAAGAAAGAAACTGAAAGCAGCGTTTTTAAATAATATGGACACAGAAGAAAAGACCAATAGATTTATAAAATAAACAGTGTCGCAAACTCAAACCACATAAAATGGAAATCCTGTCCAAATGAGTTACAGTAATGCCTTCAGTTAGGAAGATTAACTTCTGATGATTTGTGTATAATGTGGGAAGGGAAACAGTGCATGCAGCTCCTGTAACATGTTACATGGATCCCAGAAATCATAGAATCATAGA
>VZZY01017996.1:0-41250 GCA_013400335.1 Eurystomus gularis
ATAATAATTTAAAAATCCTTCTAGCCCTTAAATAAGTCTACTGTTACTTCGCCTTTGCCTCCCCTTCCAACCCTTCCGTTGTGTTGGCTTTTGCTGTATCCAAGTAACAATCTCTGATCTCACTGTATTTTTCTCAACAAGTATTTGTTCTTTTCAAACCTTATGCTGCTCTGCAAATTGATTGCTTCAGCTGTTTGCTAAACCTCTGGAAAAAAAAAAAAAAAGCAACAGTCCCTGTTACCAGGCAACAGCTAGTTTCTGCTATGAGTGGTTGTGATGAGGTAAAAACCTGCTGCCACTGCAACTCCGGTTCTGTGGAGTTCATTCAACAGCACCTGAGGCTGGCAAACAACAGTTAGCCTCTTTACTTTGCTCTGATAGTTGTTTATAATTAAATCAGGTAATACCAACTTTCTGCAGCCTGATTTCTGCACAAAATTTACAGCATGCAACAGGCCAGAAAAAGTACTTAAGTGTAGTTTTAGTAAGGTTATTAGATTCACCGGGACTGCATGAATAGTATATCTAAATAAAATCTCATCCTTCAGCATGCAAACTGATTGCTTTGGGCATTACAAATAAATAATTTGTTCCTGTCCCTTTTTTTTTTTTTTTTAAAAAGCCGGGTGCATTTATCACTTCTTGATCAATGGAGCCTAGCAGATAAGGCTGGACAGGCTGTAGCTGACCCAGATTGAGAGTTCATGGTGGGTCTCGCCAAGCCTTGTGCACTGCCAGCCTAGTCCCAAAACTGCTCAAGCCACCAGCACTGCCTGTGAAAGTGAAATTCAGCCCATTATCTGTTCTTCTCGGTGAACAGAATTCAATATTTAACAATTTTGTGAAATCATAAGACATGGCATCCAGAGCACCAGTCACAGAAAACTTTCACGTTCCTCTAAAATGCTGTATCCAAACTGTATGGGCATAGCAAGATGAAGGGAATGTCTGTGCTGAGAGGTGCTGTCTGTACAGGCTGTAGGTATGTCTATGCTTGCTGTAAACTACCAACACCATAGTAGCACTTCCAGCACAGCAGTTTCAAGCTCCAGCACAAGCAATTTTACCCAGTTTCTTAAGTGTTACAGTAAAGGCAAGCCCTAAAAATCCCAAATGACATTGTGTATCTTAAATTCCTGCATGCAAAACTCTTTACAATCTGAAAATATCTCGCTGCTCACAGAGATGATAACATATCTTGCAGCACAGAAACAAGACTTTACCCTTTAGTTAAATCACTCCCTTCATACCCCTTTGTATAAATTGCACCAGATACATTCAGCTTGTTCCTGAACATAGGCTGCAAATTAACTAATCAGACCTCCAAAGAGGCCTTCAGGATGATTGACAGGGCAGCCTTTAATAAAGGCTTTCTGGTTCTGGCAGGCAAGCAAGGAGAGCAAGAAAGAAAGGAAGCAGCTTGAGTTACTTGAAATGCTGAGGTGGAGGCGTTTGAGAAACTGTGAAGGGAGAGGTGTTTGATGAGCCTCAAGTGGGGAGCAGCTGCAGAAATTCTGATGGGCCTGCTGAAATGGCCGTGGAGTAAGTGGTTGTTACGTCTTTATTTTTCCATTCTTGCCATTGGCAGAGAGGAGAGATACAGAGTCAGCAAAATACAGACGAGCAGAACCATCCTAATTTTCAGTTTTCTGTGAAATAAACAGCCTGGAGACCTCCCTGCATTTTAACAGATCAAGTCTGGAATCATTGCTTTGTCAAAGTCTTGGAGATGGATACTGTGTTTGGAGCTCCCACTGAATTCTCTGGTAGATTTCTGAAGATGCGAAAGGAAAAGAATTTATAGATTTCCTTCCTCATGCTGCAAATAGTGGAAAGGCTGGTGAAAAGACTGAGAGTATCTCATAACAGTATCAAAGCAATGAGGCACTGAAAAGTCACTGAAGAAATTGCCCATGAAGAAGGAAAGAAATGCTCATAGCATCAGGTGTCCTGAAGAGTTTCTGAAAAGAGTTCTATTACAGAGCAGCCTAAGTCATTGCTCCAGGCCAGGAGGATTTAGAACACTTCATCTTGAGTGAATAATTCACAGCAAATGGAAAGGCCTGAGGTCTTCCCTCAAATTTTAGCAATGGGAACGAAAAGCATTTGATAACGACATGCCATAGATAAACAAGCAGAGAGAAGATGTGAGAAAGTATAGGCAAAGATGCTGGCACTGCATTTGGGCAGTTTTTGTAACAATGAAATTTCTTACTCTGATGTATGCCTAAAACATCATTCAACTTTCGACTTACCTAGATTTCCTGATCAGCACTATTACTGTATAGCATGAGGGTTGGAACGTGATCCTGTGGTGCTGGCCTCAAGCATGCTTTCAGAACTCTCTCTTATTCCACTGCTTATATTGACCCCAGTTTGGCAGTATTAGTTGTGACACTGAGTGACCACATACTCTTCTCACAAGCCAAGCAGTTTACTTTGTGCAACACCAACAGACACTACTTTGATTAACTAGCTTAGGAGTGGAAATAAGTGATGTTTAACAAGTGAAGGTTTATTCAGACTTCATTTGGCAAAAGCAGATGGAATTTGATTTTCTCACAATTACTATGAGCTGAGAATAGCTAAATTGTTGCTATGGAAGTGGAAAGGTACAACAACAAAATAACATACAGTCTTGAGGCTGAAACAAAAAATACGTCTTCGCATACTGATTCATCACAGAAAGCACATTATAGTAAATCACAGGATGATTACACCTAATTATTTCATGAGGTTACTGTAGCTATACAACCACATTTGTGGTTTTTCCCAACTCTGTTCCATTCTGCAAGACAAAACTGGCGCGGTATGCATGACACAGCATTCATATGCCATGTAGAAGACATGAGGCTACTGCTGACTGGCTGCTGATAACATACATTTAAGTTTTTCCTCAAGCTAAACTCCTCATATTTTCTCAGTAATGCACTTCTGACACCTTCCAAGCTTTATATCTGGCTTCTTTGTGTTCATTCTTACAGTAATTATGTGTTATACTCTCTGAGTTAGCTTAGAAGGGGCTTTACCTGCTTCCTTTCAAACAGGGCAGAGAGAAAAAAATTTTAACAAACAGGAAGTAGTTCAGTTAGGCCTAGCTCAAACTATTTTATTCACTCTATAATTTAACTCCCAGTGCAGATCCATACACACTGACCCAAAAAGTCTAGCCTCCAGCCCATGGAATTTTACTAGTGATTTCACCTGAAAGAAATAATAAGTTCTTTCACCAGATTGAAAGGCTGAGGTGCAGAGGGCAAAAAACCCTCATTGAAAATTCAACAGATGCATTGCTTTTAGAGACAATCAAATTAGCCCAGATAACCTCAGTTTGCCCTCCTTTATGACCTAGCTCAATGAAACCTTGAGCAAAACTTCACATCAGAATGTTGCAGAAAAAATACAGATGTACTCAGTGTTTGGAACTTTAAGGGAGAGAGGTTATGGTGTTATCTTAGAGGATATATCTTACTGGTACAAAAGGTGAATCTCTTCTTATTTTGACAATTAATTTATTTTGAACTCGATATTAAGACCTGTTTGAAGAGAGGAAGTTTTAGCTAGTATCTAAACTGGCTAAAGCAGTACTTAAATTTTTGCATTAGTGTACAATGGAATCCTTTTTAAGAGATGAGTCACAGCTTGGAATCCCTTTATCACTTTAAAAATATACCTTTTGACTGACATTTCTAAATACTGACTTCTCTAGCTAATAAGAGAAGTAAAAGAAGTGATTAAGAACAGAACACTAAGTTTATGGATACAAGTTTCTTACTGAAATAACAGTTATTAGCTAAGATTTGCCAAGTGCCATGGATCACTATTCCAAGAAATTCTGAAATATGGACAACATTATTGAAAAAACCTTTATCAAATTCCCAAACTTTGTGTTAACCCTATTTGTTCTGTGTGCCTGCAAATTTTTCAGCTGAAAATTATTCTTCTCTTAAGAATATTTTCTCCTTTGTTAGAAAGATGCAATTGCAAAAAAAAACCTCAAACAAAACAAAAACCAAGGTGGGGGACAACCCCCAAATATCCCTGTCTGAGTGATAGTATTAGAGGAATGGGTCTTCTCATCGACTCCTATTCCCAATCCTATGACCAAATTTTCACATTTTACAGCATAATTCAAGTATAAATATTACTTAATATAATTAAATGTGTGTTATCTTACATAATATACAATATTATTATATATGAACATGTATATATAAGAATAAATTTTTAAATCTTTTAGCATCTTTGCTAAAAGGTGTCAGAAAAAAAGTTTAACATCTTTGTTGGTGATAGGGACAGCAGAATTGAGCGCATCCTCAGCAAGTTTGTGGACAATTCTAAGCTGTGTGGTGCGGCTGACACGCCGGAGAGAAGGGATGCCATTCAGAGGGACCCTGACAGGCTTCAGAGGTGGGCCCGTGTGAACTTCATGAAGTTCAACAAGGCCAAAAGCAAGGTCCTGCACATGGGTCTGGGCAATCTTAAGCACAAATACAGGCTGGGCAGAGAGAACGGATTGAGAGCAGCCCTGCAGAGAAGGACTTGGGAGTGTTGGTAGATGAAAAACTGAATATGAGCCATCAATGTGCACTCACAGCTCAGAAAAACAATCACATGCTAGGCTGCATGAAGAGAAGAGTAGCCAGCAGATCAAAGGAGGTGATTCTCCTCCTCTACTCCAACCTCGTGGGACCCCACATGAAGTATTGCATTCAGATCAGGGGCCCCCAGCAAAAGAAAGACATGCATCCGGAGGAGGGCCATAAAGATACTCAGAGGATGGAGCACCTCCCCTTTGAGGACAGGCTAAGCAAGTTGCAGTTGTTCAGCCTGGATAAGACCTTATAATGGCTTTCAAACATGTAAAGGGGGCCTAGAGGAAAGATGGGGAGGGATTCTTTATCAGGGAGTTTGTTGTGCTGATACAGCCATCACCATTTTATGCTGCCATCAGTTGCCTGATCACACAGGCCAACACTGAACTCAGAAACATCCCCTCGGAAGTCTTCTTTCAGACAGTCTTGCCATACGTTCCTGTGGGCCCAGCTCCTCCACTGCCCACTGTGGTGCCAGCATCACCTGCTGGACACAANGTCACAAAGATAGAGGTGGGCCAGGTTCTGCCTCTGGAACATGAAGCCAATAGGAAAATCAAAACATTCTGCTAGGTTGTGACTCATTCACAGGTCAGCTCCAACTTGGGGCCCACAACTGAGGCCCCAGCACTTCAGAGTGCAATGATAGGACATGGAGTAACAATTTCAAGCTGAAAGAGGGTAGATTTAGATTAGATATGAGGAAGAAACTCTTTACTGTGAGGGTGGTGAGACACAGGAAGACATTGCCCAGAGAAGCTGTGGATGCCCCTTCTCTGGAAGTGTTCAAGGCCAGGTTGGATGAGGCTTTGAGCAACCTGGTCTAGTGGAAGTTGTCTCTGCTCATTGCAGGGGTGTTGGAACTATATGATCTTTAAGGTCCATACCAAGCAAAACTACTCTGTGATACATAAATAATATTTATATTATTTAATATTTATTGAATGCTCTGGTTTAATTAATAAGCCTGTAATACATACTGTGCAAAACTATGCTTTTACTCCTTGATCCTATTCACGGTTCTTTTGTGAACATAAAAGTATCTATAACTCTGCTGTTCAGTTCAGCTCTTGGCTCAAAAGTATGCTGTGTGCCCCAGACCAGCTACACGATTTGTTTGAAAGAGTACAAAGATCAGATAAGGTGAAATTAGGAAAATTAGGATACTAATCTTTACTAGGAAAAAAAAAAAGGATGAGGCTATATGGAACTGCATAACAACACACTAACATATTAACTGTGCTTTCAAATTATATTAATTTTTCCTACTTTAATATTCTGTGTGTTTTTAAAAGTTTACTTTAGAAATAAACTCCATGGGGTTCCTGGCAGAGCTGCTCTGCCACAACAGTTTATACCAACCATCTGTGGTGTGCCAGAAGCTTCCCGAATGTTCTGCCACCTGACTCAAAATCCTGAAGCTTTTCACATTTTTCTGCCAATTTTCATCCATACTATGTCTGTTTCCAACACTGAAAACCTAAAAAAGCAAAATATATATGTAAAAGATGCACAGGATAGCAAATTCAGCCACAGTATCATGGGCAAAAAAAAGACCAAAGACTAATCTGTATCTGTGGGCTTTAATCATCAAGAACAGTTGCATACCCTGAAAATAGAGTTGTTAAAGAGCAGGAAGGCTCCTGCCTTTTCTAGGGACACAGAACACACAAAACCTCAGTGTCATTTCCTTTTAGCACATAATGATGTCAGGATAGATATAAGGCTGATTTCTACTTTTGTAGGTGACCAAAAACTATTTATTGGCTCCACAGACAACATTCCTTCTCTGTATGTTTCAGCTTCTCATAGGTAAAGCACAGAGAATATAACTATGTTTTGATAATATTTGGTCAACTTGTAATAAATGAAAGACCCCCTTCTGGAAAATACAGCAAATGATCGAAGGAAACACAAGAGAGAAAGGACACTAAAATAATTAAACTATTATGCTCACCAACAACAGGAAAGGCCATGATTCAGGAAAAGATTTGTATTTATGCTGCATGGAAATGGACTACCAGGGAAATGGATTAGCAGCATGTGCTTAAGCTCAGTTCATGGAACTGTTTCTACAGAAGAACAGACTCTTGAAAATAAAGTCCTATCTACACTGTGAAAGGAGGTAAGACTAATTTCACTGAAGGGTGACACTGAAGGATTTAATTAGTACTGAAATAGGGAGGTTACTCTGGAACATGTAGAAAATAAATATGTGGTGTGAAAGAGCCATCAAGAGCTGGTAATGGCATGAAATTATCATGCTGCCAGTATGGATGTGCATATAAGCTTTGCTTTTCCTTCTGATTTACGCACCTTGAAATACTGTGTTCCAGTAAAACAAACAAATGCTGCCTTATTTGTAAAGATCATCCTCTTTTTCTGAAAAATGTCTGCTCTTCACATCATTTCAAATTAAAGTCCCTGAAAGGTTTGAATCCTCATGGAGGCTGTCTCAGCAATAACTGATACCCACATGCAAAAAAGTATGAAAGCCTAGGATGATGTACTAAAAGAGCATATAAAAGAGCAGCAGTATAGCAGTCAGAAGCTAGTTTGCTCCTTGATCAAGGTGAGCAACTCTACAATAACTTCCTTTTCAAGAGCTACAAATAAACCTCTATCAAAGATTTGGTCTGGCTGTTTCTTACAATTCTATTAGGGTTAGACATGTGCTGAAGTATGCGTATTCAGGTTCATTTTAATTTGGTTAAGTTATATTTTAAAGCAGATTATAAAATCACTTTTTACTAATACAACATTGATGCCACAAAATAGATCACTATAATTTATCAATATCTTGTAAATGCATCTGACATTCGAGTAATAATATCCACCTTGCTCTTACAAATAGCAGCCCAGCAAGCACTAAAAAAACACTTCTGGTTTTAAATGAAGATGCTGTAAAGTACTGGTCCTTGGCCACCTCCGGCACAGAAAGCTTTTTTTACAGCCCAAAATTACTTTAACTGTGATTGTCCCAACACCAACCTGTTGCTTCTGAAACTGTCTTCCAGATGGGCACCCAAAAGCAGACAGATTTCTCAAAGTCCACAGGCAATCCTTTTTAGATCCTTTCTACTCTTGAGAAACACTAGTAAAGGGGAAAAAAAGAGGCGAGGAGGTGGAGGAGGTGATTTCCTAGGTAGGCTCTGATGGATTAAGCCTCCTCTTTCAAGTGTGATCAGAAACGGGCTGCATTTCAGATTTGTTTTGTCATGGTATACCCCAGATCAATCTTTATCCCTAACCAGGGTGTTGGGATCTCATGGCTTAAATGCTTATTTTTTACTAGGTGCTGCAGAAACTTTCCAGACATGCTTTTCAATCAATATATTTAAACAATGCAAAAAAAGAGCAAATATGTTTCAAGCACCTACTGTTACTGGAGTTTGGGGAGCAGGGGGTTTGTTGGTTGGTTTTGTTTGGTTTGGTTTTTGTTGCTTTTTCTATCTCAGCTAAAGATTTTGTAAATTTGCTTAGAATTCATTCCTTGTATAAGCCAAGCTTTTAAAAGTCATTTAGCTGAAATATTCTCAGCACGCATTCTATAGCATTCTTATATAAGCTCACATAACTCCTGAAGCTCCTGTGAAAGAGCAGAGTGTTCAAAAGCCAAAGTCTTTTCCTAACTTTCCTCACATACCCTTTGAACTTTTTAAATGGGCAATGAATTTTCTCAGCTCCATGCTTCAGCTGGTTTCCTTGGATTTGATGCTGATATTAAGAACACTACCAGCTGTCACTTGCTTTACCAGACTCTAGACAATGAGTCAGAAATGTGTTGGCCTTTGCATGTATTATCCCGCTTTTGCCAGTGTAGTGGTCTCAAACCTGCATTTACAATTTCTACAATACCAGATTAAGTGTGCCTTAAAGTAACACACAGATAAGCATCCAGACTTTCTACTGAGCCTTTCCTCCTACTGTCCCTCTTCTATTATTGTCATTATATTTTTCTCTTTACCTTTGCTGTTGTAAAATTTACCCTAGTCTTCTAGATTAAACCAGGAGTTTGCAAGTTGTTCAACAAAAGCCCATGAGAAGCAGCATGTCAACAACCAGAAAACATTCTGGTTTCAAAACTGCCCTCACTGCATGTTCCCACAGTATTTCCAAAAGCTAAGCACATTCTCCTGCCATTAGCAGCATGCTATTCCCTGTGACTGTACAAACATGTTTTACCTTTCTGTCATACCCACCTAGCTGACTGTCTTCTGTCATAAGCAAGAAACCTGCTGCCTCTAGCAACAGATCACTTTGTCTGTGTCAAAAACTACTACTGATTCTTTTTCTCCACATAAAAACAGCTTTTTGGCCTCTCCTTTTGGCCTACCTGCATCTTTCCCACTGACAATTTTTTTCTTTTTTTTTGTCTGTGCTCCTGCCTCTCCCCCTCCCGAACGTTTATATTTCTTAATTGAATCTGTGTAGAAAGGAAGTCTGAGTGAACTTTGGCTTCTGTTCAACAGTAATTCAGATAAGAACTAGAAGGAAGTTTGAGTTTGAAGGGGAGAAATTAGAAACTCCAGCCACTAATGTTATTCAGTGACATGTCAAATGCTTACCAAGATACCATTTATGACATTTAATTGTTTCTTGTAATATGAAAGACTTTAGTAATAACGAATGTTTCATTGTGTTTCTTTTTTAAGTGCAGTCTGAAACTCTGAAACATTTGAGAAGGATGCTATAATAAGACTTGGCTGGAAACTTCTTGATTAAACACTTTTCATTTGAAAAATGCTGATTTGTCAGAAGTGCAATTTTTTGCAGAAATGTACGTGTTTTAATGAAACTTTCTCGGGAAAGGCTTCTCAAGTCAAAACAGGAGGTAACCAAGGAAAAACCATGACAACACTCAGCTCACAGTGGTAAGATACCATTCTGCTGTGTCCTGAGACCGTGGCTTAACCAAGAGACTGTTTCAGTCTGGGTTCCCTAGTAAATGATACAGGATTAACTGCCATGGTATTAGACATTAACTGGCAGCTTCTCTTTCCTTCCACATCTGATCTTGCCACCTACCTCCTCCATAGCCATCTACACATTGACTTACTGCAGAGACTTTGTCATTTTGGCCTTACCAGGTTGTCCTGACTGTTACCGCATTCTCCTTGGCCATCCCCATTCATTATAATCTAAACTTTGAGTACTTCTGAATCTATAACATTTCATTCCATCAGGTCACCCACCACACTGCATCCAGATTAGGGAGAGCTTCTTTAGCTGATTAGCTTTCCTTAACTGCTGTTTGTCAGAACCAGTTCAAACTGATGTTTTCTTCATGTCACTGAATGAAACCAAAGAAAATCCTTTAGATTCTGCATGACTAAGGGTTCACAGAGCTATCTTTAAAGCTTAATCTGTAATAAAAAATGCAGTAAATCAGTCAGTCAGTTCATTAAGACTGAAAAACCACTGTGACCTTTTCAATCTACTTATGAAATTCATGAAGAATTGCTTCCCAGAATGAGCAGGATTGCATGATATAGTGTAATAGACTGGAGCCAAAACTAACAAGATCTTTGAAGGTCTTGAATAGTCTGCTCCCAGTGAAGTCTAGAGTCTCCCAGACTTGTTACCTGGCACACGAGCTATACCATCAGTTCTCATGAACAGATTGTGAAATTTGCAATTTCCTAGGAAAATTTTTGTGCTGCAATCTACCCTGATTTTTTTCTGTTGTCAGGCTGCTCACTTCTCATGCCAGCTGCTCCACCCACCTGTTCCCCTGTGTATAACTTAATAATCTTCATTTGATATAAACTAGAGCAGACCGAGGAAGTGTAAACTTTTAGTGTAGGATGATAGCACAGGGCAACTCTGGGGGAGTAGAATGTCTGGCAGTATACATACAGCATGCACAGGATTTTGATCAGCAGTAATGAATAGATCAGTTGAGGGATAATGCTCATTAAGCTGGTTGGTGTTATGGGGATTGATTCTGCAAGGTGCTGTTCATCTTGTAGCCACACAAACATTTTTTTGAGCAAGTGAAATGTTCCTCCCCACTTTCCCATCTTCTAGCATTCCTCACAAGTCACAGTAAGGATTCTGTATCCAAGCAGGAATTCTAGCTTCTACAGTCAGGGGATGAACAAGCAGACAGACATATCTTCCAGTCTTTGACAAAAGAACCAAACAACCTAAACCAAAACAACCCAAGAGCCACAACCTACATCAAAAAACCACCCTACTCCCATACTACTTTAAATCTCCTATGGAACTTCCCGAAAGTCTCATGTTGAAGTGATGGTGGGGACTTAATAGAGTTTTAATAACTTATTGTTTCAATCCAATGGTATGAATGCTTTTGTAAAAATAGTGATTTAATGTCATATAAACTGGTGATCTTTCTCTCCTCAAACATCAGCTGAAAAGTTAAACATCAAAGGCAGCAGGCAAGCTGACCAGACTCCCCTCCACTGACAGTAAAACAGAGAAGTTTTAAATTATTGTTCATCCCATCTTTTGTAAGATGGCAAGAAAGATATTTTAAAGTTCCTTATTTCTCTCCATTGACTAATGAGTCAATCTAGATTAGCAGGTTGGAGTAAATGTCTAACTTTAGAAAGTTAAACTTTTTAAAGTTGGAGTATGACATGAAAACCACTCTAGAAATTTCCTTGTACATACCAGCACACACATGTACAAATACCTGTATAACATTACATAAGAAATGCCGATGTACTTTCATATCACCAATATAAAGAATCAAGTCTTTGAAGATCAGCTGAAAGTACATTAATTTTCAAGATTATCTTTTAATAATTTATTAATTGAATGAGAAACTTTTCATCATTTTCTCAATCTGGTGGCAAATTTTTCCCCTTTAGAACCAGGAAATACAGCACTAATTAGTTTTCTAATTTTAGATTTGTGTGTCTTGGTTTTGATTTTGCATTTCCTTAATTGCATTTATAAGTATTGGTAAGGGGTTTGGATACTGAACAAAGGTAGTTTAGCTAAGTAATCTAAACAACTTGTTTGTTTGTTTAATTATATGTTACCAGTCTACAGCCAAACACTTCACCTTATTTAGTCAAGCAGTGCCACTGCCTTTGCTAGATTACTTATGCAAGTAAAATGAGCAGAAGTTGTCTGCCATGACTCTTTATTAGATGGTTAACTCATCCTTTAAATCCATGGGGAATCACTTTTCCACTGACTGCAAAAGGAGAAACATCACCCCCATCCTCAAAAAGGGAAAAAAGGAAGACCCAGGAAACTACAGGTCAGTAAGTCTCACCTCTGTGGCTGGCAGGATCATGAAGCAGATCCTTCTGAAGGCACATGGGAAATGAGGCGGTGATTGGTGGCAACTAACATGGCTTCACCAAGGGCAAATAATGCCTGACAAATTTGGTGGCCTTTTACAATGAAGTTATAGCATCAGTGGATAAGGGAAGAGCAACTGACATCATTTACCTGGACATGTGCAAAATGTTCGACATTGTCCCACATGACATCCCGGTCTCTAAATTGGAAAAATATGGATTTGATGGATGAACCACTCAGTGGATAAAGAATTGGCTGGATGGTCACACTCAAGGAGTTGTGGTGAATGGTCCAATGTCCAAGCAGAGAACAGTGACAAGCGGTGTTCCACAGGGATTGGTACTGGGACCAGTGCTATTTAACATCTTTGTCAGTGACATGGACAGTGGAATTGAGTGCACACCCAGCAAGTTTGTGGACGACACCAAGCTGTGTGCTGCATTTGACACACTGGAAGGATAGGATGCCAACCAGTGGGGCCCTGACAAGCTTGAGAGGTGGGCCCATGCCAACCTCATGAAGTTCAACAAGGCCAACTGCAAGGTCCTGCACCTGGGTCAGGCCAATCCCAAGTACAAATACAGGCTGGGCGATGAGTGGATTGAGACCAGTCCTGAGAAGAAAGACTTGGGGGTCCTAGTTGATGAAAAGCTCAACATAAGCCAGCAATGTGTGAGTGCAGCCCAGAAAAACAATCACATTCTGGTCTGTGTTGAAAGCAGTGTGGCCAGCAGGTCAAGGGAGGTGATTCTCCCCCTCTACTCTGCTCTTGTTAGACCATACCTGGAGTACCGTGTCCAGCTCTGGAGCCCCAAATACAAGAGGGACATAGACCTGTTGGAGCAGGTACACAGGAGGGCCACAAAGATGATTAGAGGGCTGGAACACCACTCCCACAAGAACAGAGATTTGGGGTTGCCAAGCCTGGAGAAGAGAAGACCCTGGTGAGATCTCATTGCAGCCTTCCAGTATCTGAAGGGGTTCTACAAGAAAACTGGGGAAGGACTTATGAGAGCTTGTAATGATAGGATGAGAGGTAATGGGTTTAAACTGGAAGAAGGTAGATTTAGATTAGAAATTAGGAAGAACTTTTTCACTATGATGGTGGTGAGTCACTGGAACAGGTTGCCCAGGAAGGTTGTAGAAGCCCCAACACTGGATGAGTCCAAGACTAGGCTGGATGGGGCTTTGAGCAACCTGGTCTAGTGGAGGGTGTCCATGCCCATGGCAGGGGGGGTTGGATAGTTCTAACTACGGTCTTTAGGGTCCATTCCAACTCAAACCATTAATGATTCTATCAGAGGTTTAAAACTGGACAATTAAATACCTTCATGCACCTTGCCTCAACGGTCTCAGCTTGCTGAGCTTGCTCTTCTCTTACCAATTGCAGTGTGAGCCAAGGTTGCTCACCATCTCACATTTCTCTGCCCAGATATGAACTGCATTAAAAGCTGGCAGTAGCATTAAGGACTAACAGCTAAGTAAAGAGATGCAGAGTCCATTTGGACTACAACTGCGGAAGCAGGAATGTATCTTGAGGCAAGAAAACAGATCTCAGCTGATAACACCTAGAGCATTTTGGAAGCATGATATAGAGAGTGGATCAGCAGAAGCTCATGGTGACACTGTGGACTTTGAATTTACAAATTAAGGCCTATGCTACACAGGGAAAAATAAGGAGCCTTTCTAACAGGAAAAATATTCCTAACTCTTATTCACCACAGGCTCAAGAGAAATAGCCCAGAGTGCAGTATATTCACACTACTGTGAAAATCATAAAGTAAGGTTGCCAATGAAAGGATAGGCTATTCTTATCGCTTTTGGAGGCAATAGCAGTTTTCTAGTTCCCCTCATTTAAGATCAGGACTGTGATCTGTTAGCACTACAGGTACCTGTATTTCATTTATTGCTTCACTGCATAGAAATATTTTAGCCTGGTTTTCCTAATCATTATGGATTTACAATGTGTGTTCAGGTTCTTCTCTCCCTAAGTTTTCTAGCACTGTGTGGGGTATTTTTTCCAAGGGAATCCATACCTCAACAATATGAAGTCACAACACTTATTTCTAAAATCTGATGACCAACTGTTATTGCTTTTCCTCTAAATATCCAATTCTGTATTTTAGACATTGTTACACAAGGTGGCAGAGAGGAGCTCTTTTTTATGATAATGAACCTGGAAGAATTTTTATTTCTGTAACTGTGACAAGACACAGTCCTAAAATCCCAAAACTTTAACCATACCCAAAACACACAAGCAGTATATTCTAGCTAATTTCACAATACAACACATGATGGGCACTTGCCAAAACCTTCATCTGCAGTATACTTCCACACTTAAAGACATATATTAACATGGTTGCATTTGATGGATTACAGTTCTAAACCACTAACAGCTGTTCTGTGTGGGCCTGATAAATGCTCCTTACATGTATGACACACTTTGTTAAATCATTACACCGCTACACTTAAGAATGAACAAATCCTGCCAACATATATGAGCTTGACTTTACCAGCCTGACATCAAGTATGATGTTCTTAAGATCAAGGCCTAAGATATCATATGCAATAACCTGGAATAGAAACACCTTCTAAAAAAATAACACTTGCCATAGCTGAAAGCTACTGAGATTTCATCGTGATTATCAGCAGCAGCCTGGTGAATAAACATGAGATTTACTCTGGTCAGGCATCAGGGAGAAGAACAGCATGAAACAAAGGAGGGAGAAATGAGGTAGAAGGGCAGAACTGATTCTTTTTATCTTCTGAGTGCTGTAATTTGTTTTGAAATGGCTGCTTATTGTTAGTGAAAAGTCAGGCAGGCCTAGAAAAGGGCCAAATGTGCATGATGGGACAGAATCTAGTGCTAGACAGATTTTGGAAGTAAAGCTCTGGTATCAAAGCTCTGGAATCACAGCAGCTTTGCCTCTTAATTCTGCACCTGGTTACTACAGAAATGTTTACTGTATCTAACAGGAAAAGCAGATCTGTGGCTAAAGGCTTTCTTTTTATTGTTAGTCTAGTGGAACAGAGGATAAAATAGGATCCAGGTGATTAACAAAGAGCCTCATGCTGCTCCATGTTTGATATGGCCTAGATTTGGGAAAAGCAAGTATTTACTAAAATGAATTATTTAACATCCCAAAGAATATAGGGAAGCTGTGTCATGGGGTGGCTTGGAAATCAGTCCAACTTATGCTATATGATTTCTTTTATCACAAAGAAAAAAAAAGCTTTGCTGCTTTTCACTGGCTACTTCCAAGCTTTGGACTGCTACTTCTCTATATTAGACCTTCTCTTGTTAAATCACCCTCCCATTTTTTGTCAAATTCTAATTTCCATAAGGGATCTATTATTAAATCCCTGCATTAAGTGAGAGGATCTGAGGAAGGCATCCCACCAAAATCCTCAAATTACTGAGATAATTTTAAATGGTAAATCATGGACAAGAGAAGCCAGGGACTTCTACTATTCCTGCTGAAATTCCCTAAGGTTTTGCATCTATTAAAAAGGACTTCAGACTGTCACATTCCTTGTACATGCTTCTAGAAGCAATTTATTTAATATTTTGTTATATTTAATGTTTTATGTATCTAAACTGCAGGATCTGGGAGCCCTTCCCAGCCATTTGGTCTAGCTGCAGTCTCTGTCTGCATGCTGACCCCATGTCAAGACAAATGTTCACAAACTTTCTGGCTTCCTCCTCAGTTTTCTCCATACCTTGCTTCCCATGAAGAGTGGAAGGGGGCTGTAGTATGCTGCGGCCAAGTCCTTGCCTTTTTATTTCTCCATCACCATTCAAAGACGTTTCTGAAAACTATACCACTGCTAGAGCTTTTAACTTCCTGCTGTGATCTGTGGGCAGAGAGTCTGTTGTATTCCTCTATTCTTCTTTGGCAGCAAAGAAGGAAGAGAGAGATTGGAGGTTTCTTTCTGAAACGCTACAAGAAGAGATGGAAGAGAAGGAATTGCGTTGCTACATGAGGCAGTAAAAAACTAGAAATTCTCTTCAAACACACTTCTGAGACAAGCAAAGGTGGTAGGATCACTGAATAAATGATCTTTTCCTTGAAAACTATTGGAAGAGACAATCACAGAGAGTATAATAAAGTTCTTAAAGTGCTGGTAGATCATGGCATTATCTCAAGGGGATCTGGTTTGGAAGGAGATCCACCAAGGAATGTAAAGAGAATGGATAACATTATCAAACCAGCTGCTGAACATAGCAAATGGGAGTCTTCTTCATCTGACCTTTCTGTCTGCACAAACAAAACCCCACACAACACTGGGTTTGAGAGACCTGAAATAAGGATCATTTTCCTGGGCCTTTTTTTCTCTAGATAGTAGAAACAGACTTTGAGCAGGAATTCATGCAATTCAAACCTCATCCTAAGATCTAAAAGTTGAGAGAACAATAGGGATTGACATAAGTCAGTGTAATGCAGAGATTCTAGTATTGCTGAGAATTATTTAGGACTGTACCTATCAGTTTCTAAACTCCTTACTTCCATACCAGTCAAGGTTCTCATTAGGTGCATTAGAAGTCTTCTAGAAAGAAATTCTCGGTTTTTTGTGCAAGAGTTGAAACATACTTGGGCAACTGGATTCACCTCTCCCTGTTCAGTAGGTATTCCAAAATGACATCTGTCAGAAGCTGGACTGACAGACACCTTGCTCTGACCTATAGTAGTCATTCAAGTACAGTCAAGGACAGACTCATTTAGAGATTTGATGATCTGCCACTAAGTGAGTTATTCCAAGTCTAGCCTCCAAAGATAATTGCTTCTCTAGTTCCTCTTGGTTTCTCTCAAGTTAATTCAACTTTTCTTGACCAGCAGCAACACCATAGTGGGGTAGAAGTCTCCCTTGCTGAGCATGTGGTACAGTAGAACCAGTGGTAACAGAAGCCCAGAGTCTGTCTTCAAAGTGATCTGACCCCTAAGTGAAGTTCTCCACTTCTGCCAACACAACAGTACTACTTCTCCTTCCTCTCTCACTAGACTGCCTAGACATCCAACAGAAACAACCTATACCTGCAACAGAAACAACCTCATGGAAACACAAAATAGTTGGATCCAAAGACCATAATACAGTGCCACATGAGACTGAGTAGGCCCTGAGTTAATGACAAAGAATATTCAAAGAAAGCACAGGTGAATCCCTACAGAATTCTATCTTTGGAGAACATTTTCTGGTAAAGACGTCACTGAGGCAGATAGCTTGCAATCTTATTTTAATTAAAGCAGGCAAATAATTTATGACAGGAAAAAAATCCACATATCAAACCCTGAGACAAAAGTACTCGTAATTGAACTTACAGACAAGAGAAAAATGTGCTCATATCAAAGATGTATCATTGGGTTATCCTAAGTAAGAAGACACAGACTTCACAGCTGTTGAAAGAAAATGGTTTCTTAAGATATTAAGATCTTAAGATATTAAAAGCAGATCGTTGGGTCAAGTCAACAAACTCATTATCACAAGACTAGAATCTGGTTTGCTATGCTTATCTGAGACCAGAAAGTAGTCACTCTCATGCTGACCAGTTTGCTCTTAGTGCTTCTGTCACGCAAATGTTCATGGTTTTCTCAGATTCATTGAAACATAAATTTCCAAATAGGTAAGGAAGGGTGAGGGCATAACTGCTGTTCCACTCCCACACACACTATGATTCCTTCCTTTCCTGTCATTGCAGTAATGTCAAGTTCCAGCTTTCAAAAATAACCATAAACGAGGACTCTCTAAAGTAATGAGAATAACTTCATAGACGCAAAACTAAAAAAAAAAACCCCACCACACAGAAGTAGGCAGGGAGTGTGCAGGGCAGGGAGTTGTTTCTTGCTATTCACCTTTTACAGCGCATTGTTCCAAGTTCCCTTAAGAAACATTTCTCTAAGCATACTTTAAAATTAGCAGCAGATGATACTATCTCTAAGTTAATTCCTGGAGATGTTTAGAAGAGATATCAGTTTATCTTCAGACAGCTTCTTTATAGCATTTTAATTTCATGGCCAATACATAAATATTCTCCCTTTTCATGCTTTTCTCAGAACACCTTAAAATTCAAGATTCAACAGGAGCCAAACAAGACAGAAGAGAAAAATTGGCCAGACATCTCTTGTAATTAAGTGCACTCAACAAAACCATTAGAAACATTTTCAAAATATACTTTCTGCTTCTATCTTGGTAATACGTACCTGAAAAAATAGGCACTTCAGTGAAATAGCAAAGACATACGAAGTTGTGTGTATTCAGATGTAGGATAAAATTAATCACTAACACAGGAAAAGGAGAAAAAGTTGTGAAAGTAACATTGGCCAGCAACTGTGTATTAAAAACCCAAAGCTAACCACCCCCCCCAGTCAAGTATTAGTTATGCTCACATTCCATGCAAGATGACTCTATGAGATAGAGTTTAAGTATGACACAAAAACCTGAATTCAGTATGACACTCCTCTAGTGTTCCTGAACTTTAAGATTTACACACTTGAAGTGACACAGAGTTTTGTTTCCCTTTCAGATGAAGTTGAAGTAACAAAAAATTCTTCCAGGTATCCCCACTAAGCTGACTATCTCCTCATAAAATAACACTAAAACATCAATAACATTTTATTGATACTACGAGCAGGTTGGCCAGTACTGTGCACATGCAGAAGGACAGTCTCTTTGCAGAGAGCTTTCTGCCTAAATTTGTGGGCCTTTCAGACTGTTCAAGCAGGGGCAAAATTTGCTCTTTGCCATATGTAGCTGTTAGAATTATTAATTTTCCAAATCAACAACCCTTCTAAAACAGCATTGTTAGGGGAGTTATAACAAGAAACATAGCTTAGCAACAAGGGAAAAAAAAATCCTTTTGTAATTTAAAAGGAATGATGCTAGCAAGTCTACTTCTGTATTTTTTCTTGTATATGTATAGTCTTGCCAGCTCATGGAGAAACTAGCTGAGAGAGTTAAACCCCACAGGAGATGCAGATGGCTCTTTGATTTAGTTATTGGTGAAATAAAAAGAAATTCTGCCTGTGGACAGAAAAGTGAGGTTTGTTCTTTATTTTCCATTTACTGAAGCTGAAAGCTCCCATATAAGAAACGTAGAAATACATGCTGCATTTCTTGCTTATATAGTCCATCAATGACCTATGATGCATACAATTGTCAAAACCTAGATTAAACATTGTAAATGACCACAGCATTTTCTTCCTGGAGCTAAAGCCATGATGTGATCTACAGCCATTTTTCCCTTATTTGGAAACCGCAGGGTTCATACTCCGGGCACAGTAAAAACACAACACAGAGCTATCAAGCAAAAGTAATCCTCTTTATTTCAAAACAGATGACTAGCTATTTGCATGGTTAAAAATACCAGAGTTTTCCCTGGGTAATCCGCTAGCCAGTCTGGTCTACTTTTTCCCCTTCACCACACTAGGTCATTCTTGGATTAAAAACAAAATACTCTATCCTTACTGAAATTTTCTTTAATACCTTCATATTGGAAAACAAATAAACAAAAATCCAAAATAATCACCCAGACATTTCCAACTCATTTACTTTTTTTCTTTCATTAGCTTTTCTGGTAGTTATATTTTTATAAAATGTTGTAAATATTCAATACTGTAAACTTCTTATGTATTGCAGTTCAGCTTTTGCAATTATTAGTTTTTTGTGCTTCCTGTAAGAATAACTGAGGTTTCTGCGAGCATAAAATTAGTAGCATGATGCCTGCTATGGCAACTGCAACAAACTAGAGGAAACCTCCACATCACTTTGTGAACTGTAGAGAGCCACAAGAATGAGTAATGCTGGTCGTCAAAGAGGCTGGGCTATACCAGCCGAGTAGGGATTCAGCACCTCCCAGGAGCCACATCTCCCAGCAAGGCCATAAGAATTGTTTAAACCTCCCGTCAGCAAACTGCTGAGGATGTGGTGGTAGACACAACTTGCTACCTTTGTTGCACACAAAGCAAGGATTTTGTAAAGGAGTCCAACTTCTATCGTGATGAGTGAGATCTAGTGAACGTAACTGTAAATAACAAAATGTTCCTGGTGTGACAGTGTTAGATATTCACTGTAGGGATAGATGGATCATGGCAAGTAAAATAACTCTCTCTTTGGCAAATTTTACAAGTTGTATGCCAGAGTAAACAGTAGTTGCATGAAGCAGGAAGAAATTAATGGGCTTGCTTAGAAGTCAGTATTATGACCCAAGCCATCAGATAGATGGTTCGAGATAAAAATTAATTCTTAGGTAAATGGCAAGTGCTGACAGCAATATTTTTTCCATCACCAATATACATAAGCCTTTTGATTTTAATAAAAATAAATATGTGAAAGAAAAGTTGACCTAGAAGGGGAAAAATTCATCACAATCTAAATATTTCTGAAGCAAAACTAATGAGAGGAAAAAAAGGGTAAAAAACAAAGGGCACAAAAATCAGCTTTCTGAGAAATTTCATGCTTATTAGCAATATCACTCTATTAAGAAAGAAAGTATACACAACTATTAACCCTGTTTTAAGACATAACCCACGCTGAGAAATTACTGGCAAGGTATCTTTTATAACATTGCACTAATATAGATCTCTGGTAACAGCCTTACACAGGCTGTCACTGCTATTCGCTGATGTAGGAGGGAGACGAGTATGTGAGGCAGCACAGACTGGCAGAGCAGGCTATATACACTACACTTGCCAAGATGCCTGAAGTATAGAGCAAAACTGTGCCATTCAGCCAAATATGGAGCCTGAGGAAGTCTAGCAGCGATAAATACTGACACCTAAGGGAAGGAGCAAACATTTCCCAAAAGAAACATGCAATGGAAGAAAAAACAGCTATCCAAGTCCTCTCAAAACTACCTTTATGATTCCCAGGAAAAAAAAATATTCTAAAAGGGCAAGTTGTCCATCACACTACCTGCCCAAAATAGGAAAACTGGCAGGAAAAAAAACTTTAGTCATTAGAAAGGCCTCTAGTTATCCAAAAGGTCAAAGCAGCTGCTTCCGTTATCACCTAGGGCGACTTCATCCACCTTTGTCTTGTGTGCAGAGTTTAAAAAAATCCTGCTATCCAAGAAAATTTCCACATCCAGAACAGTAAAAGTAATATAATTGTATCAATATTACAACTGATACCACATCAACTCCAAAGCAAAACAGTCTCCTCCAAAAAGGTCAGACTAGTGCTTCCTGCAGAAGAAATTATTTCCTCCCTCTAGAAGAACACTTTTGCTTTATATCACACAGAAACAACAAAGCCTCCACATCCAGACAATCCAGGTGGCAGCAGGGAACAGGTGTCTCCTATGATCTGCTGTTCTGTGGCCCACATTTCCTCAGGAGCGTGCTTCTCACTAGTTTTCTGCTCCCCAGCCCTGATTACCAGCGGATCCCCACAATTGTCCCATTCAACAACCATCATTCATAAAGATGCTGTCACCTGAAATAGAAAACTGTACTGGCAAAAGAATTATATAGATTTATCAGAAGATAGGAGACAAAAATCTCCCTTTCTTTCCTGCATTAACACATCTGAGCTTAATTTTAGCTCAAGCAATTCCCTGATGATATGAGTCAGGTACTTTAACCGAGAATAAGACCTCAGAGAATACTGCAGAATTCAACCTTAAGTCACAGCCTCACCATTCTGACACATCTTCTATATCTTACTGTGTCATATTCTTGTTTGTCCATGTCCCACAATATAGCATCTGTGTGTTTCTCTATCTTAATGTCACCAAATGCTAGTTTACACAGAAGGGCTTGCTTAGGTTCTAGCTAGTTATATGCTGTACAAACACAAATTAGCAGCTTACAAAAATTACTCTGCCATCTTCAATATCTGAGAACATAAAAATAGTCTGTTTATTCTCTCCTGGTATAATATAGATGCACTGCTATAATGTAGATGCTTAGGGAAGAGTGCACAAGAACAGAGCGAACACACCATGCTGTACCCTGATACTCTTCCAGCTTCCAGTGGTCTGTGACTTGTGGATTTAACTTCATCAGCTAGAAGTCTTATCAGCCCACTAAACTTAGGTGGGTTTTATTTCATTACTTCAAGCCTGTGCAACCCTTTTGGTATGCACAACATCCTTCAACACCAAACTCCACAGTTCAGATGCACATTTTTTTGTTTGTTAGTTGTTTTGAACCTCCTGATAGTTTCTTTTGATGTCCTTCTTTCACAGACCAGAAAAAACAATGATCACTTGGACCCTATCTGTTCTCTCAATGTCAGTTCTCATTTTATGGATCTTACTATATTCCCCATCAGTAGACATTCACAGGCTTCAGAGTGATTAGGTCTGTAGTCACTTCGCATGTGGAAGTCATTCTGCAATTTATAATATCTTTCATGTTTCTCTTTCTGCCATCAGCTTCTGAGATCAGGAAAGTTATGGGTTGGGGTTTTTTGTTCTCTGTTCCATCTTTATCATTCCTAGCACCTATCTGCTCTTTTGTCATCGCCACAGAGCACTGCACTTACATTTTCATAAAAATACTCATAACTACAGTATCTCTTTCCTGACTGGTAACAACTTATTCAGAACTCTTCATTACATACATAAAGTTAAGAATTTTTTTTTCATCTGTGTTGCTTTAGCTTTCTCTACAGTGAATTTAATCTGCCATTTTATCACTCAATGTCAGGAGACCTTTCTTCTTTGCAGTAAGTTTTCTTTTCTACTGCTCTGCACAGTTTAATGCCATCAGCAAATCTTGTCACCTCCCTCTACTCTCTTTCCTAGATATTTTACATTGAATAGCACAGGCTATTCAATGCAGATCTCTGTGGAATTTGCCCTGTGAAAATCCTACGCTGAAAAAATTGAACATTTGTTTCTACCTTCTGTTTCCTATCTTTTCCACTGTTACTAATATATGTGAAGACTTTTCCTTTTATTCTATGACCGTTTGGTTTCTTTAAGTATTTGGGGAGGGATTTCTGAAGGCCTTCTAGAGTCAACCTCAGTTAGGTCACCTTTGTCAAGCCCACAACAGTGATTCCTTCAGGAAACTACAGCAGAGCTGTGAAACATGACTGTCCCCTGCAGAAGCTACACTAGCCCTTCCTGAATACATTATATTTATCTACAGCTTCACTGCCCTGTACAGACATCAGACTCATCAGTCAGGAATTTTCCGCATCTTTTCCAAAGTCCTTTTAAAAAACAGTTTGTGCATTTGCCACCTTCTCTGGTACAGAGATAGTTTGTGATAGTAAGTGATAGTTTGTATATCTGAGGTAATGATTCAGCATCACCTAAATAACAACCTCCAACTTTTCACTCACTCTCACCTGTATTTCACACTTACATCACCTTTTTCGAAACCTTTGCTTTCCATCCTCTAAGTAATGTCTAAAATCCACATTAGCATCAATTTCTTATTAAAAACTTCTACTTATTTTTATTTAATTCTTTTAATTCCTGCGTGAAGGTGGCCTTCTGCACTATGAAGAGGGCCAGCTGACCAAAGCTTCTGTCCGGTACATAGCAGGTCTGATCAGCTGTAAAGTGCAGATCCCTTCTGATTTTAATTCATATTTAGGTTTTGTCAAGAAAATCTAAGGGAGGAGAATATAAAATTTTCAGTGGTATGACTTTTAGTGGTGTTGAGCCATCAAACACCATTCTGTGCACTTGAAACCCCCTCTCTTTTCAGTAATCTTCCTTACTGAAACAACAAAAACAGTACAACAAAAAAAACAGTACAAGAGGTGCCTCCCATGGAAGTTCTGCTGTTGACATTCTGTTATCACAGACTTACAACTCAGCACAATGGAAATGTGCCAGAAGTAAACTGTACTTAAGTGTTCTTAAAGACAACACAGCAGTGGGGGAAAAAAAAAAAAAAAAAAAAAAGAGAGAGAGAGACATAAGCTGCTGGGTGTCCTAGTGAAATGGTAAAGTTTGGCATTTACCATAAATAAATGAAGGTCATATCCATATAGCTCATTGAATTCTTATGCATGTTTTACCTCCTTATGTAACTAACCCATCTCTACTGTGTCTTCATCTAACAGTCTGACCCACACAGCTTGCTAGTAAAGTGTTTCCAACTTCTCTCTCCACAGGCTTCCTCCCAAATCTACTCCTTCAAGAAATATAACTGATGCAACCCAACAGGAGACCAGCAACAGATCAAAATTTAACAGTATTCTGGGAAAAGGAAATGAGAATTGCACTACATCAGAAAGATGAAAAGCTTTCCTTCCACCAGTCCACTATGAGCATCTTATTTACAAACTGCCGCCTTTGGCTTTCACGTAGCTGGACACCAAAACTGTGATTGGTGTTGTGTGCCGATGTGTTCATTTAGAGTTTCAGTACAATCAGGGTATTAAAGAAGTCTAACTTTTACATAAAGTAGTACAGTAATTAAAGCCAATTTTAGGAGAATATCTAAGGTGGTTTCTTCTCTTCCACTCGCAGAGCAAAGATACCGAGGGAAAAAGACTGATTTACCCAGTACAGCAGTTAGTACCAGAATTAAATTCAACTAGTTTGACTGAGAGTCTAAAAACTGCATTGGCATGCTTTAAATGATAAAACTGTTCACACAGCTCCAAAGAACAGTTTTATTAATCCAGGCTATTCATATGCTATTATAATACAAAGAAATTTCCTGTATGGATTTTAATGAATAATTGCATAAACTATTATCTTAGTTCAAAACAATAAATGAAATCTTTTCTTATATATTGTATAAGATCTAGGATAACTGTTGAACCGCATTGCTTTCATCTTTATTCAGGTCTATTGGCTTTTTTGCATAGGGCAAATATTCAATAATCCTTTATGATTCATGGATGACAACGAAGAAAAGTCATCACGAGGGACTCCACAAAGCAGAGTAATCACACTTTTTGGTATAAAATTGGCATCTAACTTAAAAGGTTAGGGTTTGACAGGTATCTCCCTAACTTGTATGCCCATGCTTAAATGAGCCTGATCTGCTCTTTAGTCCAGCTACCTCTTTCCAGCCTCCCACTCATCAACACAAAACAGTGTAAGGAAACAGAGACACAAACCTTTTCAGAATTAAGTAATTTTTGAGGTTTTGTGCCCTTTTCTGTAGAAATGCTAGGAACATAAATTGATTCTGTTTAGAAAGGACTCCCTAAGATAAAGTCTCTCATAGTCCCATCTCTCATGTTCCTTTATCCTCTGATAACAGTTGAAAGATGCAGAGCACACTTGTGAATCTCCAGCAGGTAACATGCAAACAAATCCCCTTTCCTGGGATATTTACTTACAACTAACAAGCTCCTTTTGCCTGCAAATTTCCACAAACAATAGGGAAAAAGTAAACTGAGTGTTTACAGGGCAGAGATGCTACAACACACTCCTTTAAAATAATGAATTGGTGCTGACAGTGTCCCATGTAATTGGAAGTTTTGTTGAATGAAACAAAAGGAATCTTAGGCTTAAACATTTTTATTTGGCTAGAATCACATAGACTAATTTTTTAGCTCTTCTGCTAATTTGTACCGAACTTATTTCACTCCTCAAACATTCAAACAATTCATTATTTGGGGGAAAGAAAAGTAAGAGTATCAGCCTTTTCAAGGTGCAATTTGTCATCACAAAGTTTCCTAAACTCTAAACCCAAGATCTTTTCCATTGAGAACAATCCTTGCAGAGTGCAAAAAAGAAGACAGATGTCAAAACAAATCTAGCAGAGTGGTTCACAATGTAATCCAAGTGCCTAACCAGGGCAAACATCAATGCTATGTAGAAGATCTTGGTATTCTCTGTATTGCAACAAAATGTTCTATTAATGGTGCTTGTTCTCTAATCCACTCCCCTAAGCATAACAGCTTTCTAAGAAAGGCTTTCCTGAGTTGTCGACTCACGTCCTTGGATATAGTCCCTCTCCCTGCAGCTTTGCAATGGATTAGCCCCCCCCTCCAAGTTTTACATCACCCTGCCCATAGCACTGATGTGAGAACTTTAAAATTATAATATATTATAATGATCACACCTTTCCTATCATCACATAGTCTGGACTTGTCTTACCTTAGGACTGGCTGATACAATGCTAACGTCTGATTTGCTCAGTTTGAAAAATAATTTGAACAGTGTGAGCAAACTGACATCTTCCAGCCAGTCACTACACTTTTCCTGCAGCTAAAGAAATGTATGATCCAAACGCTTGCCTGACCATAGCACTACTACAGATAAGAAAAATGAAGGAGGAGATGAAAGAGAGAAAAGAGATGAAAGAGGAAAGGAAAGAAAATATGGAAGAAATCAACCAGAAGCAGCCTCAGTAGGGTTCAGTTGATAGAGACTTGGCAATAGGTGTCTGATGATAAACAGTTGTAGGATCAGCTGGGAACAAGTGGTTCCCAGCTCCAATAGTTAGCACAGCATAGACAGGTCATTCAAAGGCAAAGCTAATTCTTCCCATAGGCAGGGAGTCTTGATCTGAAGAGCTTCTATTAAACCCCAGGTGGAGTGTAAACAGGTCTCCTAAATGATAAAACACATGAAAGGATGCAGTAGATTCTTGACCTTTTGTGCTTCTCTAGGGTGAGAACTTGCAGTAGAGTAGCTGTCCATCTGCTCTGCTAACACCCTCTGTGTCTCAGGAGCACACAATATTAAAGCTATTCCGTATCAAGCAGTGTAGAGCTCACCTAATTTAACACCTGGTACAAAAAGCAGCAAGCAATTATTACAAATGGCAAATACACAGGAATGCATTTAAATGAAAAGACAATACAGATCCATGATTAATGGACCAGCCATACCACAACTAGATGGTCAATTACTAGTATCTTTCTATTTCATTTGAGTTTTAAACACATTTTGTCCATTGGACGCCAGTCCATTTAGACTGGCGTGAGTGAACTCTACTCAGAGTGCTAGACATTTGGAATTACTGACTCCCACTAACTCGTCAAAAAATTGTCATTTCTATAATTTCTCATTTAAGTTTGACAAAAAGGAAATTGAATGGTCTGTGAACACTCCTTTGCAAGCAGGGGAATTATCAGCTGTATAGAAAATTTTCTAGAAAGGAATACAAGGAATAGGAAGCAATCAGGGACTAATCATGCCTCTAAGACCAAATGAAAATTGAGTAATGGAAGCAACAGAATGCAAATATACAGAGTGTGTGACTGCAGCAAAGACAAGGGCAGCCAAAATGCAGAATGAATTAGTGCAATCAAATCAGTTAAGTGAAAATTGGATGGGGGATATAACAAATCATGAAAAGAATAAAACCAAAGACAACAAAGGACTTCATAAATGAGGAGGCTGCTGAAATTAATGAGGCACATCAAATGTTTGAGATATTGCACTGCTTTATAAACATGTGTCTTCTGTGAAGCAAGTTGAGAACAGAACTGGCAAGTCATCAAGTTGTAGAGATACGTAATGCATTGCATTGACTGTAGGTAAGAGAGGACTTTTAAATATGACCATATGTATCTAAGAACTTTGAACTCAGGATTTCTTTTTCAAGATATGCCTTGAGAGATACCAAGCTGTAGGAGAAAATAAAGGCAAATAGGGTACTATTTTAACAAATACAAAAAATTTCTTGTGATTGTCAGTAAACTCAGCTTCGGTTAGTGGCCAAATAATGGAACTGAACCATTTCATGTGCATGACGTGAGATGTGATCCAGAAACATCATCAGTTATAAACTGTACCAAATGATCATTTAAACATCTTTAATAAAAAATAAATTAAAAAGGAAGGGGCAACAGGAAATGGAATTTTAAAGGATTATTTAATAGAATATTTGGCGATTTCAATTCACATGTTCATGATAGTATTGTGTTAAGTCACCAGAAAACAAAAATCCAGACAAAGGAAAGAAAAATACTAATGGCCATATTCATTAGGGATTTGCCTGAACTGTTTCACCTTTTGAAAGTCACTCAATGGAAAGCAAATAAATAATATTGATAGAACTCTGTTTATTGAGCTGAGGGGGTGTTTCAGGAAATGCAAGCTTTATATGTACACTTAAATATTTTCCTAATTATAGGAAGCATAAACCTGACTTATTCCCAACAAACATGATATATTCTACATGCCTTACCATTAATGAGTTGGCATGGAAGTAAACCAGCATAACAATCAAAACTACCAGAAGAAATTAAATTAGGAAAGAAGGAAATAGCAAGATAGTTGTGAAAACTACCTTTCAGAACTCTGACTTGTCATGGCCAAACCATGGTAAAATTGTTGCTGAGAAAACTAAAGAGGTGAGTAGCAGATATTAAAGGTGTTCCCTCATCAGTCTTCCTGGCATCCTTTGCTCTAACTCTGTTATTCAAAATCCCTCAGGTCAGCTACAATCCCTGTATTTCATGCCTAGCCCCCATTTTCTGTGCCAGCTGGTACGCCTGCCCAGGCCTTGCTCTGCCAATCTACTCTAGAATGATCTTAGTCAAATGACATCCTGTAGATTTCCTTCCCTTTGCAACAGGACTGGGAGACAGTAAAACAAGAACGGCTTTCAGGTAGTGCTTTGAGAATTAACTGCTACACGTAGAAGACTTAAACCTTGTGCTACCAGTACTATAGAAACTCAGAGAACTGTAACCTTTTGCCCAGTCAGTAGACGCAATTCTCCTTTCAACATGGGGATTCTTGATTGCATTTAGCTGCCTGCTCAACCATTGTCACTAACATGCACTATTCAAGTCTCCTTATTTATTCATCAGTGTTCAGGGAGAAGACTAAAATCAGCACAGTTAGAATATGACCTTTTTGTTTCAGTTCACATCAATAATGTCATGAGATCGTATTTCTGCTCTCCCCGATGTGAATAGTTTCATGAACTGAACAGAAATAGAAGCTTTCAGAACTTTTGCAGTCACAAACACAGCATCTCCCCTAAGTGGCTAACCAGCAGAATGGGCAATTCAACCTCTGAATAGCAAGAATGCTAGAAAAGGCGAATCTGACCTATTTACTCAATGAAAAAGGACTTAGTAGTACTTGTAATCCTCGTTGATACTGACTGGAAATGTAAGACTTCTTTTTTACTTTCTCCACCTCTTCAAGAACAGGAGAAAAAAAAATCGTCATTTTACCCTAGTACTAAAGTGAACCACTCCTGTCTAGAGCTTTTATTTTACGCAGAGAGATCAAAATACTTTACAGGTATTTATGCAAGAATTATCTCTGCTTCACAGATGGAGTATGTGAAACAGATTTTGGTGACTTGTTTAGCAGCTTTACATCAAAGGAATGTCAGAACTCTAATTCTGGCTGTGTAATTCTTGGCTGCATGATCTTGACAAAGTTGGATCTAACTTTGATGCTGGTCCTGCTTTGAATGGGAGGTTGAACTAAATGACCTCCAGACATCTCTTCCAATTTAGTAGTATTCTATAATTCCACTTTGCTTTGTATCTTTCCGCTTTCCAGCATGAACATATAAATCACTATGCAGACTTCAAACCCCAGATACAACACATTGCCAGGCTCTGCACAAAGTCAGTGCTTAATCAGGAACCTAGAAGAACATAGAATTTTAAAGAGCAAAATCTGCTCCTTAGCATTTAAGCACCATAGTATCTGTGGAATGACAATTTAATATCATTACAAAATTTAAAATAAGTGCTAGCACAGAACACATCATCATCCTCCACAGCACAGAACACTCGAGTGTTCTCAATTAGAAGAAAGCACCCCCTGACTTCATTAAATGTAAATAAGAGTGTCTTCTTTGTAAAGAACAAAGTATGTTCACCAATAAAGATCGCAAATCTACCTTTAAAATATTCATTTCATAAAAGAATTCTAAATTACTGCTACTGAAAGGGGGAGATCTCTCCTGTGCTGCAGTTTTGTTTGGATGTCCATCAGCATTCTATCATAAATAGAATTTCTCCTCTGGGAAAACAGTTTGAAAGCATAGAAAATATTAGTTGAAATGCAGGATAAAATTGATATATTTTTTACAGCAAAGAGGCAGATGACCTTGTAGTAGGTAGCTTGACTGAAAGGGCTGAAAAAAAGAGCTGAGTACCTTGTTAGGCAACCATCAACATTATAAAAATTTTAAAATAAAATTACTTTTAACTCAACGAATACATGGAAAATCAGTACACTGGGTAGCTGATACCAGTGCCCTACATTGAGTAAGTTGCTTTTACTCCAGCTCTGTAAAATTAACCTTTCTTTTTAAAACCCTCTAATCAGTTACCTTGCAAGTCTTCTGATTTTTGATGTGGCTGTGTTTTCATAATTATCTCATTTGTCTTTTAGCAAGCACAACACATCTGATTTGTCTAATGCCAGATTTGCTGACCTTGCTCTAGCGTCAACATTTTGTTTTGCTTTCCTGCAACATTTGCAAGAGATTCTTAAACCCTTGCAACTGCAACATTGTAAAGTTATTTTTACCTTCTTCCAAATGCATTTTTAGAAAAGTTAATGTAAACTGCCCTTTTTTGTGTGCTAGCCACAGTACCATTACCTAAGAACCAGACAGTAATTTCTTTGTTTTGGTTTTCTGCTTTTTTTTTACCTTTTATTTCAGTACCACTTGTTTTTTCCAGATTTATTTTCTCTTAGAGGTTCAACAAAGTATTTCACCACAAAACCCATTTTTGATGAAATGAAAAATATGGTTTGGATCTGTAGAGCACTTCTCTATTTACAGCTAAAAATCAATTGCAGGTCAGCATGTCTTTTAACATACGATCTTTTGAACCTGGGTGCATTTGATTAAACAGTTACCATCACCTACAGTCTTCTATGAAAAGCTATTCCCTCGTAACAATCAAGAAAAGCAAATCTGTAAAACTACTAAAACATCAGAGTTCAGAGGCTGCTGTAGCTGATTAATTCAAACACAACATCACAGCTAGTACTTTAGGTAGGCAACAGAGGGAGCTGAGGAGCTGACAGGAAAAGTAACCTTCAGAGACAGACAGGTGGGCAAGTAGCAGCTCAATGCACCAGAGGTAAACCTGGCAGACCCTGGGTATGTTTTTTAAAAACACACACAAGCTCTGTTCCTTTGAGAAGAGGAACATGGCACACAGGGATGCTTCTCCAGCAACATACCTCTGGCTCCCCTGCAGAAGCAGCTACCTTGTGCCACTGCCTCTAGGGTCTCATTCAAAAGAAACTGTTAGCATCCTTTGTGCATTTTATTTTTTAATACTTAATCTGCCCGCTGCTTTCCAGAGAAAAAGCAGCCCAAGGAGCAATAGCCTGCAAGGGTGAGTCTGCATGTTTGCTAGCTTCAGCTGTCAGAGAAAGGTTTGGGATTTTATTATTTCAACGGGACTTCAGAGCCGCTTTTTTACCTCTCCAAAGTATACCTTTCATTTCTTTTATTCTTAGAGCTCATTCACATGGGTAAATTAACAGAAAAAAAGTATTGTGGAAACAAGTTGTCTGTAGTAGCTAGGAAATCTCTCTCTGTGGGTACTCATAGCCTAATGAGAATGCCTTTCCATGAAGCAGTTGCTCTGGAAAGACTGGACAAAGGGAATGGATATAAAACATATCCAGAAAAGCATCTACCGCAGTTATCCAGTACTGGGCTGACTTGACTGACTGGACTGCAAGTTTTCCCTTTTAGAACTGTGACCAAAATTGAACATAGTGATTGATGTTAGGTTGAGTGTTGAGGTGGGGAAGTTTTGCTTCTTGTGTTTTGTTTTGTGGGAGGTTTTTTAATGCTTTGTTTTGTTTGTTCGGGTTTTTTGTTTTGTTTTGTTTTGTTTTGTTTTCCAAAACAGAGTCACATGTAGCTAGAAACAGCAGGAACAAACCATAACCAAGGCAAAACTGGTTTCAATGGAATGCAAGATTTGTGCTCAACTTTTTTTCTTATAGCTTATTTCATCCCAGGTATTTCCAGTTATGGGGGCTAGAATGTACCCTGATGCCACTTCTACCTTATTCTTTTCTGCTTTTCAGGACTATAATTTAGTTCACCCCAACCACTTCGTTCTGTTTTCCTGTCTGGGTTCCAACTAAGCATTCCAGTATGTTCAACAGAAATGCTCTGAGGTACTTGACACCAACAGTAGAGTATTAGTACTAAAGATGTGCAAACTTTATGGTCCCCATTCTTCACATTGTACCATCCAGTCTCAAATTATTTGTTGTTGTTATATTTGGGTATACAGTATTCATGAAATACCATAAAAACACCAACAAATACTTCTGCTTCAACCCATAAAATATCTGTACTTTAATGATTTCATGCCACTTTTCAGTCCTCTTGTGGAGAGCTTCATCTTGACACAATAGCCCTCTCTTCAATGGTGCAAATCACTTTTTTTTTGTTTCTAGCAATGTTTAACTACTATTTCCATTCAGTTGTTCACTTACTTGCTCTATGTTATATGGAATAAGGAACAACTCACTTATTTTCCTGTTGGTCTGCTGCCATTATAAACAGCTGTAAATCCATAAAACTATGAAGATGAAAGAGGTCTAGGAAAAAGGAGATACGACTTCTAGCTCTAGGAGTCTCACCACATGATATTGCTGTACCAATTCCCTTTTCTAAAGGGAAGATAAGATGCCCTTTCTTCCTCCCTTCTTCTGTCTGGCCTGCTCTAAAGGTAAACTCCTTGGGTAATACATATCCTTTTATATATATGCATACATATATACACATATCTGATCTAGTTGAAGATGTCCAGATGTCCCTGCTCATTGCAGGTGGGGTTGGACTAGATGATCTTTAGAGGTCCTTTCCCACCCAAACTATTGTATGATTCTCCATGTTTGGAGAGTACAGCTCGTTACTCTCAGCTACAGCCAGCAAACTTGTGCAATAGTAATAAGGCAAAAAGAAGTCATCTGAAATCTTCCCAATGTTATTTTTCTGAGTTGCACAAAGAAATACATCTATATTAATCAAGTTTAATGAGTTATGTTGATGTCTGCATCCCCAAATAGCCTTTCCCCATGCTTTTTGTGGGTTGGTTTGGGGGTTTTTTTGGACACAAAGCACCTATTTATTTTGAGTACGTAACAGTACCAGTCTGAGATAAGGCTAGCTAGATCAAATTTGCAAGCTAGAGATTTCTACAGCTGTGCATCATCTCTTCACGCAACCCTTCCTAGCTCTCAGTTAAGAAATGTCCGATGCTTTGTTGTGAACCAGCCTACTCCACAACAGGATTGAATACAAGCATGACAGCAATAGGTCACACAGTGCTCCTCAGTGACAGAAATACAAAGATACAACAGTCAAGCAATCTGTTCTAAAAGGAGTCTTGAAGACAATAAGAGGGTTTTTTGTTGTGTTTTTCTGAGGGTTTTGTGTTTTTTTTCTCCTACACAAAGAATTGTACTCCTGAAAATGAGAGTGAAGTTTATCTTTCTGTTACTGTTAAATGCCATAGGTAGCAAATACAATCCTTAAGAAAAGCAGCAAAAAATGAAGAAACAACTATGTAATAGAATACAAACACAATTAGCTAAAGAATCAATGTGCACTTCGAAATTATGTTCTTTTTACATTCGTTCCTTGCTTATAACACCAAAATTTTCTTCCTGCAAATATTAACCTACACAAATATAAAATTTGTATTTCTAAAACAAATAAGCATAAATTCTCCACATCCTCGAATTATCCACAAGATGGCAGTGCTGCCATCATACAGAATAATCTGAACCAACCGATTATCGGTACAATCTGTCTTTCCCAGACTACACACACATTCAGCTGTCAGAAGATGGTATTTTACTCATATCCAGACAAAATCCTCACCAATCAGCAACTGGCTGAGCAGTATTTAACCTGCTGTAATAACGGATTTTACAGGCTAACAACAGCCAGCCAGATTGGAGAAGATCATTTGCGGTTATTCTTCTATACTGGCCTCCAAATATTCTAAAACAATTATACTAATTATAGGCTTCATCTCTGGTACAAAGAGTAGCGTAAGGGCTGCTAAATTGGCCAGTTTATCCCTTCCAAGACACACTCAATAGTCTCGCTCAAACTGGTGACAAATCGTAATAATCAAATACCATCCTGTGTATTCGTATGCAGCAAAATTAAGGCATTGATTGTGCATGTTACAATGTGTGCACTAGTTTGATATAGCTATTGCAGTAAATACTGATGAGTACAAAACAGCATACGCTGTATACTATAGTACAAACTCCTGACACACCCTTCGTTTTCATTCACCTTGCTGTTGTTGCTCATGCTAACAAGATTAAATGTATACAGAACACCCGCACAGCCTACAGTTATATTTTCATTTAGCTGCACAGATATTCACTGTCTAGATTAAATCATGTTTTACCTGAAAAGCAAGGAACTTTCATTGTTTTAGACAAAGGAGGAAGACGTGGACAACATTTTGCTGCTGTTGTGAACCTATCACCACTCTGCTTCTGTTTCATTACCTACCTACACATCTTCAGTCTAACGCAAAGTTGGTGCCACCATTCCCCTCCCCCCCCAATTTAAAGTTTTCACATAAGAAATACTTTACAAACTAAATATTAATCTCCTGTTCTCCTGGTCTAATCCACATCATTTTCTTGCAATAGATGTTCCAAGGCCAAACAATACTGACCTACAGTTTCAGAGGTTACTAAGTCTCTGAGAGTTTCCTGCTCTACAGTAAATGAGCAGAAGGATGGCAAGAGTTCTACCATGTTCACAGCACAGTTGTTTTCTTGCTATTCAAAACAAAAATATTGGTGGGTACCACAAATGTACAATTTTTTAAAAAAAATTCAAACTAGAAGTATTTTCAAGGTATAATAACAGCAGGCTCTTGTGACTAATTCGCCATTAAAGGATAAGACAACAGAACAGAAAACCAGATGGAATATCCTGTGAAATATGTTGGTTTGCACACCAGTTAAGTATATTCCATTGCAGCTGGTATAAACCCAGCTCACACTGGACCACGAGCCTCTATATTAATGGCTGAAACACTGAAATATCACAGTTACTGTTACTGTGCTTGGACGTGGACTTTGAATGAACTAGTATGCTTATACTCTTTTTACCCCTGCATGCCTTGCTAAATTTGAATTCCTCTTATGTAAGAGCAGAATTACAAACTAGCACAATTTAAACTACTTTGGCATATGTCCTTGTTAAGCAGATTAATAGCCTAATTCCCTGTTATCTGCTCTGGCTAACTACTAGTTTCCAGGTGTTACAGTTTTCTGCTCCAGAAAGTAGCACACACATCAAAACTATATGTATGTATATATGTAGATATAAATAAATAAAACATTCAGTTTTTTATAAGAACCTGTAAAAGGTATCATATTCCCTAAGAGTTCTCTACTACAAGAGAGTTCTCTACTTGAAGTTCCTAGAAAGGTTTTTTCCCCATAGATTTTTCTCACCTTTAAAATTCATTACTAACTTATACAAAATAGCCTAGATATATTGATTTTTAGACCAGTGAGGGAAAGAAGAGACATAGAACATCTGTGTGTACGGAACTGAAAAACTGAGTAGCAGGGAATTTTGTTTTCCCTGTACACCAGTCATTTAATGTTTTCTGCATATGGCGGGAGAAGAACATAGGAGTGACTAAAGAACACTCTAATTTAGGGGGAAAAAGAAAAGATCAAACAGGTAAGGAGAAAACCCTCCCCAGGACACCTAATTACAACTCTCGTGTTAGTTGTATTTTGGTTCTTGCTTTGCAAACACACGGGACAGTTTTTGAAGTCAATGAATTATCATTTGGATGCACACCCCTTCAAGATAAGAACTTTGGACTGCAACCTCTATGAGTTTAGGACTAAGTCTTTTCATGGTACACGTGGCACTTAGCACACTGTCATTATGGAAAGAAATAGGGAAAGGATAAAACTGAATACTTCAGGCACGGTTTCCTTTTCCTTACTTCTATAGAAGCAAAGGGTTATATTGCATTTGAATTCTCCCGTCTCTGAGATTTGAGGAACTTCATAATGAACATGAGATTCAGACTCCTTGAGTTCCCCAAGAAGGCTTGATTTAGAATTAAACCCTAGCATCTGGCTTTTCTACAGGGAAAAAAAAGAAGCAGAATTATTACTTCCATTCTAAACTCAGGCCTCAGCAAATATATTGAAAACTCTGGAGCAGCCCAAGGTTACTTTGTGCCTACAGCCATACTGGTTCTTTTGTCAGCAGCTAGCATTTCATGATCTCCTGTGCCCCTCAGCTAGAAGTAAAACCGAGAGTTATTTCTAACTGAGTCACAAATGACCTTGAAATTATTTAACTTAAGGTTTTGCCTTCTCAAGAATAACAGTTGGCTGCACTCAGTAATCTCTAGGCAAATACTTTAATTCTATATTATTTCCAGCCCTTTATAAAGCAGCACAGACCACTACGCCTTCTGGAAGAAACACGACTGGTATTTCAGAAAATTGTTCACTTTCAAGCCCATACACACTGGCAGAACCTAAGAAATTCACCATATTTCCTCCAATTAGCTCTCGTGGATTTTTATTTATTGATAAATCATATTCTTTCCCTCCTCCTAGACCTGTTGGATGAGTGATCCTAAAGGAAATAGTAAAATAAGAAGCCATAAGGCAGCAATACTGTCCATCTAAGTCATCTGTAGAGAAGACGTGATATTCACAACATTACTGCCAATAATTAAGCCACAAAGCAGCACTTTATTATTTTATTAAGGCAAAAAGTTCAATTTGGCAAAGTTCCAGCACAACCTTCAACCTACATGCTAGCTGTAGTTGAGAGACATCATTCTGCTGCTAATGTAAATGGTTTTGCTGGCAGCAAGCAGTCAAATGTATAGATTTCTTGTCAAAGATACCAGGAGTACTGAAACACGCAAGCTAAAGTATGACTGATACAAAAAGACCATGTGAAGATTAAAGGAATATTTCACAAAACTGTATCTGACTTCCTTTTAAAAATTAAAGCAAGATTCTTATTAAATGAAAGCCAAATGACTGCTTTCTCTGTTCTGAGCTGACCTCACTGACCAAGCTTCGTTTGGTATTGTGCCTATGAACAAACAAAACAATTTTGCTAAAGTTAACTAAAAGCTTGGCTTGTAATTAGGAACAAAACAGCAGCATGCTATTCTCCAGTTAATCTGACAACACATACGAAAATATTCACACTGCAATCACTAGAGCAGTCACACAAACCTAGAAGGCCAGGATTGGGTTTGGTCCCTCAGCTCCAGAACAACACTTATCTTTAGATGCAAGAATTCTCTAACAAAAGTTACTAGAGCTCTACACAGAAACCAGTCTCCAGTGATGTGCACAGAGCATGTATTAGCACAAGAAGAGGGAAATTACTCTAAAGGGATACAATGCAGTCTCCCTCAGTAACTGGCTACACGACAGACCTTTAAATAATGCTATAAAATTCTCTTCAGCAATTCTGCAGCCCTTCTTGATTGTGCCCATCACTATTTGTACAGTACAAAACAAGAAAAGGCTTTGACACTTTACAAAGTCTGTAACTGGGAACAGCACCATGACCCAGGACTTCCACAACCAAGTAGCAACAAGGGTAAGACCCATACACAGGCTCCCAAAGCAAGACAGGCACCCACAGACGTGCCCATGCAACACATACCAGCAATAATAACTTGCTTCCTCTCTACAAAGAATTAAAATTCAATTTTTCTTTATAAGAATATAGGTTACATCCAGCTATTGCTCATTCATAAAGAGGATCCCTGCACCGTTTTGTCATTAAATACTGCACCTGGTAGTCTTCAGGTGAAGAAGGTGGTGAAAGGTTACATTTGCCTTTCTTCCAGCTTAGAGAAAACTTCTGATCAACTGTTCATTCCCCTTCACTATTTTTGCTTAGAACAAAATTTAACATTCTTGGTTGAAAACAAAACATTACACAATTTCACTGTTGAAATACTCAAATTTGATGTCTTTGTGCTACAAGTAAATGTTTTGTTACTGAATTATTCAAAGAATGTTCTTTACGTAATAAATCTTGAGCCAATAGACCCCAAGTTTATGGTGCTTTTTTTCTTCTTCAGCAACATCACATATTAGAATTTCAAGGTGAAATCAATGAACTAATGCAAAGGTAAGATACCTAAATGTTCTTCTAAAACTATTCATGGTAAACTCTGATCCTGAACTGAATTATGCCTATCAACGCATTAAATGTGCTAAAAAACCTGAATTAAACTGATTCCAATCAGGAAGATAAGGAGTTCAGGTGCCAGAAGAAGAGGCACCGTGTCTGATGGTAAAGTTTTCCTTGTTTCCTTTTAGACTTTTCTTAGAGGTGTTGCAAACAAAATGCAAAACCAAACTATGTCTGAGGTCTTCTAGACGCAGGAAGAGATTTAAACCAAGATTTTGTTATGCCTACCACAATAAAGCAGAAGAAAAAAATCAAAGCAAAGACAGGAGAGAGAAATGATTAATTAGATGGAAAACTAGAAGCTCTTTTCTTTTCAAATAGGAAATGCCTATTTATAGAATAACAATATCCCAAGAATGAATGATTATTACATTTTTATGTTGTCAGGAGATTTAGGTTAATAAGCAAAGTATCATTTATACATGTAACATTGCTTGCTGTTTAGTGAACTGTTAATTTATCAACCCTATTTGTGAAGATAAAGCGGGAAGAAGATAATGGGATTGCATACCTCGGCTCCATGCAGAACTGCATATTAAGCACACTGATTTTCTCGTGTGTAACAGCAAATGTAGTTCAGCTGCATATAGGGTTGTTTTGGGGTTCTATTCCTCATCTTTGAAAGTCTTTTAAAACATCTCCGTTTGACTACAGATTACTCGTCAGAGGAAATACAGTGCCAAGGAAAAGGCAAAGCATGAGCACAAACACAAGCACGGAGAAAGGTTCCCAAAGGGGCTCACAGAGCTCATTAAAAAGACAAACATCTGAAGAGAATGAAAAAGGAAGAGCACAAGTTGTAGGAACATATTTGAGGTGTCACCAGGATTCTCCTTGGCAGTTACACATGCAGGTCTAATTGCAACCTCTCTGTAAATAGCCTCTTAACATAGAAGTAGTTTAGTTGTACAGGCCAGAAGTTGATTTCATGTTTATATGCTCTATGTTTTAGTCTATGTTTATGTTTATTTTATAAACACTGTGGCTGTACAGACTTCAAAAGCTTTCTGTAGTGGGGATCCCCTTTGAGGAGGAGAGAGAATTTTCCTGGTCAAAGGTGTGAGAATTCCCTTTTAGTTTTATTTTACTGTTGGGGTTGTATAAAATTCCTTTGCCCCCATCCCATCTCTAACTAGAGAGTTCAGAAATCAGAGCAAGTCCTGCATACGACATATCCTAACAGCCAGCAAAAAAACTTGAAATCAATGTCTACCTTGACACTGCATTCCCCAACTGAATATATTATATATATTCTCATATAGATTATATACTCCAACACAGTTAATTTATTAAATTGATATATATATTTTACGTGTTAATCTGCATGAGTCCTCTACACATAGTTGAGTACTGTACTGTGGATAGTAGGCAATACTTAACAGCTAGGAGGAGGTAGAAGGTAGGTACAAGGGGGTGACTAAACTTCCCTGAGCTTTTGTGGTCTGCTCCTGAGCAAACTGAAAAAGGTTAGTTCAAATAACCTTCAGCTGAGGTTTAAACTAAGTAATTTGACCTTTTCTGCAAAGACTAGACATGCCCATGCAATGTGGTACCATTTGGAAAAAAAACAGCTTCACAGCTGAGACCAATCCACTCTGGAGGTGAGTTTGAACTTCACCTGTGTAACTTTGCTTGTAACCAGGACTAGAAACTACATATCAAAACTAGTCCAGAAAGTCGTTCCGTACTGTTTTGTGGCTTCTAGGTCTTGGTTCCTAGGCAAGAGCTGCATGTCTAATCTTAGATGGCATATTCAAGCCCCAACTGTAAGAAAACAGTTCCTTCTGTTTTTCAGTTCCTTCTATTGATTTTACTACCAGAGGAGACAATCAACTCCATGGTTTATATCTTCCTTTTGCTTATGGATGTTTCCAGGCACCACAGAAGTTTACCCTTCAAGAAAGAGTGAAATTCACTAATGTTTTCCATGTATTGTCTAGACTTAATCTACTTTGTAATAAACCCAGTAATAACAGTGAGAAAGTCTTTGGCTTTATTAGTATTTCAAAATATAAGAAAGTGAAAAATAATAAATCCATAGAAAGCATAGTAGACAATATTTTCAAAAACTGCTAAACACAAACCCAACCATAGATAAATCATCTTAACCAAATCTCTACCCTTTCCTAGCATGTACAAACACACAGAAATCATATCTCCTAAGATTTGTAGAATATCAGGTGGTGAGTCACTGCAACAGGTTGCCCAGGGAGGTTGTAGATGTTCCAACACTGGAGGTGTTCAAGGCCAGGTTGGCTGGGGCTTTGAGCAACCTGGTCTAGTGAGAGGCGTCCCTGCCCATGGCAGGGCTCCATCCCTTGTTTCATGGCAGGTTGAAACTAGATGATCATTAGGGTCCCTTCAAATGCAAACCATTCTATGATAATATCTCTACTTAGCAGAGTTCTGTCCTAAGCATGAAAATTACTTTCATAATCCTATTCTCTCCTGTATGTGTCTTTCAGCTACTAATCTAACTTTACTATAGAGCAGCTCCACCTGCAGCAGTTACACTTGCAATGCAGAGGATCCACCTGAGTGCACTTCCTACACCAAGTAGTGTGGAGAATGGGCAAAGGTTCCTATGGGCCCAGGACAAAAGAGCAGAAACTGTGACCACCTGTAATGATCTAACACAACTGGAATCTCACAAAGCAAGAGACCTGAAAAAAGTGAAAACTGCAACTAGCTGTAAATGCCTTTTACATTTTTTTATATACTCACTGCATCAAGAAAATACATTCTGTAGTAGTTGAAACTAAGTCAGAAAAAAAGGTGAAATTGTATCAATTTCAACGCATCTGTTGGCCATTTCTACCAAAAGCGAATTTTACTTGAGCAATCTAGGGAGTGTTGGGAATCTACCTGGGGAAGCCATGAACCACGGGTTAAAGCACATTTAGGAAGTTAAGGCTGTGGGAATTGGGCTTATTTGGCTCCTCAGAGGGTGGGAAGCTCAGTGGCATTCACAAAACAAAAAAGGGAAGCGATAGGGATGCATGGTTTTGCGTCCTAGGGTATGTATTTCAGCGAGAAGGCCATATACCAGGCCTAGGCAAACAGGGCTAGCAGACAGCCCCACTGCTGTACCTGCAGGGGCGGCAGTTCGACGGACCCCCGTGAGAGCGGGGGAAAGCCCCTTCCCCAGAATCATTCTCCTTTCTCAGAAGAGCCCCTTTCCCTCTCTCTTCACCACCGGAGCCCCGCCAAGAATCCGGCCAGTCGCCTCACCCAAGCAACCCACATCCCCGCCGCCACGCCCGCCCGCAGCTGAGATGGCGCCTCCCCCGCCCCTCCTC
>VZZY01017997.1:0-58055 GCA_013400335.1 Eurystomus gularis
CCTGTACTTCCAACTAAAACAAATAACCCAGTTAGCTCAGAGTCAAAAGACTGTTCAAAAATGTGCTCTGCAAAGCATTACTTATATCAGAATATTCAAATTTCAATGGACCTGCAGAGGGAGTGTCTTTCATGGCTCGGGACCATATTAAAAATTTTCATTTCAACAGGGTCTTGTGACATGATCAACTGTTGAAAGTTTCTATATTGATGGTCTATAGATGGGACTCTACCTGGAACAATGGAATACATTTAACCACAGGCTGACAGCACAGATCCAGCTGGTCTCTGTTCTCATGCTGATGTATAAGCTAGACCCATTTACATAGTCAAGTCTATACCTCAAACTGCAAATCAGATGAGAAGCCACTGTAATTAATAAAGAATACATATACTCAAAGATCTGTTTTTCATGCAACCAGGGAAACAGAAAGGACCTGCAGCAGCCAAAGTTCTCAATGGTTTGATATGCCAAGTATAAAAAAACTGCTGCATTTTTTTTTTTTAAAAAAAGACCTCTATAAGGATTTTTTTTTTCTTACTTACAGAATCTCCTGTCTTGGCCGACACGAAATGGCTACTGAAATTGTTTTCCTGACAAAATCGCTGGTGCTTGTCAACTTTCACTGTGCGCATATGTTCCAAGTCAACTAAAAATAAGTTGAAAAAAGGAAAAATTACTACATTGGAGCCCATTTAGTTACCTATCTTAGAAATTATTAATTGGGAACACACCAGATATAATATTTTCCTTTACAGGTGTATGCAAATGCAAGCTTCTTCCTTTATATAATCATTTGCAAAAATAAAAACAATGAATTACATCAGATGAGTTTTATTTGCAAAACTAAAATGAAAACACGATTAAAACTGTATGGTCAAATGCAACAAATTCTTAGCTGAAATAAAGGACAAATTTCTTTCTTGACACACAATTTCTTTCTTATAACAACTCTACTGCCAACTACATACAAAAACCTGAGACAAAACTGAAGTTAGCACATTCCGTTTGCAAGTGCGATGCATATTGGAGATTTCAGTGTAGTTTAAGGACTTCTACAAAATAAGAGTTCACCAAGCACATCTGAATCTACATATTTTTTCGAAGCAAAAAATGTAAATGAGTTACAGAGAACTTTATTGCAGAACATGGTAGAGCGAAACCATTCACTATTAAAAAGAAAAAGAACAGAGTAAAAACACTGATGTTTTGTTACTTGTATATGAAGCTTTAAATAGTTCAGAAAATTAAAAGCAGTAAATTGCATATTTCAAGAGTCACACACATTTTCATTTTTATCATTTTACAATTACTGGAAGCAGAGCAAAGCTTTCAAATGGTATTTTATGTTAAAAAACACTCATTGCTTCCAAGACAACATGGAACTCAAGTCTTGCACAGGTTTTATTGTGTACATTCCAGTTTCTCCAAATCTGATCCTAAGGTAACTGGAAACTATATTGAACAGTTTCTCTTTTTATTGCCTTACAGTTCCTATAAGGGTGTTGACTCAATGCCGTCAAATTATAAGGCAAATATATTCAGAAGGATTTAAGGACAACCAGGCTCTTTGAGTCAATACAGGAAAAAAAAACTTAAACTGATTTCCTGAGGAAGGGACCCAACTGACTTGTAAAAACTTGTAAATTTGCAAATCTAGTAAGCCTGCATAATAGTGTCATTTGATTATCAGCTGAAAAAATGCTCTCCTACTACATAAAAGGCTTTATTTTCAAATGATATTGGAGGTCTTTAATTTGTAGGCTCTGGAGATTTTCTCTTGGAGAATTTTAGTCTAACAGGGGATTCCTACACCCCATTTATACTGCTTACCTTGGTTAATGTGGAGTTTTTGCCACATATTACTGTTCCTTGCACATCAGTAAGGCCTTGTTTATAAGAACAGGCCTAAAATCATCCAGTTACCACAGGCATTAATTTGTGAAGGACTAAAATACTAAGCTATTAACACTAATGTTTGTAGTACAGTTTTTCATAATACTAAACTTAGAATGTATAGCTTCATAAAAAATAGGAAGGACAAATACATTACTAAGATAAAACCCGAAGTTGATAACAATTTTCTTAAAAACTCATGTAGTCCACATAACAGCTACTTAATTTTCTCTGAAAAATAATGACCAGAAGAGAGCCTTTGTTGAAAAACTCTGAAGAATAAAATGCAGCATACTCCCTAAACCATATCATAATTAACTATTTTCTTAGTCTTCACATATTAGCTCTAAGTGCAGCTTGGAAAACACAACAGTAAGATCATTCTTTGGGGAAAAATAAATATATTTTTTCTTTATTTTTATTTGATGAGCTCTTAAAGGAACCTTAATGCCACATCCAAATTTCACTCACTGTATTTCTTCGACTATGCCCAAACTGCAAAAACCTACACATGGTTACAATAAGAATAAATAAATAGATAGCATTTACCCTATATCCCTCTAAAATACCGTGACATGCTTACGTTAGTCCATACAGGCAAGCTCACAAATTACAATCTCCCTTAAACTTTCTTTCCCAGGAAGGAAAGAACAGGGGGTGAAAGAACACAACAGCATCCTAAAAGGTTGATGAATTGTCAGGAAGAAGGAAAATGTCACTGCCATATAGGAATCATATCCTCAAATGCCTTCTATTTTCTATTTGAAGAAACATCAAGAATAATATATGGTCAATGGAACATATACTTTACTACAGTAGAGAAATTAAAAGCACACAAGATCTTAGAGTCTAACAGAGTGGAAGTGAAAATCAAGGTGAAATTATATTGCTGAGTTTTCTGTAATTCTCAGTCCCTTTCCCCACTTTCAGGTATTGCCTTCTCAATTACGGACAGTCTACTGTGAACTGTATGGTTACTGTTACGCTAGATAAGTGCCAAGTAACTGTCCATGTGCACACTCTCAGCCTACAGTAAATGCAAGGCAAATTCATGTTATATTAGCTTTCAATGAAAGAGGGCACAGTTTTAGTAGAAGAAAAGGGTTTCAAGCGTTAATAAATATTTAACTATACAAAGCTGCAGTTTGCAGTCAGTGAAAGACAACTATGCTAACTCAAATTACTTTGCCACGGGCTAAGGGCCCAGTCATAGACAGTTACTGAAGGTCAGCAAAAAGACAGTGAATAGTTACCCTCCAGTCCTCTTCACTGAACATCTGACATTGGTCAGCTCGACAGGCAGAATTCTTAGCACACCAGGAGATCAGTCTTGTCCAGCTTTTATTTACACATCACAGTCGAAAGATTTTAAGGAGAGATTTGGAGGAGAAAATTATTTTCTAAGAAGATGTTTAAGGAATGCAGGGACTTTATAGAAAGAAAACCAACAGCTGGCCAATGTGGGCTCATATGATGAGCCAATTAACAGCAGGAATGGGACCATCTTGTGATGACGGATGATACTAGAATGCACTTAAGCCATGAAAAGTTAAAAGGCAAAGACAAATAAGTTTTGGATAGAAATAAAGATAATCAGATACATAAATACAGTTTGATTTTACAAACCAGGACAATGATCTTGCAGAACATTCTAAATGACTGGATAACATTGCATTGGCCAAGAAAAAGGAATTACTGAAATTAAGATGCAAAATAAGAACATTTTAACTGTGGTAATGGTTATGATAGGGCATATCTAACAAAGGTCTGAAAGAAAGAATCTGCAAGATTTGGACATACATCAAATACAAACATTTAGAGAAAGGCCCAAAGCGAAGTTTGTGTGCCAGATGGTACAGTCATCCTCCTCATCTGAAGTGAATGAGAAAGATGACAACCCAGGGGAAAATTAATAGCTCCATTTTCACCAAGAAGAACATAAACTGATGGCCAAAAATTCACAGCAGGATGTCTGAAGGAGACACAAGGATTTTAGTTTGAAAAGTGAAAGGATATTTAACTATTTGCGAACAGGGAAACTCTGAAGCACACAAATGTTACAAACCAGTACTTTGGGTTAAGTGCTTGGATACAAACTCTGCTATCTACATTAATAAATAAAGTTTTCTGATCATTAAAAGCTAAAGCAACCCCAGAATGTGTAGATTTTATAGATTTCAGTGAAACTATTTCTTTGATCTATCATTTCTAAAATTCTAGAAGTCTTAACTGGGACCAACAGGCAGGAATGGCACTTAAAGTTAGCAAAGCAATGGTTAAAATGTCAAAGGAGTACATTGCTAATTGCTTCACTATACAGGAACCACTTAGTATATTTGCATTAAATGGAATACTTAAATAGACCACATGAAAATAGAAATCAGGAGAAGCAGAGGTACCTCATGAGCAATGGGGGAGAGAGAGAGGTCACAGTACTGTTTCCCTGATTGGCCTGACGAGGACAGAAAAAGGGGCTCATCAGCCTCCAAAGTAATTTTGAAGTCCCTTTCTAAGAAAAGGCATCCACAATTCAGGCTGCTGCAGTTTGCTCATTTTTATGCCTCAAATACACACTAAAAAGGTCATGCAACAGCTACAAAAAAACCCCATGGTTGCTAAATATTCTCCAAAAATCTCCATTGCCTTACTTTTCCCCTCCTGCAATTCTGTTTCTAACTAGTCAAGAGCCCAACTTCTAGTTTCTCTGGATTAAAATAAGGATTCGCCTTTAAGCTTGTCTAGAGTGAAGAGTCATTTCAATTAAAGCTAGCAAGACAAACTGCTGCTCCATAACTAACAGATCTATATGCATTTATATGTACAAGTATCACATAAAGATACTGGCACAACAAAATAAATTAGGAACTTCAAGAATTCAGATATGACTCCCACCAAGCCAGACAGATCCAAGTGAAAATCTCCCCTTGAAGACGGAATGAGCACAGATTAGTGTCTGCTGTAACAGAAGCAGGTAAGGTTTACTAAAATACTTGCTTCTCATGAACTCTGGAGAGTTCAATTTTGATTTGTAGGTGAGACTAAACAGACGCCTAGTGAGGTGAAAAAAGCAAACAAAATCTAGGAGACAAGTATGGAACTCCCACAGAAATCCTAAGGATACTCCCTTTAAGGCATTCCTGAATATGTGGCTAAAAAACAGGTAAGAAGAACGCTGCAGAATTTAGGTAAGGAAAAAGATGTAAACAACATCATGGTCACCTCTGTGGAGGGCAAGTGACATTTCAACGACTGGGACAAAATAGTCATCTTAAATTAGGAACAGAGGGATCTTATTAGGTCACATCTTCAGGTGATTTATACAAACATTTTCATTATACTTTGAATTGCTGCTCTACATCACTTGTTTGCAGTGAAAAGCTGATAGTGCTAACTCAAAATGGAAGAGGAAACCTTATTTTAAATGACTGTCTGCAAGGCTGGATATTAAATGACAGAAAAATTCTGAGCAAACACTTGAGACAGTATAAACAGGTATTCAAAGTCCAATCTCTATATAGCTTTACTTGAGAAATTAAGAGTAAGTTACTGAAATTTTAGTTTATCAGCCAGTAGTAAGGGAATAATAAAACAGTAGAAAGTGTTAGATAAAACACAAATGGGTGCTTTACGATCTACCCACACAAACCCATTCACCAGCAATTCAGTCTCGATTGAATAATTCTGCTGCTTTTAACTTGAGACTCTGAAGCCACTCGTGGTAAATAAATTAATGCCAAATTCATTTTTCTTACACTATTTGGATATATACGTAACATTCCATAAGAAAAAAAAGGCCTGCAACAAGCCATATAGCAGCACTGTGCTGTGACAAACAATCATTTCATTCCTTTAGACCTTATATATATGGAAAACTGATAGTCAATCAGCTTAAAATCTCCTCTAGCTCACTTGCTTTACTGAAATGAACTAGAACAAATACAACTAGCTCACCAGAGTTTGCTTCAAGGAATAAAGTATGATCTCAAATCCCACAGCTGTACTGCCTTTTAACTAAGGCAATACTAAAATACATGTAACAATTTGCCAGAGTAATACAACTGGTACAGACAAGAAACCAGTAAGTATTATTTTAAAATATGTATAATCAGTTAGAAGAATAATGAATGTTCTGGTTTTATCATCTTCCAAAATGCCAAAAATGTAATAATAGTATACTTTGATTTAAATATTGTCACACAAGCAAACAACTGCACATATTCTAAAAAGACAATAGAACATCATTTATGCACAATGCAAAGGCTGCTACTCATGCTATTTATTCTCCCTTTTCCTCAGGACTGCCAGTCTCTTCTTTCATAACATTACTGGGGAAGAACACCATGTAAAACTGCAGGGTTTTTTTTTTAAGTCAGAAAACATCCATTTTGCATGAATCTTCCTTTCAGGTAATTCTGGAAGAAACGCAAATATATAATTTGTACAGGTACTTCCAAGCAGCTGAAAAAATAGTGACAGTGCTTGTTCAGAATAGCATGAACAGCTGAGTGGCATACGTGGTGCATGTTAAGCAAGTATGACTGTTTAATAGTTTGTTGGCATTTCTCCTGGATCGTGAGATTATACTTGCAAACTGTAAGGCACTATACAGTCATTTTAGATGATTATACCAGTGATAACTAACCTAATCACTTTCTAAGCCATATGTATGAAAACAAACATGAGACAGTTCAGAGAATTTCAGTAAAGAGAAGCCTCTCCACCCAAATCTGACCGTCTTTCATTTTCAAAGCTTACAATTGTAATAACTGCAAAGGAGTCTGTTACAAAGGGGCAGTTCTCTTGTTTAAGCGGAACTATCTATCTATATATATATATATATGTACACACACATATATGAAAAATACCATTAAAACTGGTATTAACACAAATAAATTTATAACTATTTAGTTTTGTACTTATGCGTATTACAACTATTTCATATTTTCATATAATTAAGGGTAGTTTTAAAGTTATGAGTAAACATCTGTATTAATCTGTTACCACACAAAAATATATTCTTTTATAGTATGCTGTGAAAAATGAAATAAAATTCTTTCTGCAAAGTATTTGCAGCTGTTCACACAAGGTATACAATTACATAATGTTTAAATAATGAGCTATCATGATTAGCCCACACAGACATGACAAGTAAAATGCTTTAATAATTTATTAATTTGATTTACATGTGCTTAAAATTATGTACGTATTTTCCCTTCTGAAAATACTCCAGGGTCATAAAAAAGGCAGCTGTATATGACGATATCTTTTTCATCTTATTTTTTGGTATAAATTCAGACTGATTTCTTAAGCCTGAGCACCTGAAAACCTAACAGCCTTGAAGACAACGGTACTGTTACACAGTACATACTGCTCAACAAGTGCAGTCCGTTTAATTTCAGCGTGAAGGTTCTGCTTCTCCCACGCATAAGCAAAAGTACAAGAAAAATGGAACAGAAGAGGGATTTCTCTCAGATATGCAAAATACCCACTATTCCAAAGAATAAAAGAGAAATCATGATGACTACTGGGAGCAGCATTGATTTACTGCCCTGTTTACCAGCCTGCTGCCCCATAGCGCCTCAGAAGGTAGCTCAGCAGGACCCAACACTTCCGCCAGAAGGAAACCCTCTCATGCCTCTTCTGCTATAAGCAATATTACCCAGTTTTAATTCTAATTCTGCCATCACTCCAAAGAAAATTAAAAAAAAACCACAAGAAAAAAAACCTCCCCAGCTTTTTATTGCTCAGCTTACTAGTAAGATACTTAGCTTTCATAACGCCTTAGTTTTTAAAGAATATTTGAGTGGGTTACTTAGAACTTCATGCAAGTGCACTTTCATTTTCTAATTAGACACAAAGGTTCTTTCTGTGTAAATAAAAAAATCATTCGATTTAACAAATATCTGATGGTATTAATGATTATTATCTGACAGAATAACATAAGAGTAACATGAATTATGCAGAAATATTAATAATTTAATTTGAAAACTAATTGTACTGAGTCTGCAGTACCATCAGACTTTGTGTATTACATAGCTTTTTAAAAATCAGTTTTGATTTGGTACTTTTAAATTACTACAGCAGACACTTCTCAAATGCTCAAACCTAAATGTTGGAGTGCAAACTGCAGCTTTTTGTAGTTAATTTTTTGTTAATACTTTCAATCTTTTTCTCATACTAAAATTGCATAACTGCCAAGAAAAGAAAACTCTTTCATGGAAGTCCTGAAAAATATGCCACTACTCCAATTTAAGGAAACTCAAAATGAAGTATAAATATAATTCCAGTACAGATTTTCTCAGTAATTTTTTTAGGTTATCAAGAAAACATCTAGAATGTTGATCTGGTTATACTCATGTCAGACAAACTACATGTCACATTAACTACCTCCAGGAAGTTATTCCAAACACAAAATAAACTGTTTATGCCCCTTCTCAGATAGATAGCATGACGGATTGTTATTAGTTGAAGACAGATGAAATACATTAATTTGATTGCAAGCATGTGTTTACTTTCTCACTGTCATGTACACTCTACTGCTGATGCTTCCCTATGAGGACATAGTAACAAATCAAACGTTGTATTAGAAGACTTGCTAAGGCAGAACACTAATAGCTAGTGCTGCACTTTAATACTTAAAGAACTATACTTAACATTTCCAGCTACAACAGGAAATCACTGGTTTCAGAAAGAAAAAAAAAAAGGTAACTTAAAAACTCTTGCAATTGACACAAAACATTGTAACACTTCCTCCTTTAAAAAAGTCAGAATTATCAGCAAATATGCTTCGCAATTATTAAAGAAAAATATAACTTTCTAAATGCCAAATCTATGATCTGATCTCCTTCTAAACCAACAGACAAATTCCTAAAGATATAAGACAAGAAAATGAATGCCTAATATGGGAAAGGAAAAGTGAGCAGTTCCTAGGTCTCTGGCTAAAAGGCATCTTGCCCATGAAGTGAGGTTTTCCTGGTTTTACGTGTACCTCTCTCATGGGCCTTCACTTATTTGTACAAAGCCTATGTGGAATTCTCTTTCCTCTCAAAGAATGACATACAAAGACACAATCTGCAGTGAGCTTCTTAGAATAAGGGTAATTCACAAAATATCAGGCTGATGATGCCAATAGTTCTAACACAGGAAATAATATGAAAGAATGTGTTTAGCACAACTAGCTCTCTTTGATTTGTATTTATGGAAGTAGTGGTAGTCTTTATATTAAGTTTTCTACATAAAAACATACCACATTAAATTATTTTTCCAAATATTGTCGAACAACAGGATTACAGCATTTTGTCTAAAGCTATAAAATACAGTGGTTCTTGTGCATCTTTAGAAGACAAAAATGTTACTGAAGTTAGTATTTCAAAGACAAAAGAACAAGAAGAGCAGCCAGAAGCAAACATCTCCATCTCAGTGCACCAAGTGCAGCTAACTAGAGAGGAGACAAACTGACAGGATTCTTGCCTAATAACAAGCATGTGTAATGTTTGGTAGAGGACAGTTCACTTTTAGGAAGATATGTTAACCTTTGCAAATACAAATAGCAGGCATCTTTTCATACCAGAGTAAAATTTCTTATAAAGAAAAATAGAACACACCCAAGTTTCTTTTTAAAACTTAGACGACAGATGACTGGTTTACACAGCTTGAAGACACAGCTAAAGAGAAAATAAGAATATTTTTCTCAGCTAGCTATTTCCCATTTTCATTTTTTAATAAATTCTTGGCAGAAATTCTTGCAACCATTTATCATTCAACTGAACAGACTAAGATTACACTCATGGTTAGAATCTCATCTCTTTTAGTATGTACCTATATTCCTTATATCTACTTCTAATGCAGACATTTCTGGAAACAAGTATTCAAAAAAGATTATATTATTAAACAAGTACACAGTTGAATCACCTTGTACTGTCACTTTAGGATTAAAACATAATTGGAACAACTCTGCCTTTTTTGGCCTTTCTAAAAGGGTATCATAAGGACACAGAAAGCAAGAGAAGAGGATGAAAGGTATGTGTTAACTGTCACCTCCCCACCCCAAAACTCAGGTGACTAAGTACATCAAAGATCTATCTAGATGGCAGACAGTGGCATAGCTAAGAGATGACCAAGTTAACTTGAAATGCATTAATCTGCGCACAAGTTTAGATGTGGCAGCACAGACCTCTGTGCAGGTGATTTTATCACATATCTGTTCACTGTCTGCAATGTACAGACCTAAATAAACACGCCCTTAGGGTAAGCTTAACAAATCAAGTGGGCATGTGAATGAAAGAACATGAAACGCTTTTGTGCATACTGGCATGAAGAATGAACAGCCCAGCTTCAGCAAAGTAATGCCACTCTCTCTGAAAAGCATAATCTCACAGGACTTTAACAATTCTCTAATTTCACACATTTGATTAATTAGTTTTTACTTTCTACAAAGCAATGTGTCCTAAGAGTACAAGCTCCTCCTGGAAAGAAGACAGCTTGTTCACTGTTGCTTTTTATCCAGTCAGAGAGATTTTTACATGGCCTGTATCACCAGTTTAGAAGCACTTTGCAATTACTAACAGATCATTTGCTGATTAATACCCTTCCCAGTAAATTAGGTAAATACTATTCTTATTTTTACAAATGGAAAAATGAAGCATGTATGAAAAGATAAATTCAAAGCCTTGCCTAAGAACACATGAAGTTTCACTGAACCCTGAATTTATTGCTTTGTGCACTAAATCACCTTTCACCTTCTTCAACACCTGTGCCCAGGCTTCCTAATCTTTGTGCCAATGAGAAATGTGATGGCAATTAGTTTTACTTCCTTATTAGGTTAAAGCTGTTAACTTGGATTCAAATATCATTATAGCTATTTCCTGGAGACAAGGAGAAATTAGAAAATATGGCTGGGACAGAAGAATGCCCCCCAGCTGGTTTTTCTTGCTATATTAATTAAATTATAAAAATCCCTGGGCAGCCACAGTGACCAGCACAGCACACAGACACAGCTGAGTGTGTTTACTGAGCAATGCTGAGAAAGCAAAACACAACAAACCTGTACTCACACAAACCATAATGCAGGATGCCAAACAACAGCTGGAATTCCAGTCCCCACAGTCTAACACTTTGGCATTAGACAACAAAATGTCTAACTAAATTATAACTGATACAGTAATTGCATTAGGGTCACCATCTCAGAGAAATGGCAATTCTGTTATTTAAGTACCATAACTCAAATACAATAAAGCATAAAAGTATGTCTTAATTATTTTGTATCTCTGAAACTCCAGCTGCAGCATTTCTTCTTACATTCTTGAAAGCTTTTACAAGTAATAAATACAATATTTCACTTTTAGGAACTAGCATCCTTCAAAAACACAGTAATTAAACATAAATATTGGAAAAAAAACCACAAAATATTCAAGTGATATATAATTTTCTAATTGCCAATGTCTTAGCAACACTAGAAGGAAAAAAGTTACACCACATAGAATCTAAATTTTCTCTCTCCAATGTAACACTACCCTTTACAGAGCAACATACGAGAAACACAGAATTACTTGATCAATAATCTTGTAAGAATATTTTTAATACTATGCTGAGTGCAATACATATTTTAAAATGTTTGTATGAACTCCTCTGGAAAAATTAATTTCTGTGAGCCTAACTTCAAAAAAAAAAACCATTCCTCTTTAGATTACACATTACTGGTTTTGATAGTAATTCCCAAACTTCCCTATACCGACCTTTAATGACTGCCCAAGCACTCTAAACCAAGACTTGCTGATAGAAAAATAACAACAGAATCTTCTTTGATTCAACATGAAATGATTTTTATCAGGATTGCTGAAACTTTTACAAGTCTCCCTAAATTTATTTAGCTGAGCTACTAGTGACAAATTGCTGGACCTTAGTAGCTTTTTTCAGAAAACAATTTCCTTCCTTGTAAAATAAAATCTACTTTTTAGGACAGAGGTTAAAAAATGTTTTTAAAGTATCTTAATTTCTCACTAATTCAACTATAGATATCCTTCATTTTGGCTTAATCTAACATTTTCATAAACTCAGTAGTGTGTAAAAGGATATTACAGTACTATGATTACTGAAATTCAAAGCTGAGTGAATATTTTTTAAAAATGTTCTTTAATTTCTTAGCGAAGACATAAAGCTGTAATGTACTAAACATTCAGAAGATGGTGCTAGTCCAATATACCTGCAAACTATGGATGGATCAGCTTTTCTTCATCTCCTTCAAATTTTTTTTCCTATTTTGATGTATCTTCTACATCATGTTTGAATTTATCAATCCTGAGCAAGGTACAATCATCTTCAGTTAAATGCTAAGAACGCTACTAGGTGATTTATCATTGTAAAATTCACAAACATTTACTGGATTGACAGCTATAAAATATAAAGCTCACTATAATTTCATAAACTCAAGGGCTTGGGATCTTAATGAGAACTCATACAACATTTCTTAGATCCTACCTTCAGTCCCTTGCACCTGTCTCTTTTTGCAGTCAACAAGAAGAATTTCCAGACAGTTTCAAGACCTACTGATGCCAGCATCAAAGCTCAGAAAATCTCACCAACCTGTCCCACTCCTGGTTGCTCATTCCTAATCTCATTACACAGCACAGTGTTCTCTCCTCCCCTACTTAGGAGGCCAAGCAAACTCATATGAGCTTACGAAGCTCAATGAGCTGATCCATGTTAAAAATAGCCATTTCTTTCTGTAATGTTCTGTCTAACCCAGATCAAGTCACAGATCCAATTTCCCATGGGGCAGTGGTGCTAACTTCAAGCTGTAAATCGGCTTCACCGCAAAATCAATCAATAATGGAACTGCAGCCTCCATGAGCTCGGAAGTGCTGAATTCTTTGTCAGCGTTCAAAAGGGCAGGCATGTTAACAAAGTTAGTCTCACTATTACATCTGAAAAACTAATTTTCTCATGTTATTAAAGGCAGGTTATTTCGTTATTAAGGGATTAGATGCAGTCTGCAATTATAGACAGAATACAAAACAAACCCCACCTACCTTTGCCCCACCAAACCCTCACAAAATGCTATATGCATTTGCAGTTCTGCCTATAATTCAAACATTATACAGTGCCTTGTAAGATAGTTGTACAAGTAATTTCTTCCAAAAATAGTAAGCCCAGACACATGATGAAATCAAGCAAAAAGCTTTGTCCTTACATAGAAGTTCCTAAAACAGTGGTCTCAAACTAATGCATAGGAACATAACTCAGAGTAATATATTTTACGATGCCGTGCAAATGAACTGTTTGTACAAAACTTCTTCCTATAAAAAGCATTTACCTAATAAATAACAATGCATCACAGGACCCACTCCACCATTCTTGATGGCTGCTACTGCATCCATCTATACAGACCATTTCCACAGGTATATTTTTGCTGACTTCAAACAGCCACCTTAAAAAAATGGCTATCCTCTTAAGTGTGATGCTTTTATGCAATATTCTGAATTACTTGCTCCTAACAGAGCAAATTCAGGTCAACTACAGAGCCCTTCCATGCCTGATTCCATTGCTGCTTCCAGCAGATGTAATAGAGTTGTAGACACTTAGTACTTCTCCTACGTACCCGTCTGGGAGCTCTCCCTCAACAAAAATTATAAATGAACATGAAATCATTCACTGGGATAAAAAAACAAGCCTTAAATGTTCAAAGATCAGGCCAAGTCATATTACTTTTATTACAATAAACCTCCAGCATTAAGCAATTTCAAACATCAGTTCTTCTTCCAAATTTTTTTTCAGTGTAGAGGCAAGATTGGCACATATCTGAGTGAAATTACTCAGTTACTAGGCAATTTATTACTGCTTAACTGTTCCATGTGTATCAAATCTTGTTTGACAGCAGACCAGTTCTTCTTCCATTTGGAAGCTTTTGTAATTAATTATTACCAAGCCAAACTGTTTTCAACTGGCAGTTGAAAAATTAATAGTACAACTCAACTTCATATTAAATTACTTCTATAAGAAAAAAGTAAGGCTGCTTAGTAAAGAAATATAATAGTTCAATTAATTATAAAAGGAGAAATTAAAACCAAACATCTGAAGATCACTGACAGCAAATTTACCAGCTATTTCTTAAATTAAGCCACACCATTTCAAAGACTACAAAGAACCAAATTAAAATTATTTATATTTCAACGATATGATGATTTCAAACCACAGAGTAGAAGTGGGACTGTACAAACCTCTTTCTTATTTGCCTACTTATCACCCAGGCAGAAAAAAACCCTGAATTTTATTCAATACAACAAGAACTGTTCTTGCTTTCAAGTAGAATGAGCATACAGCTTGTTTTTTCCTGACATAAATTTCTATCATGATGTGAACACTTCTGTCCAAAATTTCTTTAACTTAACAGAAGGTTATAGTTGATTCAAATACTGAGGAACAGCTACAAAAGCTCTTCTACAATTTTCATACCTCTTTTCCCAAACAAATCAAAAATATTGAATAAGGGACACATTAAGACAGAATATATTAATATTGCAACTTTACAGTAATAACCAGCCTCAGATGAGCAAGAGAAACCAACTCGTCACGCTAGCTACAAGGGACTGAACAAAAATCAGTAACACCAGTATTATTAACAATTTTGTCCAAGACTTAAAATAAAAAGCTCTATAATGCATAAAGGACACAAAGGAATAAGAAAAGTACTTTGTACGTAATTTGATTGTATAGATCTAACAAAGCAGGGTCCATGCTCTTCTGAGAGCTAACCTGGCGATCTGGCTATGCAGAGCAATCTAGTTTCCTCTTCTTGCCTCTCACATATGAAAGAAAACAAACCAAACCCAAATCTCACATCAAGAAAAAAAATTATCAAGCAAGTAGATGGTTCAGTGGAAGGGCTTGCCTGAAATTAGAGTTAGAAAAGTGGTAGTTTCTTTAGCAGCTTAAGCTACCATAACTGCAAATCAAGTGGACGGCCTTGGCTTTCCCTGTGCTGCTGGGCAAGCACTGCCAAACCTTCTCCTGTGACAGCACCACTGTCACATGAATCCATGAGTTCACTCAAACAAGAACTCCGCCCATGGTTCTGTTCAGTTTAGGCTGGATCAGTGAACTGAACCAGCTCTCTGTGCAGTGATAGCACCAGCACAAGTTCACAAAAGTGAAACTGGGTTAAGTCAATTGCAAAACCACCTCCTCATACTGGCCTGTGTGTTGTGGGGAATACAACACTGAGAACAGCTGAATTTGGACACATGTATGCACTCTTAAAAATTTTTGCCAGGATTCACCTCAACTTGAAAATATTAAAAAAGCCAGTTAAAGTTCAGCTGGGACTTCTTTTGGTAAACTTTTTAACACTTTTTTCCAAAACTCCCTAAAACCAAAGAAGATTTTAAGAGTTTCTAATTCTTTCCATTTTTATTGAAATTAGAGAAATCAGCCTCATCTGACTTACAGAATTTAGATGCTGAAAGTATATTTTCCAAGATCATTTGGTCAGTCATGACCTCAAACAGTTAAACAAACCCACTCTACTCTTTAGTCAAGACTCCTCAAGGATAAGCAACACTTCCTTTGCTAGGTTTGAAAAGGAAAAGGAGACTGTGAGGCAAGAACTTAACAAGTCCCTTGTAAATAACTCCAAGATATTACCTACTAAAATTTTAGCATCACCCTTTTGAAACTTAGTACATGCCTCTTCTAATATACATTAAGAGGGCATGGAGTTTCTGCAGTTTCTATGGGGAAAGTTTTCAGAATTAGGATAGTAAAGAGACTATAGTTAATGATTACATATTCATTTAGGCCATCATTGAGCATTCTTTGAAAAACTTGTGTCTCCATCATGCTTGCATTTAAAACATTTATAAAAATATATTAAACAACATGTTAGATTTTCAGAACTTTTTGGCAAAACAAACTTCTTTAACATAGTCTAGGCAAGAAATGGGGTTTTCAGAAGAGTCTGCACAACTAGCACAGATGAATTCGTTAAGAGCAGATACGGTGAAGATCTCAAGGGCCTAAAACGAATTGCTTAGGGATTACTCCGATATTCAGTCCCTCTCTCTATCCCACAAACTTCTTAATTACTTTCTCCAAAGACTGTTGTATTGAAAAATAAATGAGACTATAGAGCAACCACCAGAATCCAGGTCACATTCTCTCACCTGCACTGTTCCAACCAACCAACTACAAAGTAATACACATAAATACAGCTACATAACCTAAGGCACTGAGGGAAAAATGGCAAAGGAGAGTGTTTTGTTTGATGTTTGGGGGCGGGGGGGCTATTACTCCTGCTCAGGAGTAGTAATAGCTCGAAGTCAGAAATTTGGTTTTTTTAAATCTCATATTTAAAGGTCTGGTATAACCCATGCCAGTAACCGACCTCAGGGACAGTCAATAGCAGGTACTGAGGCAGGAAAACAAGAAATTGTACAGCTACAATGATCATTTCTGATACACACCTCACTTTCTGGCAGTTTGCATTCCTCAGTCTGACGCTAAATCTCCAGTTTGCTAGGAATACAGTAGCTGAAACATTTTATAGCCATGGGTGGACCAGCCCTTCACAAATCTCTGCGGTTCCTTTCTGAACCCACGTACACTTCTGGCTTCTACAAAAGTCAATGAACAGGACATCCATAATTTAATTATTCACAATGTGAAAAAGTAATTTCATTTCTTTTTTTTAAGCTTGCTGTTTAATAAAAAGGCATAAGATTTCCTCAGGTTCATACTGAAAAGATGCTATATAATTTTCTCCATCCTCCTCTTATTGACTTACACACCTGTTTGTCCTTTTCCTACTGCTCAACCTGTTTCATTCCCTTGGTCATTACTGCCCTCTTATACACACTGTGTATGGGACCATCTAAATTTTTCCCAATTCTTGAGGATAATTCTGTGATTTATACCCAAAATTCTAATCCCAGCATCAACAGAATCCCATGGGTGCTTTACAGTTTGGCACCAGGAATACTCACTGTGGCAGAAGGAAATTACCCACTTGGTATTTTCTTTGTCCTACTTATTTCTTCTTTTCCTTACAGAAGTAGTAGTGGGAAGTTTTTAGGGAATTCTAACTAAACAATGCAAAAATGAGACATCCAAGACACTGGAAGTGATTAATAAGCTTTTTGGTTCTTGCTTGTTAATAATATGAAGTCATAACATACTTATGCACATGAGCAGAAAACAATGACAAAACAATTTTTTAAGGATTTACATAGCTGCCCAATTCATCTTCACTAGTTGCCCATGCAAAGAAAACATGGGTATATTGCAAACATAGATGTGTCAAATGAAAGCCATACTGAACCTTGCAACCCAAACCATTAGGCTGCACACTGCAGGCTACACTGCTGGGGGCAAAAATGATACTGAAGGTATAACATAAGTGTAGAAACTCCAACACAACAGTTAGAAGGGTAACAAAGCAACTAATACCAGACAGATGGCACCAGTGAACACAGGCTGTAATCTGGTAAGATTAAAAGATAGCAGACACCTCAACAACCTCAATTAAAGAAAAAATAAAAAGATGGCTTTGAAGAAAATTCAAAAGCATTTATGATTATTATCATTCTGCTGCCCCACAAAAAAGTCAAAAGACTTTATTTTAAAAGTGTGGCTCGGGGGACATCTCACCTCAGTGGATCAGCCCAAGTCACCATGCAAAGCTTGTTCTGTCGCACTTACACATTAAAGGTTATATTTATGTATCACATGTAGCCCTGGCCTGTGCTACAGCCATACATCTGCCAGGCTTCCAAACTGTATGAAGACAATTCCACACTGTCCTAGTTCAGCTGTCCTGGACAGGGTTAATTTTCAGCAGGCATTGGGAGAAAGCCACGGCCAGACTATTTGATACCACCATGTGGATGCCCACGTACCCAAGAGTCAGGCCACTGAGGAACATCAGAACAACCAGCAGGTGGATCAGGCTGCCAAGATTAGAGTGGCTCAGATGGATTTGGACTGGCAGCGTAAGGGTGAGTTGGGCCTGGTGGGCCCATGAGACCTCAGGTCACCAAGGAAGGGATGCAACATATATAGATGGGCTTGAGATCGAGGGGTGGACCTGACTATGGACGCTATTGCAAAGGTCATACACGAATGTAAGATAGGTGCTGCAATCAAGCAAGCCAAGCAGTTAAAGCCCCAGTGGTACAGAGGACAATGACTGAAATACAAATACAGAGAGGCCTGGCAGATTGACTACATCACACTGCCACAGACCTGTCAAGGCAAGCACTACGTGCTTATGATGGTGGAAGCAACCACTGGATGGCTGGAAACATATCCAGTGCCCCACGCCACCTCCTGGAACACCATCCTGGGCCTGGAAAAGCAAGTCCTGTGGCTACACGGCACCCCAGAGAGAACTGAGTCAGACAACAGGACTCATTTCTGGAACAACCTCATAGAAACCTGGGCAGAAGAGCACGGCACCGAGTGGATCTATCACAACCCCTACCATGCACCAGCCTCCGGGAAAATTGAGCAGTATAATGGACTGTTAAAAACTACACTGAAGACAATGGGGGGTGGAATTTTCAAACACTGGGACACTCATCTGGCAAAGGCCACCTGGTTGGTCAACACAAGAGGATCTGTCAATTGAGCTGGCCCTGCCCAGTCAAAACTTCCATGGGCAGTAGATGGGGATAAAGTCTCTGTAATACACATGTGGAATGTTCTGGGAAAAATGGTCTGGGTCAGTCCTGCCTCATGTAAAGGCAAACCCATCCACAGGATTGCCTTTGCTCAAGGACCTGGGTGCACCTGGTGGGTGATGCAGGAGGATGGAGAAGTCCGGTGTGTGCCTCAGGGGGACGTAATTCTGGGGGAGAACGGCCAGTGTTGATTGTTAAATGGCTGCTGGACATGACATAGAAGGTATAGAATAAGGGGTGGATAATATCCTGGTTCAGCCAGGATGGGGTTAATTTCCAGCTGGAGTTGGGAGGGAGCCACAGCTGGGCTATTCCATATCATGCTGACATCATGCCCCCAGCACTGGTTCAGTGCTGTACGCCCGGCGAGGGTGCACACACTCGGGTCTGCTCTGCCTGTTTATTCACTCAGTAACCCTCGTTTTGTACCTTGTTTTTCTCACTATTGTTGCTGTTGTTGTTGTTCTGATTGTTTCTTGTGCATTATCATATTAAATTCTCCTTATCTCAACCCCAGGGTTGTTGCTTTCCCTGTTCCCCTTCCTGTCCAACAGTGGGGGGGGCAGCGGCACATGGTGGTCAGGCCCCAGCAGGGACTAAACCACCACACACATCCACACCCATGCTCTGAAAATTAGTGCACGCTGACACAGTAAGCTTGATCTAAATGAAATTATTGTCCCTGTATCACAGGGTAACCTGGTGAGACGGGTCACAACTGTTCAGACTGACTGCCACCACACATCTGGGAAGGCATTGCAGCAATGACATCTCGCTTATGGAACGGACCAGCTAGGACAGCCCCAAGAAAACTGCCCAAATGAATTCCAGAGATACATGTACATGGTTATTAGGTCACATACAGCATTTTATACTCTAGCCCCTGCCCCCATCAATAAAGACAAAATTTTCTTAAAGGAGCCCCCTTGCAGTACAGAAGGTGAATTGAACAAGAACCAGTCAATCTGTCCTCTTTCTTTTAAATATTCAATATCTGACAAATTACCTGCATGTTTCTGTGCAACTGATTAGTCAGATATGGTAACTAAGACTCAAAAAATAAATCTTATGATTATCTCAGAATGCTTAAGTCATAAGCAGGACTATAATGCCTGCAAAATTTGGTGTGAGGGAAGTATTATCCTTCTATACTAAGTCATGGAACTCTGCAATTTCTGTGAATAAGATCCCTCATTAGAATCAGATGGAGACAGACGTACCTACATGGTGGGTGGGCATGGGTGGACACCAGCCCCGCCAACCTCTCAAATGAGCAATTTCCCCAGATTCAAAGAAAGATTTCATAAAAAGTTAAAGAGAAATGGCAAGTTGCCTCCTATTACCACTGGTCTAACTGCCTGGGCTGCTGCTTCTATAAAACTGTTTTTTTCTAAGAAAAGTATTGTTAAAACCATTTGGCTGAAAGTGTAGAGCTATTGAAAACTACAGTCAAACTTGCAGCTTGCTCTTAAAATTCCCCCTACCACTTTTATAAGTATCGTTTTGCTTGTGGCTTTTAACAGCTGTTCACACACTCCTAAGCTAGATGTGAACTTTTATTTTCCCAAAACTAAATGGGAAGCTTTAAACAGCATCTGATTTAATTTTTTTTTTAATTAAAAGTGGAGGTTAAAAGGACCGTGGAAATGGATGATGCAGCTGTGCTAATGCTAGGGAAAAGAATTCCAGAACAAGAAGTGAGGTAGAGTAAACACACAAAATAAGTTTCACGAAACTAAGTGCACACCACTCTTAAGTGATTTTATTAGCTAATGGGAAGTTAACTCTGTTTCTTCAGAAATGTTTTCCAAAATTAAATTAAGTTATATTTTTCAAATATAATAGAATTTGGCTATCTACTATATTCTTGCCCCAGAGCAATCCTAAAATTAATTCCAGAATGAAGTGGCTTCACAGGTTCCAATATTATTCCCAAATAGATTTAGGAACTCAGAAAACTCAGACACAACTCAGAACTAGCTCACTAATAAAGCCATGTATTTACTGGTTAGATTCTCAAAAGAATTTAACTTCCCCTGCATTTAGATTGGAATAAATAAAGGCTTGGAACAAAATTTGCAATGGTACTGAGACACTGAAAGATACAAGCAGGCATTCCTAGGGGGATTTTCAAGTACCAAAGCAACTACTGGGCAACTAGGCACACTGGAAAATCCCACCAGACAAGAGTCGACATTTTTAAGGACCAGCATACTCACAAAAATTCTGACCTCTTGCCCATTACTTAATGCATAGCACTAGATACTAAATTCAAATGAGCAAGCAAAAGACCTACAGGAAGAAAAGAGAATAGAAATGCCATGGTTTAGTTCTACTTGTACACCTTAAGCACAAAAGCACACAATGACAATGTAATAATTCTAGATATCATCACATATTTAAAGGGTCTTTTCTACTAAAACCCTTAGGAAAAACATTAAAGTATTTTTAAGGCAGAAAACTCACAGGATTATGAAGGAAATGCCATGTTAATCCACATGGATTATATATCCTGTAGACTGCAACAGCTCCAAAAGAAATCTTTTCCAGTGCACTAGTACAGCTACTTATTAAAACCAAAAGACCTTCATAGTTCATCCATCAAGCTTATTCAGCCAGAGAAACTGCTAGAATTTTTATAACATCTACTTATTTTATAAGATATACTTTTTAAAGTATGCAAAAGGGTCACATTTCTCAAATCATAACTATTTTTTTAAAAGAACAAAAACCTGCTGTCCGTATCAGGCTGATGAAGCATCGCTTCCAGAAGGTCTAAGAATGAAAAAAGAAAACCAACATTAAGAGCATTCCCTTTGCACCAAGCACAAGGGACTAGGTGTAAAGAGAATGGAGAGTATAAAAAATACAAGAAGAGACATGGAATCCAGCCTGGACAGCAAAGCCCAATAGAGGGAGGCAGGTGGAAAATTTTAGTCATTTGTTTGCCTCCCTTGTCCACCCATGTACAAAAGTCTCAAGGATGAGAAATAAAGTACTCAACAAATATGAAAATCTGATTTAAACAAAACTAGGAATCCAGACTATTCTAGTTGGAGCCAATACAAAACACTACAACCTGGATCCTTGCCTAGCATTCCTCTGGGACATAACTCGATATTGTCTTTGATGATATGAAGCCTTGATTTCTGTTGGGTTAGTTACTTGCAGAATGCAAGGCAGTTTGACTAATGAAACCCAGGTGACAAGTAAAACATTTTATGCAGGTGCATATAAATTACACTTGTGCACTTTAACACATCAAACGTAACAAATAAGAGTCCAGCAGAGGTAAACACACTGATAAAGCAAATATAGCATTAATGTTTCTGAACCTTCTACAAAGCAAATCATGCTTTAAGAACTGAGATTAATACACTGTACGCCACTGAGAGATAAAATGATTCGTAGTGCACCGATTAACAAAATTTGTTTCATATTAGACAGAGCAGAAAAGAAATTCAACTTCCATAACTACAAAGTGGTTAGAAGTCACTTTGTTTAGTTGCCCTAATAGTACTGCCCTCAGTACTGCAAATACACATATATGGGAATCTTATCAGTATCTAAAAGGTGGGTGTCAAAAGAATGGGCAAGTCTCTTTTCATTGCTGCTCAGCGGCAGGACAAGGGGCAACAGGTACAAACTGGAACACTGGAGGGAAAGACCTCTCTGCTTTCAGGGTGACGGAGCACTGGAGCAGGCTGCCCAGAGAGGTTGTGGAGTCTCTTTCTCTGGAGATTTTCAAAACCTATCTGGACACGTTCCTGTGCAACCTGCCCTAGGCGAACTTGCTTTAGCAGGGGGGTTGAACTAGATGATCTCCAAAGGTCCCTTCCAACCCCTAACATTCTCTGATTCTGTGAAATCAATTATAAAAGCACCAGGCAAAGAAAAGACAAAAGTAGCTATAAATGACCAATATACATTTGGCAGAAATACAGTTCCTTAATATCCCATAAGTTAGCTAAAAGAAAATTGGGCATACAACCTCAGAAATGGATACACACTACAAATAAGACCACAGAGATTCACCCTCATAATAAAATGCTTAAAAATGGATAGCATGGAAACAGAAAGTGCTTTGTTCCCATACTTGTTTGTCCAAAGGATAACAGAAATCCTCTTCCTGTTCTCTCCTGTCAGTCAGTATGACCCTAAACATATGAGAAGTGAGCTCCCAAAAGGAGCACAGAGATTTTCTGGTCTTGGGGACACCTAGCTGAAGTGTTCTTTCTCCTCAGGTTAAACAACTATAAAGGTATGTAGTTCTGCAACCTAATAAATAAGGCAGAACACAGTGAAACTAATCAAATTCAAGTGGAAAGAAAGCGTAACCATCTTAATCAATAAAGCAATATAATCTGCTTAGGACAAGGAAAGTCTGCTTGAGAGAAAAACTGATGGCCTTTCACAATGATCTATTATAGTTCAGTCTGAATTACTAGACATGAAGCATAAGTTAAAGACCAAAATACGATGACCTGTGCTGTGCAGATCAAGCCTGATTATAAAACAGGGTTTGCGGCTAAAATCTCTGAAAACAAATCTTGGTCACGCTGACGTCAAAGGCAAAATGGTACTACTGGCAGTGGAAGTAGATGCTCAGTTTTGAATTTATGATTTTTCAGTTCCCACTCAAAGCAGATCAAGAATATTCTAAAGCTTATCCTCACATATCTGTCAATATGACAAAAATGTAGGGTACTACTCTGTGTAAACATCACAATTAAAATAATCATTCTATAATCATTTATGTCAAAATTAAGAGATGAGGGGAGTTAACAGTTGTTTTGGTGATTGTTAAAGAGCAAAAAAGCGGATTTGTAAGTATGTTTTAATTTTAGAGAAACCATGTCCAAGACATTTTTCTGTCCACTTTGCTCTCTAGTGACCTGCTTCCATTATAAGTTTGTTGCCATTTTCTAAGTTCAAATATATGAAGGAAACTTCAGTGTTCTTTCAATGCCTTTGAAGCCAATGATACCATGTGGAACAAGTCAGGGTAAGTGTGTACCATGGGAGTGTGACGTTCCTATAGCACTTACTCTTTCATGAATAGTAATTACTCTAGCAAGTGTGTAAAGCAGACAGGCCCAGTTGCATAAGGCTCAATGCAAGTTTTATGAACTGCAGAAAAGCATGATTAGTATTGGGGGGGGAAACCCATTTCACACTTTTATTGTAAAGAACATGAGGATCTCACAGAAACTGCCAGAACAGATGTTCATAAATTGGGCCCTTAATCTGCAGCACTTTCCAGGTTTTAAGCTATATCCACTGGTCTGTAGAATATATTCCTCTCTTTTTAATATAATTCTTCTGTTTAGTTTTTTTAATAAATAAGTTTACGACTTTAGTACTGTTGCCAGCTGTTCAATTTTGATTTACTGTCAGAGTCTGCTTTAATATATAGTGGCTTTTGTGGCTTACCCATATAGATTACATTTTAAGCTCCAAGATATCACTATAAAGCAGCTGGAAAGCATACTGGTTGTGCTCAGAAACCAGCATTATTGCCCTAGTGATCAATGACTTAAACACAACTACACTAGTAACTATTCTCTAAAAACCTTTTGGATACACTATTCTCAAAATAAAACTGCAAAACTTACAGTGTAAGAGGAGGTCGTCTTAACATATGTACTTTAAAAAGACAGCCCAAGAAAATTGTTAATTATTAATTAGATCATGTATTAGCTGGCAATAGAGATCTCTACAATGACCCGTTCTTTATTCTTTCATTACATTGTTTCCTTTACTTTTAATATTTAGCTTGAGACAACTTAAGAAATAAAAAAACCTTCTCACTAAAGAAAAAAAACCCAAACATGTAAGTTCGAACATTATAAAGCCCAGACTTTTTCAGTAATTGTTCCCGATAGACATTAGTGGTGTTGCAGAAAGTTACAGTTACTGTGGCGGGACAACAACTGGGTAAAGAACATAAAAAGTAACTTCTAGGAAAACCCAGAACTTTTCTACAGTCTAAGCTGGTACTCTGTATTTTACACCTGCTTTATACTGTGCTTTCTAGAAAATTTCTTTACAGCATTTTATACTGAATATTGCTGTGAAAGAACTGTCAATATTCTTCATACAGAAACATTTTTAATCTCACAGAATTGCAATGTAACCAGACTAGGTTTTTGTTCCCCTATTATCTAGCAAATACAGAGTAATGTTATTAATCTCTACATGAACTACTACAGCACTTTTCTCAGAAACAAACAAGGGATCAAAATTAAAACCTGGACACACTCTATAGCTGGACTAGTGCAGAATCATCAGTCAGAACTACTAGGAGGTTTTTTTATTACACTGAAAACTGCTTTTTCTGTTTAAAAACATTCCTTTTCTCACATAAAACTAACTCCCTAAAACAATTTCAACCAAGAGAACAGAACAGTTTGATTCAGAAAGATCAGTATGGTGCCTAATGAGAGGGATTTTTTGTTTGTCTTACACTGTTATTTTCTCTCGTTTGGATTTGCCAGTTGGACAGTATCCATGACGCATTACTCTCACAAAGTCCTACCATACCTAAGAGGATGTGATACATCATCGAAGACAAAGAGAAAAATAAACCAAAACCAAAACTAGCCTTTACATCCAGAGCCATCAGGAGCAAAACCTGTAGGAGAATGGGAAGAGAAGCACTGGCACTGCACTTCCCATGAGACACAGCAGTGGCATCTCCAAACCAAAACACTTCAAGCTTTTCCATAACGGTTTTGAAGAGGAACTGAAGTGTAGACTCCAAAATGCCATCATTGTCTATGTGGGCAGCAGAACATAGAAATATTTTTGAAGCAGCTCAACTTAACAGCCTGACCCACAACTCCTATACACTGTTTTATTCCTTCCACATGTCTACAGCAAGTTACTTTTCAAACTTCTGTAAATGTATAAAGTAAGTTTTTAGCAACTGAGAGTCTCTCTCTCACCACAGGTGCACTATCTGTACAAATCTTATTTTTCCAGCCTTCATTTCAAATTATCTACCACCAAAAAAATGCTTAGGATTGCAAAATCCTGCATTTTAAAGTTAAAGTTGCCCTCAATATACATAATTATTTTATCTCAGTATTTTTCAAAAGCAAGCCTTTCTTAAAACATTTTACTATTCTGTGTGTTCCATTCAACTATTTAGCCTGTAGCTTTTTGGAAACAAAAAAGCAATGATCCTGATGGCAGTTTTCAAATGTTATTACATAGGAATGCTTAGGAATGAGTTCCCTTGTCAAAGTCAGATGTTCCATATACATATACATTACCATTTCTGTATACATATTTCAAAAGTTTAATGAATGCTACCAACACATACTAGTAGGATATGTTCTTATTATCACACAGAATTAAACAAACATGTTGGACAATATTTACCACAAAATAAAGACGACATTGTGTATATATATAAAAAAGTAAGCCAAAAGAATATTATAATCTAGGGGCTAGTCATGAAAACACCAGAGTGAACTTGGAGCAGCTCACCTGAAGTCACTAAATGTGTTCTAAATTTACATCTGTATAAAAAACCAAAAGTTTTACCTTAAGGTCAGTGATTCCCCACACTGAACAAAGACTGCAGCAAATGTGACATGGCTTCTTTTACAGTGTAAAAATGTTTATGTGTTAAAAATATTAATCTGGACGAGATGAGATAGTTACTCCTTGTGTTCAGAGCATCAAAGGACAAAAGGATGGAATTAAATTAAACCTTCTCAAAAGGTTCAGCAGAAGTTATATACTTACAATGTCGTCATATTCACAAAATATCCTGTTGCATTGCTAAACAAGGGAGATAAAACTCTGAAAGCGCTACTTTCGCAAAGCAATTTGAGTTGAAAAAGCTAAAATATATAATGAAAATTTCATAGGGCACTACGTACAATGTATATAAAGCCCTCCTCCATAAAGTCCTTATTTTAAATAAACTATATTTCCAATTTACCGTTCATCATTGCTGTACTTATCTCCTTAACATGTTTCAGCAAATCTTGATTTTTAGCACTGTTTTTTTTAGCACTACAGAATCCCAGTTTCCTCCTTTGAAATCAACAAACATATTCTGAGGTTATCCTCCATGAGGGATGGAAGCACAGAGTGTAAATAACAACAATTCTGTCTGCATTTACCCAGCTATCTTGGTGAACTATTAAGATCAAACGAAGTTTGATACCGGCTTAGTAGTTACGCCCATGATAGAACCTTCACAGTCTCATATTAAACAGAGAAATAATGAAATGCCTTTTTTCAAATGGTTTTTTTTTTTTTTCCTACCAAAGTAGATAGCAGAAAGACATTGCAGCTCATTCAGAACTTCAACAAGACACACCATCTTAAATACTGGAACAATGAAGAATTCATAACCAGAGGTGCTAATGTCATGAAGGCATTAATATGTTTAAAGATCTAGCAAAAAAGCCATACATTTAGCAGAGTACACATGTTCCTATACTGAAACAGGCATCATAAAATCAGGATGTTCCATTATATCAAGTGTATGCTTTTTCAAACTTCAAAAGGCACCATTAATTTCCACCTCTTCTCTTGCAAATCCCCAATAAACCTGACAATGTCCTGACAATTATGCAATTTCAAAATACACATATAATGCATTCCCCATAATTTTTCTTCTTCATTCTTAAATCTGCCTGCACATAGTTCATACTATATCACTAACAGAGGCTGATTTTGAACACTTTACTCATTTATCTGTCTTCCATTGTATTTTGCTCCTAAAGCATGTGACAAAAAATTACTTTTAAAAACAGCAGCATGGGAAAATAATCTTACAGTACTACCCTAACTTTAATCTTTATAAGAACCTCATATTTTCTAAAATATTTTCAGGAAAACCTTTCAGAATTGCATTTTTCATACTACAAAGTCTTATTAATCATATTAATGGAGGTTATCCATTATGATTATTTCCCATATTAACATAGGCTATCCTTCACCCTCTAAATTGAGCTAAAATAATTACTCTTAACTTCCAATAAAAATCTTAAATCATTATGGTTCATTGAAATAAATAGAGAAAGCTTAAGTTTTCCCTGCTGATTAGGAAGAAACTTCCACAGTTTCTGCCTGTACAGAGCAGTAAACATATTCAATTACTACATGCATTTCACTTCAAGTTGCAGTGTACACATAAATACTGTACAACTATTACTGTATTTATTAGTCTGACTCTGAAACTGCAAAGCGTTACAAGATTAGTTTACTGACTTATCTAGCTTTTAAATAGAAAATAATGCTACAATAGCACTTGTCTTTTTCCCACTTTGTCCAAAATCCTAATATTAATGCCCTATTCACACTTGAAATTTGCTTATCCTCTCTCATCAACTTCCTTCAATAATAATATATGAGAATATATTTCCACAGTAGCTAATGGAGACATTCCTACAAATCAATGTGCTGCAGTGATACAGAAATAAAAGCTTATTTCACTGTAATGATGCTTCCAGACTTCCCTCAAGTCAGGTGGTTACTTGCAGTTAATGATCTGTGACATACCACACAAGTAGTCCTAAAAAGACTTATTATCCACTGCATGTGCAACAATATTTGCTTTATGGATGGCTAAATGAATGAAGACATTCAATGTAACTGTAAAAGTAAAATCAAAAGAAAACTTACAAGTAACATGTTTTCTTTGAGTAAAAGAGCTGTGAACATTTTCCATTAATACTTAACCTTTTGCTGGAGCAGTGCAACCACATATAATGCTTGAATCCATAAAGCCCAAGAGCTGCTCAGGGTTAACACTGATTAACTGCCCCCAATCAAATATTATAACTTCTAAAAATTTCAGAAAGCTTCACCTCACTAACAAAATCAAATTGCATTTATGTCATATGGCAAAGGTGCGAGCAGGACAACTTGCAAAGGAAGAAATTCTGTCCTGTCTTAAAAACAGTTGTTTTTTTTTTTCAATCCAATAAAATAGACATGAAATAGATTGGTTTTTAAAATTACGTATTTTATGCTGCACTGACCTCTAGTCATACACTAACAGAAAAGAATAGTAAATTAACTTAACATGAGCTACAATCCAACAGTACCATATCTCCCATGACTCTCAGACTGTGCAGACACTCACACATTTTCTGTTTATAATTTTTTTCATTTACTAGACTCAGCTTTTGTCCACCATATGTCCACCGTAGATTAACTATTCCCTTAGGTACAATTAAGGGCTTTCCATTTGTTGTAAGAAGACCTAAGTATGAAGGACGCAGCCAGAAAAAACATTTCTACCTAAACCAAAAACAGAAGCACATTCAGCCTGGACTATGGTTTATGCAGCATCTTTTTTATTAGACGTATGTCTACATTGCTAAATAAACTACAGACAAAAAATTCATGGAAACAGTAAGAGATCTCTCAGCATTTCATTTGTGTATTATTATAAAAGTAGGATAAATATACTGTTCTAACCTTTGTATTTAAACGGTTTACTTCTATTTCCATTTTTCAGTGACATCTTGAAGGATTTTTCTGAATTTAAGCATAACTGTTAGTGAACGAGAATACGTTATTTACTGGCATTTCTGTCACACTGGCATTTCAGTTCCAACTTTTCTAACAATATTCTTCCAGGTCCTTGAACTTGGCCTTAGTTCTTGGTTGGTCTTAGCAAGGAAAACTTATGTGTGCAAATAAACTGAAGTGCAGCCTGAAGATTTTAAGAGCAGGAAGAAGAAACCAGGTTATTCATAGTTGCTAAAATAAAAAAGCATAACATAAGAACTGTCTGTCAGTTGGACTAGTTCATGACTATCCTCACTTTCTTGTTAAAGCACCACATGGTCTGAATGAGAAAACATTTATTTCAGTAAACAGTTTGTACAACATCTAATCTGTCCTGGTTCAAATGAAGGCAAAGTCATTGATTTTCATAGAATTACACCTGTTTATACCAGGGCTCTCTCTAGCTGCACCAACCTCAAACTCAGGCAAGTGTTCTATCAGTTATCTATCTTCAGTGTGCAAAATGTATATATTATTCAGCCTCATCCCTGTACTAAATCCCATACTGCAGTGGAACACAAATGAAAACACAAGCTCACTACTAATTAATCCTATCTGTGTTGAACATCAGAAACCAGTCCTAAGATAGGGCAAAAAGTTATGATGATCATTATTAATTATCTTTTGAGCAGCATGTCAGAAAAGGTTTCCCCTTTCTACTCTATTTTTTTTTTTTGTTAGTACTCTGGCACAGGCCACTTATCTTTTGAGAACCACCATCAAAACTTATCCTCTATAAATGATCCAGTAATGGCTGCAGCCCTGGAAGAAAGTCCACAAGTCTAAAAAACTGCCTTTAACCAGGTGATTTAGCAGCTGCTGTGTCCACTGTGACTCTCATCCAAGAGGCCACTTTATGAAGGGTTCTGAAAGAAGGGTCCAAGTATAACATCAGCTGATTTGCAACCAGATGCAAAAGATACATGTATCACAGAAGATTACATGAAGAATTGGGCCATAATGGAGTACATAGGGCCAGATCCTTGTGATCTGCTCTGTCAGGTGTTTTCCCTTCTCGGCCAATGGAATATGTCTAAGTAAATGCTACACAACAACAATGAACCTTCCTTCTTTTGTTCCATGTGATTTTCTGTGAGCTCAGCTACTTCCTAAAGCATGACACTTGAGACTCAGGCTCTCTGTGGCATTTATCAGTTCAGTAGACTTGCCCACGTGGCAATTTAATGGACATAATTAAACAGATTACTTCAGCAGTGATGGTAGCCAGCACCATTGATAGTAAGCCGAGTATGATTTAGGATCTCTCAAGTATGATTTAAAATCTCACAAGACAGATGCTTTCTCAGACAAGCAAGGTCTCAAAAATGTGTATGTTTCTAGGTTGGTCCCATCCCTAAAGTTAAACAGAGCACATTCAGACACTGGGTTGAAAATATATTATAATAGTGAATAAAATATCTTTTTCAACTGATTTTTCATTTCATTAATTTAAGTTTCTTGTTAAAATTGATTTTTAAAAGTTACCCAACCATTGACACAAATCCAAAAGACTGCAATTTTCTATTAATCTTATGAATTTGTTGAGACAAACATTCTATACATATTTTAAAACAGGGTAGCATTCTACATTTATTCAAATGAGTTGGTAAATTGACCGTAGCACAGGACAAGGTTTTCTTTTTAAGGGAGTCTCTACATGTAAGTAGTTTACCCTCCAATCCCAGGAGCATGTGTGAGGCTCAGGTGACTGGACCTGCTGTCAGCATAGAGGAGCTTTAGCCTAATCAGGCAAGACTCAAAACAACAGAGGTCTTTGCATTTGCTGCTCAACACTTGTCTTAATTACAGGTGAAGCACCTAACAAGTGCAAGCTCACAGGAAACAAGAACAGAAAACGGCTGGGTAACATTGGAAGGGATAAGAGAATGAATTTTAATAAGCCAGAATCTTAAAATGAGTATTAATGAAGAAATTTCCTGAGTACAACTGGGGAGACTAAGTATGCAAGGCAGTAACAAAGTCCAAAAGCAGACTGGGTATGTCCTGTTACCAGCCAGATTCACATTAGTACACTGTACACCAAACATTCTTTCACATCTGGGCTGGAAAATGTTTCTTTCTGTGTTCAGATAAGATAGGTAAAAACATTTTATATTGTATGTAAATGCAAATTAAAGGGTACACTAAAATGTAACCTTTAAACTTCACAATGTAACAGCATACCACTTCCTGTTCAGAGATAGCACTCCAAGATCAATTAATCATGGCGAGGACGAACAAACGGACAACATTCTTAATTAGTGTTGATGCATTCTCCTCTGTGCCCTCATCTGTCATGAAGACTGTTTAAAAATCTGAGTTATTAGTCTTTATTGAGGAGTGGATCTGGTTAACATCTCTTAAGAACAGAAATCATTCATCCATCCACTATACACTCGTAACTGATAATTCCTACCCCCTATATAAGCTACAGATAACCACCATCCTAAGACCATCTTGGTAGCTATAAATCAAAAGGAGTGTAGCTCCCATGCAACCTGGGTTAATTTTTGTTTACAATATATCCACTGAAAATGTTGTTACGACACTTGAGGAGACTGCTTACAGATTAGCACAGAGGAAAATATAAAGTCGTCAAAGTAGAAAGTAAAGACAGACATCGGTCATAAAAAACACAGTGAAACCTCTCTAATTCACACTAAGGGCTAGAAAATCCATTGTGATTACCAAACTTTGTCAATACCGAATTCAAGCAAAGATCCTAAGTACACAAAACACAATTCATTTGCTTGATACCTGTAGTTTCATTTATACTATAAAATATAAGTCAAGGTATTTGACAGCAACACAACGATAAAAGTTTAAAGTTACTGCATTGAAACTCAAAAGCATTTGTTAATCCCAACAATAAGGTTTGCTCCTCTGTTTCTGCTGCAGATGAAGTGGTATTAGCAACAAAGAAATAAGCACACTTCTAATATACTTTGTATTAAATAAAATTAAAATATTGCAAAGTAAGTTGCAAAAAAAAGTTAAGATTCAACACCAACTGTAAATTTTAGTATTATTAAGATCTTATGACTTACAATTAACATGAAAAAGAAAAGTCTTCATTAAATTTTACAATGCCTTTTGTTGTTTACCAAATGCACAGACAAAAAATCTATGGAAAGACAGAGAATTAACTGATAATCAGCTATAAGTTCAGGAAGCACTTCTGGGCAAGATCCTGACTCAAATCAGTTAGAAAACTCTCAGAGAGTAGAAACTGAACAAAATTGTAGGTGAGGCTATGGAAAAAAACGTGTGTGAAGGAAGAAAGAATGAAAAATAAAACTAAGCATCCAGCAGGAAGACAGTCACCTTAAATAAAGTACTGCTTTCACAAAGGAGGACTGTGTCTCTGCAGCTCTTCTTCTCTCAATTATTTTTATAAATTAGTGAGCCATGACAGTCCTTCATTTTGGCTAGTCCTGAAGAAAAAAAAAAGAAAAAAAAAAAAAAGAAAAAAAAAAAAAGAGGGGTGGGAATGTCCAGAATTTAGGAGATCTTAATTCATACTATGCTATTATTTCAAAATAAATTTCTGATGGAGGAGAGACTGGAGACTGACCGGAGCTTTGCAGGTAGAAATTATCTTTCCAATGTTTCATCTCTTACAATCACAACAGGACATTTTAATAAATTGCCAACACTCTGAAGCTAATTATCATCCTTTAAACAGGCACAGTAGCTTACTGCATTCATGTTCCTAGGCTATTGCAGTGTACAATCAAACCCAATAGTCAAAACTAGCACTGATTAATTTAAAACAGCACTGAACAATTTCTTCAAGTCTGATGAAATATTGAAGAAATTTCTGCAAACTTCACACATTTAACAGAATTGATACAAATATTTAACAAATTGATTAAAAAAAAGCCCACTAATAAATCATGTGGTTTTATAGATAATTTAACATTAGTACACAATTATGCATCATATACTGCTACATCTGAAGTAACTTGCTTTTAACAACAAAATTACCCAAGGAAATTATTTCACCTAATAGAATTCATGTGTACTGTTTTCTATATTACATTGTTAAGAAAAATATTTTTCATTGCTTTCTTCCAAGATTTATTTTTTTTAATTAGAGCTTTATTGCCATTTCTGAAGCACCACAGTAGAAATTCCAAGTGTATCTACCTCAAAATGGAACAATGCCCATTTCTTTCAGACAGTATTCATAAGCAGAAATGGTGAAATGAGGGCCTAAGGCCAAGCTAAGTGTACTTGAAAGAGCAGCACTAAATTTAGGCCAAGGTTTCAAAACAGATGGTTTCATCTGGACTTCCAAATTCTTCTCTAGATATCTAAATACTGGCCCAATGCTTTCCAAATGCTATGAATGAAAATAATTGCATTCTTCACAATTTTTAAAAACTTTTATCAGAAAGAAACTTCAGTGTTAGAATATAGACATTTCTAGTTTTTAAGTGAGTGTACCTAGATATTTTCCTTAAAGACATGTATAGCTCAAAAATCAAGTACAAGCCTGAGATGGAAACTACTGACTGAAAGTATTTCTCCTGTATGGCACATGAGGTCAAATAAGTTCAATTCATCAAATGGCTTCTCTTGGCTTTAAAACTATTATTGCTCTTGCATTGCATACAAGTGTCTTATCGTTTATTGAGCAAACAAGTTGAGCTATGCTGAACACAGTGATTCCACCTGAAGAACTTGTTAGTAGCTTTATCCTTTCATAATACGCAAGAGTCAACACCACCCTTCTATATAAACACTTACCTTGTTTTCTATTTACATAACAATAGGAGCCTGACTACAGTTACCTCTCACAGGCCATTAAAGTATTGGTGTGGAAGCCCTCCTAGATATTCTTTTCCTATCACAGAATTCAGAAAAGCAGTATCACGCTGAAATAAAAATAAAGCCAAAAAAAAATGACCTCTGTAAACAGCATCCCCTAGATTCTCAACATGTGCAACAACAACAAACACCCTCAGGATCACATGAAAGCAACAGTTTGCTTTTCTTGCTTTACACACAGCTTCTGAAAGAAAACAAGGTAGCAAGCATGCTGTTTCTTCAGCTGCTATTTTCATGGAATGAAAGCTCTTCCACTAGGCAGTGTCAGCCTTTATCTGGAAACTCACCTAAGAAACGATATTATATTTAGAGATGTTCCCAAGAAAATACTTAGATTTTAAAGAATCGCAGGCATATATGTGAGAAAAATATACTTAAGTTATGTAACAGAAATAAAACTTCAAATGGAAACCAGTATCTGATTTGCTATCTTTATGGTACCATTCCAGAAAAAGAATTTATCCTATGTTACAGTGTATCTTACTGTAAATAATTCATAAGACTTGCAGAACTCCAGCTAGAACTCCCCCAATTTGGGGGCAAAAAAGAAATCAGTGAAAAATATTTTTCATTTGCATTTCCACAGAATCTACATTATTTACTTTGGTCTGCTAGAGTACAACACTGCCTATGTTATACTTTCAGGAGTGCTATTTATATATTGTAACTCTAAGAGCTTCTCTGTTTCCTTCCAAGGAAATAACTAGTCTTTCATAATTGGTATAATCACAATGTTACAGCATCACAGTTTCCACATTGTTTTCAAATGCTTTTAGACAATACTGACCTGCTGGATGAGATCTTTTTTCAGGTTTGTTTGTGATATGGACATTGTGACATGGACACAAATTACTTGGAAAGTCAAATCTAGTTTTTGTTGTTCAAATAGATATATTTACATTGTTTAAAAAAATCCGTACCTGCTTCCACCACTTTGTTTCTAAAATTGCTTTATGTTTCTTTTAGCAGCTTCAATAGAAAAAGGTAAGTGAGTTAGGATCAAGACCTCAGATACACTAATAAGGATGTTTCTGTAAGATTTCTTAGCTGGAAATGGGATAATTTGCAGTCCAATTAGGAAACTAACTTGGTGATGGTTATTTCAAGTGGCATATCTTGGTGGTCAGAAGAAACCTGTGAAGTATTTACGCAATCAAAAAGAGGACAGGTTAAAAACCTCACATGCAAAAGTACAGACAGCATGCAAAAAAAGCCTGATAAATAACTGATAACTATTATGCCTAGTGCATAGTGTGGTTAATTTAAATAATACGTAATGGTACTTATTTTAGCAGTCTCTTGACATACAGAACCATGAAATATACCTGTTATTAGATCCAGGATTGCTTCCCAGTTCTCCGCTCTAGATGCATGCCATGGCTATATCCTGAAGCCCTATCAAATTCAAACACAGGTGAGAGAGATCTCTCTGCTCCTGTGTGCTGCTCTCCAAGTAAAGAAAACACAGGCAGAGAGGCTGCAGGCTAGGCAAAGCATGATGCAGTAAGTCCCTCAACCTAACTGCCCAGAACCAGAATCCTAAGGTACACACACTTATGTCATTTGTACACAGCAACAACACACAAGACAGTAATTAGTTTCATTTTACTAAAGATTTATGCCCTGTGCCATTTCTTCAATAGAGAGCAACATCCAGAGTATTTCAATCAAGATTTAAGTATGAGTAACTTACTTTTATTTCCAACCAAGGCCACAAGTGGCTGTGTTTCTGATTCTTCATTCACTTTTTTTACCACATTATACCAGTCTTCTAAATTTTCAAAACTCTGGCCATTGGTAATATCATAAACCAAGAGAATACCCTAAATAAAAAGATACATGTAAAATGTTACAGGTTGCAAAAATTTTTAACATGGTAAAATTTGCACGAGTCTCAACTATTATGATCATAAAATAGAGCAATAACAGATTGTATCTTTTGAGGAGTAATTAAAGGAATTACAATTTTCTGTAATAAACATGTTTTATTACAGTATTTCTTCTGCATTCCATGTGTTCCAAACTCTGATGCTAAGCAAAGCATGATGCAGCAAGGCCAAGGGAAGAAAAAAAATGGCAATTCAGTAAAGAGCACAATTAGTTACATTAAAAATATTCCGAACTGCATATGCAGTTTTCATTTTTCATAAATTAAAAACCCAGAAAGCACTTCACACTAACAGTAAGATAAAAATCACACTGGAGAAGGATTTTTAGCTAATACTAAATGTAGTTTCACTGCTTCCTTTTTGGAGAAAAAATAAAAAAATGAAAAAGAAAAGCAGTTCAATCATATGGTTCTTTCATCAGAAACAGTGTAGCCAGCAGGACTAGGGAAGTGATCCTTGCCCTGCCACTGGTGAGGCCACACCTGGAATACTGTGTTCAGTTTTGGGCCTCTCACTACAGGAGGGATATTGAGGTGCTGGTGTCCAAAGAAGAGCAACAAAGCTGGTGAAGCGTCTAGAGAACAAGTCTCATGAGGAGCAGCTGAGAGAACTAGGGTGTTTAGTCTGGAGAAAAGGAGGCTGAAGGGAGACCTTATCACTCTCTACAACTACCTGAAAGGAGGTTGTAGCGAGGTGGGGGTCAGTCTGTTCTCCAAACAACTGAGACCAAAGGAAACAGCCTCAAGTTGCACCAGGAGAGATTTATATTGGACATCAGGAAAAATTTCTTCACTGAAAGTGTTGTCAAGCACTGAAGCAGGCTGCCCAGGGAAGTGGCTGGGTCACTTTCCTGGTGGTATTTTAAAGATGTGTAGATGTGGTGCTTAGTGACATGGTTTAATGACAATCTTGACTGTGTTAGGTTAACAGTCGGACTCAATGATCTTAACGGTCTTTTCCAACCTAAACCATTCTATGAGAGGCCAGATCCCTTCCTTCACAGCTGAAGAAGACAAGCAAGAAGTACTGGCAAGCTTTAAACTTCCAAAGGACAAACTAAAGGTGTGGTCAGAGGTCAAAAAGAAGGGAGTCCCATGTATTTCAGAGGTTTTGGGACAGGCTACAAGTAACAAATACTCAACACAGACATTACTGAGGATTCCTCAGAGCTAATATCTAGTATTCCAAAGCACAGTCTCTTTACTGCCCAAATGTCCACCTTGTCCCTCCATAATTCTCACAAATCACTCTCCTCACAGTTACTGAGTTTTCTGCTCCTGCTTTCCACCACACCTTAAAAAGTAAGTATCTTGTAAATGAGGACTAAAGTCATAATTGGCTTCCGTTGCACTTGTTCTCATAGAGTTCACAGATGAAATTTTCACAAACATTCCAAAAATCCAATCCAATGCATACAACTTTAGGTGGTTCAATGACCACCTGTCAATACAAAAGATTTTTCAAGTCATTTTTTTTTCAGGCATTTGTCTGGGCCCAGCTTTACCTGACAGTTTCATGAGGAGTGTCTCAGATCACAAAATAGAGTGCATGTGTATTAAATTTATTTCACAGATGACAATGAACTGGCAGAGACTGCAAGGTTATTTGAGAAGAGTTTAGATAGGATGAGAAACAATCTAAAAATAATAGGATGCAATTCAATGAGTACTATGACAAGTTCAAAGGAAGCAATAATCAACTTCACAACAGGAAACATCTGTCTTTGTAGCAGGTTCAATACAATAGGACCAAGGAGTTATAGTAGATCACAGCTGAATATGTCAAGCCTAGTTTGTAGCAAAAAGGCAAGTATCACAGTGGCATGTAACATTCCAGGTGAAATAATGCATCCAGCTTGGGATACCGGATGTCAAGAAAAGGGTGGCCTAAATGAGCCCAGTAACAATATCAGAGATTTAGAAACCATGAGTGACATGAAAAAACAGAAAAAAATGGACTGTTTCAACAAACACAACTGATGGCAGGCATAATGATGTTGGTAAAAGTTTCACGAGAAGATAACAGCAGTTCTCTTTTTATATGCTCTTATTCACAGTTTGCAGATGACACTAAATTGGGAGAACCAACCAATATCCTGAGGGCAGGGCTACCATCCAGAGGCAGGTAGACACACTCAAGGAATAGGTGAACAGGAACCTTTCAACATTCAACAAGGACAAATGCAAAGCCCTGAAGCTGGGAAGGGATAAACAATACAGGCTGGGGGTACTGACTGGCTGGGGAGCAACTGAAAATGACCTGCAGGTCTTGGTAAACAGCAAGTAAAATATGAGCTAGCGATGTTCTATGTCAGCAAGGATGGGCTATATTAGGAGAAGCACAGCCACTAGATCATGGGATCTATTCTGTCCTCTTCAGTGCTTGTTAGATCATATCTAAAGTAATACATCCAGTCTTAGGCCCCTCAAGACATCATTAAGGTAGAGTAAGTTCAGCAGAGGGCCACCAAGATGATCAGAGGCTGGAGCACTTGTCCTATGAGGAAAAGTTATCGGAATCAGAATTCTTTGGCATGGAGAGGAGGTGAACCTGGGAAGACTTAAAAGCAGCCTTCCTATACCCACGAGGAAGCTGTGAAGGAGAGGGACCCAGAGTCTTCACAGTAATGCATGGCAGGAGTATGAAACACAATGGGCATAAGTTGAAACAAGAGAAATTCAATGTAGATACAAGGAAAAGCTTTTTCACCATGAGGAGAATCAACCAGTGGAACAGGTTGCTCAGTTTCCATCCTTAGAGTTTTACAAGAAGGAACTGGATAAAGCCTTGAGCAAGCTAGTCTCATCTCACAGCTGATCCTACTTTGAGCAGGAAGTTTTGACTAAAGAGCTCCTGAGATCCCTTCCACCCTGAACCCTTATCTCTCGGTGGGTGAGAGAGGGAGTGAATGGGTGGGCGTGGTGTTCTTTAATATCGTAATATTTCCATAAAGTAAATAAGGTTTTATTTGAATATATTTAGTAATAAACTTGTTTTCTTGCGAGCCTGGTGGGGAGATATTCCACTTTGCCCTCAACCCTTCTCCCTTTGGGAGGTGGTTGGACCTCTGCGCGCCCGACCGCGACAGGTACATAGTAGAAAAACAACAACATGTAGACAGTAAAGTTCAGAAATACACCACCTTCAAGGATAGCAGAGTCACCAACGCTGGAGGATTTTTGAAGGTCGATAAACATGAAATACATTATACAAGTCTAGCTTCAGAGGAGGGCAACAGATCCCACTGAGATTCCTTCAATTCCTTTTTCCCTATGATAACAATACAAATCTACCTCTTTACATTCAATGCCATCAACACTCCTTGGCAAAATTGAGTTCTTGTTCCATGTATTTATACGGATGCTATTAATTTCTGATGAACAGCTTTCACCAGTTCCTTTAAGAAAATTAATAACTATGACACTCTTCTCTTTATATCTTTCCTTCTTTACTAATCAAATCTAATATTAAACATTCACTTCCATCTTCCAACTTCTGTACAATTCATTCCTTAATATCCTGCATCTCAGTCAACTTCTGACTACTTTTGTAACTATCCAAATGCTGTGCATGTATATATTTCCCTTTGATAATATAAGTCTTGCTCTAAGAAGGACATAATGATGTTATTAAATGCTCAGTGGAAAAGAAGAAACTCAATCTGAAGGACAGGTATTGTAAAAAAAAAAAAAAAAACACAAAAAAACCCCCAACAGATGTACAGCTGAAAGTCGTAAATGAGTAAGGGTACACAGCAAGTTGCTTTTACCAGCAGTCATGTTCTCTTACCAGCTTGTCGAAAAGCAGAGCAGACTATATGAACTATCTTCAGCACTGAAGAGTTTAATCAAAGTTAGATGTAAGATAAAGTTAATAGCATCTAAGCATTTAAGGTTAGTCAGCTCTGTTTCTAATTAATTTTTCATCAAAATGCTACTCTGCTACATGTCCTCTAGCCAAATGTAGGCTACCTACACTTCAGGAAGAAAGGATATTCACAATGAATTTACCGTGAAATAAATCATTGAACAAAGTGCACAGCTAGCTCACCTAACTTCCCCATTCTTTCTCTGAATCTTGTCAGTATTTGCTGTACTTAAGAAGCAAAGATGGCAGGTATGACATCTTAGAGATGCCAAAAAAAGGCAGCATCACATCTAGGACGTAAAGAATACTTCTTGCTTAGATTTTTGCCACAACAACACTCTATAGGCAACTTAGTATGATATAGACAATTAATGAAGGACTAGTCATAACTCCACAGCTAAAACTTATTTCACCTTTTTAAGACAGAAATCCCATAACTGCTTTCACAAAAATACATCATATTTTCCACAAACTTACAATATGGAGCACAGAATGAGTAGATAGTATAAAAGCTGTTGTTTTCCTATTATGCATGAGGAATTAAGGAGAAAAATTAACCATAGCCTTTTTACACAAAACTAGTGCATTTCTTTGCCACAAAAAAGGTTTGAAACAGACGGCCGACAACTTGCCAAGAACAGTGTGTTAATTCTCTGGTCTCCAGCAACGTTGCAAATAGTCCCTGCTTGCATAATTGCACTCCAGTAAGAAAGACATTTTGCCTACATTACCGCATATGTGAGTGTTTTTTGTTTTGGAATTATAGAGTATTTTCAAAAATAGGTCACCGGAAACTGAGAATACTGCAGAAATGATTTGCTGGTCTCTTGAGAAGGTAGAGTCTGCAGTACTCTTATTCTATTAACAAGCCAATTTATGAGGTAGCCTGTGCCAGCTCTTAAAGATACTTTAAACTAGGTATACGGGTAGGGGCAGCAATTACAGTAAGAGATGGGAGTAGTACTGAAATATTTACCACACAAACACCAGCAGTGTTATTATACAGTAGAACTGCTATTAGGGCACTGTTGTAACCAGGCAATATGTTCACACTAGACAATCGACACTTAAAAGGTGTCAAGATTCGTCACAATAAATGAAAGCTACAGAAAACACTAATTAAAGCCATATGTTTTCTTCTTCAGGTTTATCCTCAGCTGCCCTCATCTTATGACTGACTTTAGTATGAACAAACTAAATTAGCTTTCAAATTTTCATTAATATTCATGAAATGTCAGACTAAAATTCTAAAATACTTTTTCTAGTCACATGATATTCATTTTAGCAAAGAGTAACTTCATTATGATATCTTGCACACCTACAGAAATGCTATTTTTACAAGTGAAAACAGTTTAGTCTACACATACTTAACCACTGTTGTCTTTGCTGGTGCTGAGGATATGGTCACTCAAAAGTGATTGAGTTGCCATAACAGAATGAGCTACTGTCCATCAGTTCAGCTGCGGTAACTGACTGTACAACTACTCTTAGCGCCTCTCAACTCTGAGATAAATCAGTTTTAATCAACACTGACAGAAAGCTGTTTATCAGCACTTTTTATTTATAAAGATCAAAGAGCTCTTTTTCCCCGCAGCTTGCTAAGTTCTCAGCCACCAGTAAAGTTCAGCCACCAAGACACTATGTGGCAACTGTATTGTTCTGGATGAGCAACACCAGAGAAAAAACGAGGAGAAAGCAACAGCCTCAAGACAGTAAGTGAACTGCAATTTCTCCAACTGCAACCATACAAGTAAATTAAGTTAGGGTCTCATCCTCACATCTGGCACTCTAATTTTGAAACATGGCACAAGAAATCAGGGATCTCAGCCAGAAAATGGCACTTTAACAGTAACTTAACCAAAAGATCTATCCTAGAGAATTTATTCAGCTCTCAAAGAGAAGGAAACCTTCAGTCACAAGGTTTGCAGCAAAGTGTAGATGGATGCACCACTTACTTCTCCTAGTACCCTGGTCAAATTTCAACTGTAGATAATCTTTCCAGTTGCTGTACATTCTCAAAACTTCCATCTCCAGCTGGCCATAGTATTTTATAAGTATATCTACCATACATTTGGATTTATGAGCAGAAAACCAAGAATTCAGCCACCTATGATTTCTGAATGTCACAAAAATCAACCAGATCAAGTCTATGGGCATCTGAAAATACTGGATAAAAGCATGATGCACACTGTAGGCATGCTGTAAGCTATTCTACACTTGTACTTCAAATCTGAATTATTTAGATTTGGAGAATACATGCAGATCAACATGATTTCTCCAACAGATCCAAATAATCTCCTCTATGTGTATGCGTACAGCTTGCATATTTTACAAACAAGATGTTTAAAATCCCAGATGCGCTACACATGCTGACCAAGTGCAACACACCATAGGTACACTTACTTCTTTTGTAGCAACCTTCACTAGAGCTACTCCAATATTTTGTACTGGTGAAGCCAAAACTGAACACAGTACTCCAAATGTAGCCTCAAAAATGTCAGAAGGGATGATAATAATTTTCCTCAATTTGCCTGCTTCATTCTTACTAATGCACCCCAGTATTCAGTTAGCTTTTACTGATGCAAGGGTGCATTGCTGACTCCCATTCAACCATTTGGTTTTTTTTCAGTAGGATCCCCACCTTCTTTTCTCCAAAGTCATTTCACAGAGTGACTGAGGTTGGAAGGGACCTCTAGAGGTCGTTTGGTCCAACACCTCTGTTCAAGCAGTGTCACCTAAAGCCAGTTTCTCGGGAGCACGTCCAGATGGCTATTAATACCTCTGAGGATGGAGACTCCACAACTTCTCTGGGCAACCTGTGCCTGTGCCAGTGCTTGGCCACTTTCACAGTGAAAAAGTGTTTCCTGATGTTTAGAGGGAATGTCTCATGTTTCAGTTTGCACCCATTGCTTCTTGTCCCATTACTGGGAACCACTGAAAAGAACCTGACCTCATCTTCTTTGTACCCTCCCTTCAGGTACTTATATACATTGGTAAGATCCTCCTGAGCCTTCTCTTCTCCAGGTTGAACTGTCCCAGATTTCTCAGCCTTTCCTCACATAGGAGAGATGTTCCAGACCATTAATAAGCTTTGTAGCCCTTCGCTGGATGCTCTCCAGTTGATTTCCAGCCTACACAGGCATCCTGTCCCACGACCAGGTGCAAGACTTTGCATTTGTCTTCAGTGAACTTCACAAGGTTTCTGTTGGTTCATTCATTCAGCTGGTTATGGTCTCTCTCAATAGTACCCCTACTCTTCATCATATTTACCATTCCTCCCCAGTTTGGTATCATTTGCAAACTTACAGTGTTTTGTTTCATTGTTCAAAGAATTAATAAAAGAAATGACCCCAGCACCAACCCCTAAGGAATACAACTTATAACCAGGCACCAGAAAGACACTGAGCTGTAGACCATCTCCCTTTAAGTCCAGCATTTCATTCACTTTTTCAGTCCCCTGGTGGTTCTCTGCATTTTTTCTGTAACGTTAGGGGAGATTGTTGTCAAACATGACATTCACTGCTCTCCTCTCCACACAGCCAATCATTTAATCACAGAAGGCAATGAAGTTGGTCGGGCACAATTTACTCTTATTCCATGCTAACTCTTCCCAATTACTTTCCTGCTGTTTGCTATCCATTCACAGAAATTTTTATATATACTTAAAAGGATTTTTCTTTCTAACTACTCATACTTTTTCTGCTTTATCTTTCCTCCTTTTCTTCTACAAAGCTACAGATGTTTAATGTGAAATAAGCTTCTACTTAAAAACAAGCTGAAAGCAGTGCCCATCCCAATTATTCATGGTGTTTCATGAATAGATGAAAATAAATATAGTTATGTGTCTTTCACAGGTACTGTTACAAAGCTAATAGAAAAGTGTGTTACAAGTCAGCTTTGATGATAAGAAGCCTATTACAGACATTGGCAATACATGCAACAATGGGAGAGACAGCAGCCATTGGTTCATTAAAAAAAAAATTAAAATCGGGGTTACAAGGAGGGTTGGGGAAGGATTAAAGGAGAAGAGACTGGATGCAGAGGTTTTGTGTTAATGTGCTCAGAATGACTGAAAATCAGACTTTTGTAACTTTAGGTTTACTGATACCAACTTTTTCACTACTTTAGGGCACTGGTATTAACTTTCTGACCTGCTATTGCTGATAAGAAACTCCTAAGTTTGTGGCCAAATTCAATACAGAACAAGTTAATAGCCTTTTATTTCCTTTATTGAGTTTACTTTGAGCATATGGCAACAATTTGTGATTAATCAAATTCCTTGTGTCATGGAAGCCACTTTCTCCTGTTGCTTGGTAGAGCTTTAACAGGGCAGCAAAATGTTTTTCATTAAAAAATAAGAAAACGCTATAAAACAGACACAACAGCTAAAAACATTTAGATGTTTATTGAAAGTGACAAAATGTTAAATTGACAAGTTTGTCTTTATCATATTACCTAATAAATTCTAAGCTCCTTAATTAGCCATTCCCATACTTTATTTAATAGTGCGAAGTTTCTGTCCAATAAAAGTCTTAGGATTCCATATTCCTATTGCTTAAAAGTATTGGGGAGAAAAAATAGGTGCATTTGTTTTCAGATAAATTTAACATTATATAATAAAACATGTTAAACCTATTGTTCTCATTACAAACTCCAAATTAAAGAATAGAGTAACATTAAAGAACATTTTAGCATTACTCATGTTAAGAAGTTTGGCACACAGTACATCCTCCTAAATCATCTCATAACTCAAGATACTGCTATAATATTTAGCTCTTACTTAATCCTACCATTCATTTTAAGTTGCTTAGTTAACCTCAAGATAAAATTAATTTTCACTGGATAGCAGTTTTGCAAAAATATTTAACTACCTAGTTGCCTCCTTTTGTTTGCCCTCTTATAACCCCAGTTGCATGTATGAGTTTAATGGTGTAGGATTGCTCTTAATTTCCTCCTTCTACTTTTTCCCCCCAGGAGGCATCTGTACTAAAAGCAGCCACTCTATCTACCACGTGGATATCCAGATAGCCTTTACTGTTTACTATGATTGCTTTTCTGAACTCAAGACACAAAGCACGGAAACATACATCTGTTCTTGGGAGTTATTCAGATCTACAAATGCACACCTTTGCTTTGCTTTATAAGCAGCTCTAAAAAATTAACTACATACCAAAATTAATCTTGCTTATTAATATCAATTAAGTTTAGGTTAAGTAGAGATTCAACATTTTTGAGATCTACAAAACAACAACCTGTAAGATAAGTGTAATTTTAAAAACAATGTTTCAATGAACTTTATATAATTACTATAGATACAACTATCATCATTTATACTGTACCTGAGCTCCATAAATATATTTATCCAGCATTTTTCCTCCTATTGTTTGTCCCCCTACATCCCACACTTGAAGAGTAACATTTAAATTTCCTGAAAAAGAAAATTATACAGATATTATGTAACCTGGAAAATTTAGATACAAATAAAATTTAAAGATATATTATCATGGCAGGTAATAGAGCTCTAGCATAACACCAGCAATAGCTTTTTACAAATATACAATAGTAACTAAATTTCAACGGAAAGATGACTGTATCATTTACAAAAAAGTCACCTCTGTCCAGTTAAGTCATTAAGATGCAGTAAACCTACAGCTAAATATTAACATATTTAATATTAATATAAAAGAATCAGAATCACACGACCTATAACATTCCTGGCTAGAAATTATATAACATACTTCAACTGAAGAAACATGGTAACTGGAATTGAAAGGTAATACAATTAATGCCAACTTAATCACATTATTTCATACTCTGTGTCCCTCCCCATCCTCCCTACCCTCCTCCAAATTTTCTTTACAAATCTGGAAGTGGATAAAATCTGCACAGTAACAGTACTTTGGCAGTGATGCTCTTAGTGCTGCACTGTACCAGTTGGAGAATTACATAGTTGACAGATTAAAAAATGGAAATACTGACACACATCTAAATTGAGGATGCAAACTATGATTATTTCCTCCACCGACCACCCCAAAGCAAGCAACTAAATTGGACATGAGGTACAGAATTTCATCTCCTAAGTATCTGTACCAAGAATAGTTCTCCCTTTCTACCCTAAACAGTCTCTAAGCTATGTTGAAATTGTTAATAGGTTTTCAAAAACAAAGTAACAAAAAAAATCAGTGTAAATACAGAATATTTAATATTCTGCAAATCACACACATTCCACAAGCTGACAACTCAGAGACCCACAGGCTAAACATACACACATACATCAGTGTATGTCACCACATACATACAAGCATATTAAGGTATAATTTGGCTCATTTTGCATGGTGAGAACTGTTCAAAACTGTACTGATTACCTAGAAGCACCAAACCAATACAGTAAGGTCTGATGAATTTTTTCCTAATCTACTTACAACTTACATGACTTACATGTTAATAAAAATTCTACTTATAAAATAATAACTTTCTACTAATTTTAAAATTAATTTTTTAAAAATGCAACAAATTCCACATCACAATGCTTGAGAGTTGAATGAAAAAGAACACAGTATTTTGGGCTGCTAAAGAAATAAAAAAAAAGTAAAATAGTTGAATTAACATTATATCAACAACCTTATTTTACACAATGTGATCTATTCAGCCACCAATGTATAACTAACACATTCACATTAGTTATGCATCTGAGTGTGCTCCACAGAAATGTGTCCCAGCGCTCAGTGAATATAAACAGCAAATAAGAACTACATAGCTTACTAGATACTACTTGTGGTGTTAAATATACCACATTCTATTTTTATGATGTGTCTTGCTTTAATCTGGTTAAAAGTGCAGATTTCCTAAACTGCTACTTTGGTCTCAAATATATAAAATCAATGTAAGACAATCTATTCACAGTACTTTTAAGCTACACTGAGTTTTATCTGATACAAAGATAAAGAATTTCTACATGGAGCTTAATAAATTCATCATAAACATTCCAGTTCAACCGTTAATAGAATAAAAAGCTCATTTGTTTTGACAGTGCATATACTATGTATTAATTAATTATTTTTAAAGCTTAGAATATAAGTGACTGCAAACAATGCAAGGAAGATATCCATAAGGCATCTGAAGTGGATAAGTTGGTCAATCTACAGTCCAAAATGAATGCATCCACAGTGGGCAAACGAACTAAAAGCTCACCATGCTGCACCTCTAACTTGGTTGTATGCATTCTACAGGAAATTTACCATGTCATTCATGCCAGCTAGTTGGAAAAAAAAGCTTTATAAATATTATCACTTTCAAATTCAACAATTTTCAGATGCCTAGTTTTGTGTTCAAACACTTTTAAGTTTGTAGGTTTATTTTCCCTCCTAAGAGTAGTAATCATGCACAGCATACTGGGCTTAGTATCTGGATAACTGTATAAAATTATCTGAGAAAGTTCAATTAAATGGTCTAACAGTGACCTTTGAAAATCTACCATTATGACTTATTTACTTTCCTTCACTAAAAACAGAAAAAGAAATGGGGAAAAAATGGTTGGAATGTTCATTTAAGGTGAAGGATTCTTAATTAAGACCTCACTAACTACTGAAAATCATGCTGATCATCTCCAGTGCAAAATGGTTCATTTTCTCTTCTTTTCATTTAGGTCCTGTAATATTTGTTTTGTGCTCAGATTGATTTTGGAGGAGAAAGAAGGACGTTAGGATTATCCTCACAGATGTTAAAACTCTGGACAATTGCCTAGCAAGTATTTAACTAACAATTATGACACTAGCACATGAAGTTTTCTGCAAAGAATTTGAAATCTTCTATTTTGTTATAGCTGTAAGAGGAACATACAAACTGGAGAATGACAACAAAAAAACAAACCATGCATAGTAAGACAGTTCTTAGAAACAAGTTTAATGTACCAATAAAAACAACTCAAGAATCCCATAAAAACAATATGTAATACACTGATAAAGAACAAGAAAACACTAGTACTTCTTTACTCTGCAGAAAATGCACTAAAGTGTGAGGGTAAAATAACTGAGGCAACACCATGCAGGTATCTACACTGTTTCTAGTATGAGCTGAAGCTACTAGGCTGATTCAGTAGTGATCCTGCAGAAGTATACTCAGTGCATTAGTTATCCTTATTTGAAGTGCTGCACGGTCAAGATGGAACTAAAAACACAAGTCTGCCCACGTTTTACACTGACGACTTAAGAAAAAGCTTTTAACAGAAGAATCCTGTTTACTGGACGGCATTCACAACCTTCCTAAAAGTATTTGACTATGGCTCTTAAGAACCTCCATCAGCAGACCCTCTGACTAACAGATACACTATTTAAGCAGTAAAATCTACACCACGGTTGTATCCAGACTACACAAGATACTGCATCAATAAATACGCTGCAATTGACTTGCAGTGAAGAAAATATTTTGAACAAGCTGCATGAAGAGAATTTGTCAACAGCTGAACACTAAAAATATTGTTCAAAATTACTCAAATGATTTACTATTTATATTAAAACATATTGTTTTACAATGTAAAATATTTATTTTTTCAGTGCAAAATTGCATCAGTTAAACAACTGGAGACAAATACAGCTTTTATTTACAAAAAAAAACCAGGAACAGTACTTTATTTTACAAGCTGAAATGCATTTCTAATGTCGCCTAATGTAAACTGCTGTGCAATTCTAGAAATCAGTAATTTTAACTTCTGAAATCTCTGCTTACATTTAAAGAAGAAAATAAAAATCAAATACTGAACCATCAGTAGTAATCAATTCTCCTACTAAATAAGATAGATCAAGGCTTTTTTCCCTACTGATATGCATATTGTAATTTATGTGCAGTGGTATGAATTAACATTCAAGGTAAACATTCTGCAAACCCAGAACCAATCAAGAAATTAGAAAAATCCGTTTACTTAAGTAATGCTTCCCATTCCAGTATTTAGAAATTTTATCTCACTCCCTCTTCTCTTCCCTCCCTCTCAACGCCCCACCACCAGTTCAGCTTACCTATAAAACACAGAAATCAATGTATACCTAAACACATCTCTAGGCATAGACAAAACAAGAATGACAACCTACAGAAAAATGCTTCTTCCCAAGTATGAATACATCCATGAAGATTGCTATTTTGTTAATAATAAATGAGGAAAATAGAGGTACAGACTTTGTTGGTGTTTTGGTGCTACTTTCATCTACATTCTGATTTTATTACAAAATAATCTAGAAGAAAGTAAAACATGAATGAATCAACAGTTGATAAAGTTTCCAATTTTCTACTCAACAAGAATATTTAGAATGTCAGTAATGTACTAATAGCTTCTGTATGTTTAACAGCTGGAATAAAACTTGAAAAAAACAAGTTCTCAGCATGCACACTGCATTATTTGTGTACACATTCCACTTGCAAGTACTGCTGTTAAGTATTATGCACACTGGTATTTTTAGAGGCATAAGCAGGACAATAAAAAAAATATTCTGTTGATTTTATGGAGAAATAAGAACTGAAATTTGGTACTTCATCACTCACCAGATACTAAAACAGTACAGTGAACTGGCCAAACCAAAATAGTGAATGCAGCAACAGTCTGAAAGGATTATTCTGTTCCACTTAAGAAAATATGTAAACATAATCAAGAAATTATTGGCAATATAGTTTTAACAAAATAAGTTCAAGAACTGTATATATTTTCTTATAACTTCATGTCACAACTAAAACGTTTCATTTCTGTTTGCTTCCCTCCCCAGCCTCCATGTGGAAAAAAGACAGAACCACAGAACTTGCATCAACTTTATCAAATCTCATTACAACTTTTAATAATTACACATACTTTCTCTAAGTACTTCTGAAGCCAGAAGAAAATGCACTTCATTAAATACTTCCATATTTAGAAATTGAGCAACCACAAATCAATTAAAAGACTTAATTCAAACCTCCAATTGTTCAGAGACAAACTTCTAACAGCAACTATTCTTTTTTAATTATTTCTTTGCATTTTCCATGCAGTGTGCTGCAACTGGCATCTAAATAGTTTCTTTGCAGTCATGAAGTGAAACATCTTGAATGCTCAAACTGTATTTTTATGAGTGCCGAGGGACCCTAAATTTTAGTGGTCTATTAAATGCCAGCAATTTCATGCTGCCTTGCATAAAACAGCATTCACATATTAGAGCACTGCGATTCCATAGCTGCATTATGCTTCTCACACAACTCAAATACAAGTTGTATATTTCATTTAAAAAAAAAAATCTTTCAAAGGCATATCTCTTTTCAATGAATGTATTTAAAGTTCCATTTCATTGTTATATATTACACTATCCACTAGAACAGTGAATACACTCAAGTAGAGATAATAAAAATCATTCATATAGATAGCATTACTTTCATTTGAAATCATTTTTTTACTTAAAGATGTAAGTTGCAAATGCATAACCCTGAATAACCTAATTTACTTTGCCACAAAAAGCACTGTACTAAGCCTATTTAGTATACATTACTTTGAAGAATCTGTTTCTGCAAGTCTTACTGCTGCCCAACCTTTCAGCTTTAGGTTTGATTCTCTTACCTGGCAACATTATCCTTTTTAAGAAGAAGTCGAGTCCTATGGTTTGTTTATACTGTTTTCCAAATGTTTCTTGGGCAAAACGTGTCGCTAAGGATGTCTAAAATAGAATAACACCAAATTAAGTTGTCATTTTAAAGAGCAAAAAACTTGATGTTAAACCAGAAGTATGAAATACAGTTAAGTGCTTTTTAACCCAAAGCATGCTGACAGTATTCATGGATTTGTATTGACAGGCATTCCCGCCAACTTCAACATAATAACAGGAGGTAGCAAAGGCTACTGATTTATGCTAAAAGAAGCAAACCACCTATTTCCTTTGTATTTCAAAGATACTGTGATACACATATTACAAAATATTACACAGATCTGAATGAGGTATCAATAGTACACTCAAACTGACACAAATGTAAGTGACACTATTCATGCCTGACGAGCTTATTATTTTTAAAAATCATTCACTTCCAAAACAAGGGTTTTTCCCTGGGGCAGAACACCATGATCCTAGACCAAATCTCTGGGAGGGAACTGAGATCTGCACCGTGCAGAGTCCCCCAGAGGCTCCAAAGTGCGGCAGGATACCTGGCACCGTACATCAAAGTTTCAGGATCAGGAATTACATGAAGTCTAAGATAGGAAGAGTACTTTCTTGTACACAGAAAAAAAATAAACTCTTGTTAAGAATGCACATTTGTGGAATCATTCCTTTAGGTAGGATTTTGGGAACTTATTTCTTCAATTTATATTTTGTGGATTTATGAAAGTAGACCGATACACTGTTGACCCAATAATCAGCTTTTACTACACACTGCTAAAAGGATAAGCAACTAACCTAAATAAACTAATGAAGCAAGGCATTTATATTCTTTCAGTAGCAATTTAATTTCTCCATGTAAGGTAAAAAAAAAAAAAAAAAGGGAAAGAAAGAAATAAAAAATGAAGCCCCACAATCTAAGGTAAAAAAAAAAAAAAGAATAAAAGGAGAAGAGAGGTGCAATTACAAAGAATATAAAAGTTTGTATTGTGGAAAACACTAAATACTATTAAAAATAAATGTCACACAGATAAAGCATACCCTACATCAAATCAGTGGCGTACACTTCAAAATCTCTTGTTCACATCCAAAAATATAACAGCAAAGTAATTGCACAAAATAAAATAAATATCTAAATATGCATTTACATATATACAGGGGGAAAAAAGCCTTACAGCCTCACAAAACCCTTACATTGTCTGAGAAAAATCAAAATGGGCAAAAAGGATTTTTTTTTTTGCCAGCTTTCCGGTCTTCAAGACCCAAAGAGGTAAGCCACATCAACTGTTATTAGAAACTGCTGTTAGAGCACACTTAGTTAAAAATGCAATAGCAAAATAAAGCAAATAGTTCTAAAAAATAAGAATAGTTAAGTTTTATTAATAGAACAGTTATAACAAAGATCTAAATTATGCTAATCATGTCAAAGGTAGAGAAATAAAAGGTAACTTACTCTTTTTCTGCATGAAAACATTACCAGAGCTCCAGCATTAAAGCTCTAGTATGAATTGACATTTATTCAACTATTAAAATTACCTATGAATTAAATAACATGAGATTTACAGTTTGCCTGTTTCTATATCACACTTATATTCCTATCACTGTCATATATACAGTATAAATGATTTTTTTTTATCAGAAGATACGTTTAGGAAGTCATCCAAAAAATCAATTCAAGAAAAAGGGAACGTTTCCATTTACTTCATTGAACTCAAGCCCCAAGGATTAAAAATAAATAAATAAATGGAGAAAAAAGCAAGGAAACTAGAAATAGCATGAGTATGCTTATATATTATATCATTGTGGAAAGAGTGAAGACCACAGAGGATGAATCATGAGAAGATTCTTCTTCCTACAGCTATGTGATAGTAATACTAACAACATGTGCAAAACAAAATTCATTGCAGATTAGACTGTATTACTGAGCAAGCAGAAGAACTGATTCTTTTAACCACAATAGTTAGCATGTCAAGATTACAAAGACATTATTTTGAATCAGTCATGACTTTAAAGATGTAGATAAGAATAAAAACATTGCAGAAGTACACCATACAGTCTTCTCAAACTTTTCCTTTTCAGAAAAGTAACCAATACCCATAGTACAGATTAAAATATCATCTGACTACATCATAGTATTCTATATTCTCCAACACACTAATTTAGATCCCCATTAAATATGCAACCACTCCCTTCTTGTTTTAAGGGCTCAGTAAATATTAGCTTTATCACTCTGTGACACTCAGTATTCCCTGAGGGCTTCTAGAGGTGTTAGTAAAAATAAACAACATACATTCAATTAACAGCCAACCAATAAGAGCAGCAAGTAATCAACAGCATGGCAAAGTTCTCTTAAACAGCTTTCCTCTACTGCACTCTCAAATGCAAAGGAATTTATAGAAGAAAATCATTGACTAACTCCTTTTTAATTTTTTTCCTAATAAAATGTCAGAGCTCAAGAAAGGTGTTGGATTACCAGACTGGAGTCCTCGATTCACAGAACAAGCATTTATCCACAAAATACTATGAGGAACAGAACAAGCTTCTCCACAACAGTAAACAAAGAGATTATGTCAGTGAATAATCAAGTACTTCTATAATGCAAATACTCCCTTCAACCCTAAAACTGTCCTCTGCCATGCTTGCCATAAAATACTCTGCACAACAGTTTCACCTGTAAGGACATGTTGGGTACAGTCCATGCAAAAAAAAAACAACAAAAGCTAAGTAACGGTTCAGAAGAACTGTAGCTGTAAAAATAAACAAGTGATCAGTGACTGTTTTAAAAAAGATTATGCTCCATTCATAAAATGTCAGCCATTAATGTAGACACCAGAGGACAGTATGCTATCAAGAAGGCCTTGTTTCTTCACATCTCTAAGACAACCAGGCCACCAACTTTCATAGCAGACTTTCCATTAGACCCAGTAGTTCTCTTAAATACTTCAAAGCAAACATTTATATGCTGTTCTAAATACCAATATATACTATTGAAGGTTGGGATTACAAACTCCCTCCTTTCAGACAAAAAAAAAAGTCTCTGGGTTCTAATATTTAGCAATCAAGGCAGCAGTAAAAAATAATACACAAAAATCACAGCATTCTAAGCACAAAACATAATGGGATATTTAAGAAGGTTTTTTGGAAACAAAAAAAAAGATGCAATTATATCTCACAGGTGAGGCAAGAAAATTGCTTGCCTCTATTTCTCAGTGTCAACAACTCACAGTATAAACATCTGACAGGCTGTTCCTAAACACCTGCATACTGAGTAAAGAGAAAAAAAAATGCAAAGAATATTTATGAAACAAATTGAAAAGCCCACAAATTGAAAGTCAAACAGAACAAGCAATGATAGCCAACTCTAACAGACACTGACTGCTCACCAGGACAACACAGAGACTTGTAGGGAAAACCCTGTCAATGACAATTCTTTGAGTAAAATCCTATAGAAGAAAGTTTTTGGAAAATGATGTCAAAGTGTAGTAAGGTGTCATAGTTGTAAGAAAGAAAAACTAAAATCAAAATTCAACAGGATGCAAGCACATAGTTCTGAAGCCATGAATTTCCATTCACACACCAACGTTACCAGCCAACTGAGAATCCACTTCTCAAAAAGCAACACACACCTATCCCTTCCCTCACTCCCTTCAAGAACATCAATGCCATTCCCCAAGCAGAGCAACATTCACTTCTCAGTCATGTCCTGTCCCTACTGGCAAGAATTTTAATACAGACAAAATGAAAAGAAACACTATGCTGTAACTAGCATAAAAACACACGACTGTCCAACACAGAGAATTTCTCAGTGAGAACAACCTGGCTTTATAAGTGGGGGAAGTATTTTGCAAACAAAGGAAGTAGTTCTGTCATCTGAAGCCGATGTCTTTCCACTCCTAACTACTGATGAAACTTTGTTCACTGAAAAAAAGAGAAAATTATCAAGAGTTTTTGACATTAGACATGGATCTATGAAGCTAGGCCAATCTGCACAGGACACTTGATGCAATTTTCCCTTTGTAAGACTGAACAGTGACAACACTTTTGTCAACATTGATGAAGTTTTTGAGCCCACGTGTAACAATAAGATCCAGAACTGGCAAAATGTTTAAAAATCCAGCATCCTAAAATATCCTAAAGTAGGCAGGACACCACTCCATATTACAGCCTACGTTTTAGCTCCTGCAAATTGCCACACCAGGTCAAGCATTCACTCTTTCATTTTCATCATCTGTTGTTAAGAGGAGAAAGAAAAGGTAGGATGTTTCTGCTATCATACTTTAGCCCCTGCTGCAACAGATGACAGAAAGACAGAACCTTGGCTGCTTGACTCCTCCTGCACACCTATTTTTCAGAACTCCCTTCCCATGAATAGCTCCAAGATTCGCTTCCAAAGGCCCCAAACCTTTTTCAACCAAGCAAATCAGAGTAGTTCTAGCTCAGACCAGCATCATCATATACTTCAATATTAAGTTAATCTGTGCATAGCAAGAGTAGAAATATCTGGACCATAACATCATTTTTTTTCAAGCCATACTAGTACTTCTGGTTCATCTTAATGGAAAATCATTTTGGCTCAGGAATAGTGGATTGATTTAAAACCTAGATGCATAAGGCTGCTGTGTGTATGTAAGTTCCTTCCTGTAATCAAAATCAAAGAGTCAAATTCTATTAATAATTGCTGTATATTTTCACCTCACATTGTCCCCGCTTCTGATTTCAGATGTTTTTCCCAGTTTATCTAGTTCATTACAATTATTCTCTATTACTATCTTCTTACTAACCAATCTTGCCTTCCTCAATCTTTTCTTTTCAACAATTTACTATTTGCTTACCATCTCTATTTTACCCTAATACTTTTTCAGACTCTCCTCCTCATTCCTTCTTCCCTTTTTACGCTCTCTTCTTTGAGCTTGCTCCACTAGTGCTTATTCCTACCCTTAAAATTCTAAGTATCCAACTATGCATTCAACCACCACAAAACAAATTAATAGTAGGACAACATCCCTCCCTTGCCTCATGGATAGAGCCATTCCTAGCTAGTGGAAACACAAACATTACCCTTAGCTTGAACTGACACCGATTTGTTTTTAAACTGCTACCCATCCTTGCACATGAACTTGAATCACATTGCTCCTAAACAATAGGTGAGGAAAGAGAAAGTCAGTTTACACCTTCAGTCAGCTGACTCACAAAGAATTTTTTTTTTCCTGGAAAACTAAAGACCAGACAGCCACAGATGGCCAAGATGCGAGAAGACTTTTTTTTCTTGGCAAGAGGGAGAGCAATGGAAAGAAGTTAAATGTGAACATCTCACGCTAAACACAAAACGTAATATTTCAAAGACATCTTCCATTATTTCCTACACTCCTCCTGTCCAATGATCCCAGTGACAGAGGAAGAAAAAAACCAATGTCTTGCAGAGTAAATGAGAGGCTAAGTATGCGTGTGTGTAAAGACCAGCTGCGAACCAGATGTGAGGTGAGAGGCAGGCTTTTTAGCGTTGAAAACATATAGACATACACATGTTTCAACAAGTAAGCGGAACGAGTAGCCAACAAAGGAGAGGAACCTCAACAATTTAGTCTTCTGGGGTGCTTGAAATAGCACTAGGTACATTTTATCCTTCCATTCCATGACCCGATCACTTCTTTATTTTTACAAGATCTTACAATAAATCTATTATTGCAAGTGTTTGCTGCTAGGCCATCAGGATGGCTGGAAGAAGCCTCTATTACAGCATCATCTAGGGGGGACAGGAGGAAAAGCAGCCCACCATAGCATAGCTCCTGCTCATGCAAAATAAACTGCACTTGAAGCACAGGATTCCTAGAGCCAGCAGGAGATTCAGTGAGTGGCAGCTCCCACGTGAGAGGTAGGAACCAGCAGGAATATACATCAAAACTCAAGAATGCTTGAAAATCCATGTTTGGCAAGAGGTCTTGCCACAAGGTGCTGAACAGCAGTAGTGAAAGAATTCCTCAGTTTTAATGGAAAACTCCTGGGGAACACTACCACTGAAACAGCACTTCAGCTGTCAATCCTGTGCATTTATTATGCTCTCATCACATAGTCACTTGGAATTGCCCATCTACTGACTCAGATGAATACAATACCACTTCAGACTGGGTTTAGAATCACTGGAGACAAAAAAAAAATGTTTTATTTCTTCATAGATCTCTGCATAAGTGAGTGAGCAAAACCATGCATGCACTTTCACTAAGAGCTTATTCCTATTATTGGCAGACAGTTCATTTAAAGCACCTCTAAGAATATTTCTACTTTTCATATGAACTGTGAAGCAGGCAGACTTTCTGCCTCCCCGCGTTTTCAGAAGTTATCATAGAGGAAAGCCTGTATTCTTCAAATACATAGTAAAATTACTATTTTCAGGTGCATCTCACAAAAGGATCCAGGCTACATAGGACAACAGATACGTTCACATGTGCATAGTAAAGACAGTGACTATTTTAACGGGTATGCAAGCGGCCTCTCTTTTGCCTTCTTCCGTCTCTCTCTGTCAAAATCTGCCTTTAAAAAGACGAGCATAACTTGTTTATAAACAAACTTTTATAAACAGTAATTAATTATGTTGATTATAGGTAGGAAAAGAAAAGAGGAAAAAAACCAACTGTCACAAACAGTGACAAAAAGTCACAAAAAGTCACAAACAAAAACTAACTTGGCCCGGAGATGTCTTTCCAAACTCTGAAATGGAAACTGAAATAGATCCAAACTGTTCTATCCACTCCAGTCAGGAGGTTATTAGCCCTGAAGCCGAAACGAAGAGAGCCTGGAGACCCAGCTAAGCTCGTTGTGTCGGTGAGAACCGCGAACCGCCGTGCTCGGCGCCGGCCTCTGCGGCCGGGCGCGCCCAGCCACCGGGAACAACTTCGGGCCACTCCAGCAGCTCCAGCCGAGCGCTAATCGCCCGCCACCAGTGCGCGGTCTGCAGCGCACAGGGATCGAAGGGCAGCTCCGTACCAGGCGGCACCTCCGTAATTACGTGATTAGCCGGTCCTTTATTAAGGCTCAAGAAAACTGGATGAAAGTCGCACACGCCTGTTTGTCGAACAAGCCCCTGCGGGTGCCGCGAGGGCTCGGAGCCCCCCGCGGAGCCCGGCGCGGACACAGGCGGCGGCGGAGCGAAGCGCCCCGGCCGAGAGCCCATCGCTGCCCCCCCGCGACGCCCCCGCCCCACACACGCCGAGGAAACAACGGAGAGGGAGCAGCGCAGGGCCGGGAGCGAAGGAGGAGCCGTCAGCCGGCGTCACGCCGCCGGCTATCGCGACAACGGCAGCGCGATAGACGGGAAGCCGCCGCGTGCTGCACCCTCCTCAGCGGGAGAGCCGGGGCGAGCCGGGAAGAGGGGCTGGGGCACCGCGGCGACAAAGAGGAGCGGGGGCGGCCGGCGGGGGCCGGCACTGACCTTGCCAGTGGTGCCGTCCCCCAGCACCACTAGCTTGAGCTGGCGGTCCGGACTCTCCTCCTCCTCCGAGTCCGACATGATTCCTACACCCCCGGCGGGGAAGGAGAAGAGGCGGAGGGCAGCCGGGAGGGACGGGGCACAGCAGCGAGGAGGGGAAGGGGGAAAGGCGCTAGCGCCGCGCTCACGAAGCCGGCAGCAGCGCAGAGGCCGGAGCCGCCATCTTCCCCCAGCGCGCCCGCCGTCGCTATGGCCCGCACGGGCGAAACCAACGAGAGAGCGGAGGGAAGGGGGAGCGGGTAGCTCGCGGGCGGGAGCTACAGCAACAAGCCCAAGC